>CM044562.2:25138603-25428603 GCA_024416835.2 Perccottus glenii
TACAAGCTACGTCCTAAAGCTGCCCCTGGTCCAACAATATTAACAGGTCTGTAGACTGTAGTCACCCTTTTGATGTTGGTAAGTTTTGCTGTTGTTTTGTTGACAAGTGTTTTCTGACGAGCACGGCCTGTTGACCCTTCAGTTTTAGCATCTTTGCTAGCGTCAGCAAAAATATGCTTTCCTCCAAGACGGTATTTAAACTGGTTGTGCTTCATTGAATAGACAGACTACTTTGGTTTTATCCACACTTCCATCTGAATGTTTTTTTTAATGGAACTTGAAGATGAGCACCAGTTGAAACCTCCTCATTCATAATTTAAAACACTTTGGTTTCTCTGGACCTTTTCACACACAAATTAGATAATTAATTAGCATAAATAAATGTGTTATTTTTTTTTTAATGAACAGCCCTAGTTTGGTCAAAGCTGGTGTCAAAATTGCTGACTCAAGTAGCCCTTCAGGGACATACTGTTAAGTATAAGCAGATGATAAAGGTCAGATTGTGATTTTAATTTTAATTCTCAGCAAAAACATGTGCTCCAACACATCTCTGGGGACCCGTAGGAAGAGGATACTTCTAACTAACTGGACATTTATTCTGATGTACAGAGTCTGCTGTTCAGGTCGTCTTTATGATATGGATTTTGTGAGTGTACATCATTTGACTAAAGCCATCTGTGGCTGTGAATGGGGTTGGTTGTATAATCACACACCAGCTCTTGCTCTAAATATGACACTTTAGTTATTGTACAATCACAAGGAACCAGTTGCAACATCAGGGTGAAATGTGAAGAAAAGGTTTGCTGTCACATTGTGCATTGTAAAAGTGGTATATATGTGTGCAAAAACATGGATCGTGCAAACAGCTCACTCAGTGTTTCCCACAGACCCTCACAGTTGGTGTATGTGTGCGTGTTTATGATGTCATCATAGAGGGTGGGGGTCGGAAATGTTTGTTGTAGTGAGTGTTTGAACTGCATTGAGCTTAAAATTTGATACAAGAGCTAACTTTGCCTTGTGCCTACATCACAAAGGGCGTGTGACCCGCAGTGTTTGTTTTAATTACATATTTATACAAATGAGTAAAAAAAACTACTGCTAAGGTGTTGTTAATCCTTCAGGACTGCTCCTCTGTATCCACTGCTTGTGGCTTATGTCACAGAGAAACAAAAGATGAGACAGCGCAGGTTTTCTAGAGAGTTATGCAATAGTGTCACTTGGTTTCAAATGAAGCTGTCTCCTCTCTCTCACCATTTTTCTTTGCTCTTTATAAACCTTGTGTAAAATGACTGCATCAACACACATAGGCACAGAGAGGAACATGTTAAACTAGTCCAAAGCATTGATGTACAGTATGGATTTGTTTATCCTGTTTATAGCAGAGCTGACTCCTGCTCAGAAAACTACATCCACTGTCACAGAGCAGTAACTTCAAAAGTGTCACTGCTTCCTTTAAACATGTCAACAGCATGTGGACTCCAGGAGCAACAGGATTTCCTCCGGACGACCTGGTTTAGACCTAGTTTGTTGGACAGAGCTGTGTCCTCAGAGTGAAAAAACCCATCTGAGTGCTCGCTCAGGTGGGTTTTATTTAACGTCTTCTTCTTTAGCTTCTGAAACACTGTTGACTACAACAGCACCCAGAGCACCACAGCACTGCCATTAAAGGGAATTAACACCAGGCGATGACACTATTGTCCTTTCATTTGTGTCCTTCTTAACTTCAACATCAACCTTAAACAGGAAGATAGCTCCTCCAGTTCAGCCCGTCTTTGTGATCCCTTCATCACAGAGTAGAGTGTAACCAATGCACTAAGTTTTTGGACAGTCTTCTCTCGCTCTGATGGGAACAGTAACTCTCTGTAACTACGGTTACACACTGAGAGCAAGTGGCAACTAATCTATTAACCCCTGGATAGTGTTGGGGGGAAAATTAGAAGAGAAGATATATACAAAGATGTTGAATGCACATTTTAATTATCAGTCATGCTGATGTTTTCAAGCACAAGGACACACTATTTATTCTTAAAGTAGCCATTTTCCCAGAACAGTAAACTTAGCTATTTACTCATTACTTCATAAATGCCTGCCTTGTATGATAGTATTACATGCTGAGTTTATTTAGTTTTATTTCATTACATGCCAGTTTATTGTAGTGTTTCTATAAACCATAGTGTACATTATTTCAAATTCATCAAGCCTCTTCTATATTCTTTGCACTAGTAACTTTATATAACTCATACTGTACTTCTGTACACACCCATCTGTATATTATGTCCATTGTACCTATTTATTTATATATATATATATATATATATATATATATATATATATATATATATATATATATATATATATATATATATATATATATATATATAGTTAATAAACAATAGATACAATATAGTGTACAAGAACTTTAAAAAAAGTAAACAGGCCTGTCTTCTCATTTATCATTTCTATACAGGAGGAACAATGGAATCTAGACAGAGGGCTGTTTGTGCAGATATTGTTCCAGAAGGTCAACGGTGTGTAGTAAGAGCATTTCTATAGAAAAATCTTCATATTAACTCATTTAAATAAAAAATCATTTACTAGATCTAGCTCTGAAGGACTTTGCATTCATAAGGACAGGAATTGCGTTTGTGTGCACACACTGCTGTGAAACCATGCATGAACAGCAGCCCTGCACTTTTGATCTTATCATGTATATCAAGTACATTTACATTTACATTTACATTACAAGTGTGAATCATTGTCTGAATTCAACTGCTCACACACGTTACACATGTGCATCCCAGTGCGGCTGTAGAGGGTTTCTGTGCTCGGACCGTCTGATGACCCACGATGATGCATTTGGGGTGTTCTTGAATTGGTTTTTCAGGCTGAACATTACCCAGAGGCTGGAGCAGTGGTTTGAGTCAGAGGCTGTGAGCACCAGCTCTAATCTACATCTGAAGCCAGTTTCAAACACTTTAGAAAAAGAGTCTATGAGATATGTACTTGGAAATAGGACACAAGCTTCTTAATGTGTTCTGAGTTTGAACCAAAACATGTACCATTTCTCAGCTGTATATATTGTGGAAATATTCTTTATAGGTCACACATATACGGACATTAGTGTTTTAAATATATAAAATCTCCATTTACAGCAGCAGTGGTGTGGCTCTTGTCTGTTCTCTATATGCAGGCACAAGTGTTTGCAGTGGCTGAGCTACAGTGCAGGTACAGTAGGGTGTGGGAATCCACAAGACTCCTGAGGTTTTCAGTTGGACTCAATGATGATCAGTGATCACACTATTTTCCAATTCCTTTTGCGTCACTGGCATCAAAAATGATTTTGATTGTATTTGAAAATGACAGCATTACACACAGGTTCATTAAAAAATATTTAACTGCATTTGATTAACTTTTATAGAATGTTCAGAATAACAGTCGAAAGGTATTCTATTTATTCCATTATTAATCCCTAAGGGGAAAGTCAGTTGTTAGGTCTCTTAAAAAAAAATTGAAGGGTATGAATAATTTTGGACATGCCACTTTTTGTTGAAATGAAAAAAAAAAGAAAAAACTTTAACTCAAAATTTGCCAGAGGTATGAATGATTCCGGGCTTGACTGTAATTGAAGACTCATCAGGACTCTTCTGCTTTCACTATATGGTGACACTGACATTACATCCCATGTGGGGGTCCATGTTATATATGGTCCATGGTGTATAGAATCAGAACAACTTCAAAACTGATGGAGCGCTCTATTTTTTTGTAGTTTAGAAAGCTGGGAAACAAATAAACCTGGATGGACAACTTAACTACTTTTCATCTACAGGATGTTCTAGAGAGTTTAGAGAGATTTTTTTTTCTTTTGGCCTTTTTGCCTTTATTTGGAAACAGTAGTAGAGAGTAGTTCGACCGGAAATGGGGTGTGAGAGAAAGAGGGAAACACATGGGGCAAACGACCCCAGTGAGACTCAAACTGATTTTCTCGTGTATTTAGAGAGTTAAATTTAACAGTTACATCAGCACATACATTTTGGTTTGATAATTATTATCAGACTAAAGCAACATTTTTAGCAAACTCTAAAGACACTTTATAGATCTATGTGTTGGCTCACAGTCAGATATTGATCCACCTCTGAAAAGGACTAAATATAAATTCTGTTGTGGCCTGTGGTTCAGAGGATTATTGTCTGGTCCAGATGGAGGATTGGGATTTTCCTCCAGAAGATTGTCAATTGATCTTTTTAGGAGCTCTACAACCACTACAACATTAGTATCTCATAGGATGTCAACCTTTCAGTATTTATGTTTGCTTTTCATTCACATTGTATTGTAAATAGAAAGTAAACTTGTCTCTTTTTATTACTTTTTGATGTTTTTTGCATAACTAAGGGCGTGCACACCAGGCAAATCGTTCACAATCGTGCCCAGGCCTAGAACAACCTTAAAGTCTGGTCCGTTTGGTTCATGTGAGTGCTCCTATTCAAGATTGAGAACAGACAATTCCAGGTTTTTGCACAATTGGATAAGGTGGCACAGAATGGTTTCTCATGCATGCCCACTACTAGGTGCCATGTACTTAATACATGCAACAGTTCGTCTCAACAAAATTGTCTCACTAATACGAGTCCAAACCAGACCCAAAATTAATATTGCTTGGCTTACATTTTCCATTACTGGATTTAGAAATTCCGGCCTTCTTGTAAACATGACGTAGTAGTCCTTCGACACCAGACACAAGTTACTTGGCTCAAGCACGGATTCTTATTAAATGCGTGAATGCAGGTGAGTGGGGGACCAGTAAGTCCCTCCACAACCGTGCATGGTCACGGAACAGTTCAGAGAGCCCTGGTGTGAGTGTGCCTTCAGTTCACACAGTCTTTAAAGAGACAATTGTGATCACATTAGTCTGACTCTTAACTCAGAGCCACAGCCTTAATGCACTGAGTGTGTGTGCGTGTGTGCATGTGCGCATGTGTGTGTGTGCGCGTGTGCATGTGTGTGTGTGTGTGTGTGTGCACGTGTGCATGTGTGTGTATATGTGTGTGTGTGTATGGGTATGTGTTAGGGCTGCACAATTAATCGAATTTTAATCACGATCACGATTTTGGCTTCCCACGATCAAATTCGTGTGATCGAGCGATATTTAAAATGCGTCATTCATTCACGCTTTGTATTAAAGTTTTTTATTTTTATTTTTTTAAAGCCAGTCTAGCGCGCTGTAAAGCCGCTGTCTGATCACGTGCGTCCATGCACCAATCAGAGTTGTTCCCTGCACCGCGCAGCAGCTCAGTCAGATGTAGACAGTCACAGACAGAAGACAGAGTAGCGTGAGGAAAATACCACAACAGATAGCAGGCTATAATCTATCTTAACAAAGAAAAAATGTCTAACGTAGCAGAGGGAGCGGCTGAGAGGCTTGTCCCGAGAATCGGATCGTCATCCATTGTGTGGAAACATTTTGGGTTTCAGGCAAGTGACACAAAACAAGAACAGGTCATATGCAAAGAGTGCCATAAAATTGTTTTGGGACCACAAAGCAACACAACGAACCTCTTTAACCATTTAAAAAAACACGATCAATACGATGAATGTATGAGGGCCAAGAAATGCGTTGCAAAGACTAATCATCCCACAACATCAACTCAGACATCCATCGAAGCGAGCCTCTTTAGCGCATCACCATACCCATCCACCTCCCAAAGACACAGTGAAATAACGAATGCAGTCGCATTTCATTTGGCTAAAGACATGTGCTCAATAAACACGGTGACAAACGAAGGCTTCAAATTCTTGGTCAACACTCTGGATAAACGATACGTGATCCCCTCGCGTAATTATTTTTCAAAGGTGGCACTACCTGCGATGTACAGAAAACGCAGAGGGGGAATAGAGCGTGATCTTGCCAATATAAAGTACTTTACAACTACAACGGATCTGTGGTCAAGCAGGACAATGGATCCGGATTCTGCAATGCATAGTCGATGCTTGTAAACATCTTTTTTCCCGCAAAGAACATGAACAAGTTCCTATTTGGTTACATTCTGTTATGGAATATTTGTTTCTTATTGATTGTATATTTTATTTTTAGTTTTATTCACATCCATTATGCAGGTACAACTTAAGTTTATATTTTGCTTCCTAAAATATATTTACACATTGTAAAATGTAAAATAGTGCCCTGTTGAAGTTTTGCTACATTTTCTTTATTGTTTTAATTTATTTGTATTTATTCTTTTAGGAGATTCACTAAATTCTGGTGAATAAGAGGACCTATTTTATTTTGATGCACATATCTGTACATTAGCAGGAATGTTGCACAATATGGATGTGAAGGCAGTAAATGTAATTAGCTTGTGTGACAATAAAAATTGTTTTGGTTAAAATCAACAAATCATTGTGCTAATTAATCGTGATCTCAATATTGATCAAAATAATCGTGATTATCATTTTGGCCCTTATCGTGCAGCCCTAGTATGTGTGTGTGGGTATGTGTGTGTATGGGTATGGGTATGTGTGTGCGTGTGTGTGTGTGTGTATGGGTATGTGTGTGTGTGTGTGTGTGTATGGGTATGTGTGTGCATGTGTGTGTGTGTGTGTATGGGTATGTGTGTGCGTGTGTGTGTGTATGGGTATGTGTGCGTGTGTGTGTGTGTGTATGGGTATGTGTGTGCGTGTGTGTGTGTGTATGGGTATGTGTGTGCGTGTGTGTGTGTGTATGGGTATGTGTGTGCGTGTGTGTGTGTGTGGGGGTATGTGTGTGCGTGTGTGTGTGTGTATGGGTATGTGTGTGCATGTGTGTGTGTGTGTGTATGGGTATGTGTGTGCGTGTGTGTGTGTGTATGGGTATGTGTGTGCGTGTGTGTGTGTGTATGGTGTGTGTGTGTGTGTGTGTGTGTGTATGGGTATGTGTGTGCATGTGTGTGTGTGTGTGTGGGGTATGTGTGTGTGTGTGTGTATGTATGTGTGTGTGTGTGTGTATGTATGTGTGTGCATGTGTGTGTGTGTGTGTGTGTGTGTGTGTGTGTGTGTGTGTGTGTGTGTGTGCATGTATGTGTGTGTATGTATGTGTGTGCATGTGTGTATGTATGTGTGTGCATGTGTGTGTGTGTGTGTGTGTGTGTGTGTGTGTGTGTGTGTGAAAGGAGTTGTATTTGCACTTATTAACAAGCCTGTGACCGAATGAGTGTTGTGTTTGTGAATTCCGTCTCAGAGAAGCCAGCTGTTGTTTTTTTATCGGTCCCTCTTTTCCAGTTAAAGTGTCTGTTATGTCTGTCTGCTTTCATTGTGGTTATCTCACTGACCTTTATGAGACAACCATTACATTTTACTGTGCTATGTGCATAAGCCTGTCAGATGTTGAAAGTATAAAAGAATATGTGCTGCTCTTCTTGCCGTGAGGGCAGTGTTTTCAGTCTGAGCGGTGAAGTTGCTCTGAATGTTCACCACATTTTCAGTTTAGTCGTGTTTGGTCTGACCACAGAGTCTGAGGCTGATGCTACACTACCCATACACAGATGTCCTAAATACATCTGTCACTAAATGTTTTCTTAGAAAATAGACTCTGCAAAACCAGAGCAGTACATTATTAAGAAAAGATGCAATATGCAGTACTACTGAATATGGCCGATATTATAACTTACAATATCAGAATTTGGGAATACTTTTCAGGGGTTGCTTGTCCATGTTTGTTGCGTTGGTGCATTGTCAGTTTCTTGGGCAGCCTGAATAGTAAGTGCCTTTCAGCTCATCCCCATTCAGGATACCAATACCAAATGAGTAGCATGGCAATTTTTTATTGCCAGATGCCCTTCCTGACGCAACCCTCTCCATTTACCCGGGCTTGGGACCGTCACAGACAGGGATAGTGGCAATGGAATTTGAACTATCAAGCTCTCACACACAAACCAGTTGCACTCCTTGTGTAGCCTGAATGTTGGTGCAAAATGACTGGTTTCCAAATAAACAGCAGCAAATTCTACTGAAAAATACTATTTTTACACTCTGGATAATCAAAACTAACACACTGACAACCAATCCTTCTCACATTCATTCACTGTGGAACTGGGATTCACCTCCCTGTACATGTGGACATTTAGAGCCTCCCCTGTACATGTGGACATTTAGAGCCTCCCCTGTACATGTGGACATTTAGAGCCTCACCTGTACATGTGGACATTTAGAGCCTCACCTGTACATGTGGACATTTAGAGCCTCACCTGTACATGTGGACATTTAGAGCCTCACCTGTACATGTGGACATTTAGAGCCTCCCCTGTACATGTGGACATTTAGAGCCTCACCTGTACATGTGGACATTTAGAGCCTCACCTGTACATGTGGACATTTAGAGCCTCATCTGTACATGTGGACATTTAGAGCCTCCCCTGTACATGTGGACATTTAGAGCCTCATCTGCACATGTGGACATTTAGAGCCTCATCTGTACATGTGGACATTTAGAGCCTCACCTGTACATGTGGACATTTAGAGCCTCATCTGTACATGTGGACATTTAGAGCCTCACCTGTACATGTGGACATTTAGAGCCTTATATGTTCATGTGGACATTTAGAGCCTCATCTGTACATGTGGACACTTAGAGCCTCACCTGTACATGTGGACATTTAGAGCCTCACCCGTACATGTGGACATTTAGAGCCTCCCCTGTACATGTGGACATTTAGAGCCTCACCTGTACATGTGGACATTTAGAGCCTCACCTGTACATGTGGACATTTAGAGCCTCATCTGTACATGAGGACATTTAGAGCCTCACCTGTACATGTGGACACTTAGAGCCTCATCTGTACATATGGACATTTAGAGCCTCACCTGTACATGTGGACATTTAGAGCCTCCCCTGTACATGTGAACATTTAGAGCCTCACCTGTACATGTGGACATTTAGAGCCTCACCTGTACATGTGGACATTTAGAGCTTCACCTGTACATGTGGACATTTAGAGCCTCACCTGTACATGTGGACATTTAGAGCCTCACCTGTACATGTGGACATTTAGAGCCTCCCTCACCTGTACATGTGGACATTTAGAGCCTCACCTGTACATGTGGACATTTAGAGCCTCATCTGTACATGTGGACATTTAGAGCCTCCCCTGTACATGTGGACATTTAGAGCCTCACCTGTACATGTGGACATTTAGAGCCTCATCTGTACATGTGGACATTTAGAGCCTCCTGTACATGTGGACATTTAGAGCCTCACCTGTACATGTGGACATTTAGAGCCTCATCTGCACATGTGGACATTTAGAGCCTCATCTGTACATGTGGACATTTAGAGCCTCACCTGTACATGTGGACATTTAGAGCCTCATCTGTACATGTGGACATTTATAGCCTCACCTGTACATGTGGACATTTAGAGCCTTATATGTTCATGTGGACATTTAGAGCCTCATCTGTACATGAGGACATTTAGAGCCTCACCTGTACATGTGGACACTTAGAGCCTCACCTGTACATGTGGACATTTAGAGCCTCACCTGTACATGTGGACATTTAGAGCCTCACCCGTACATGTGGACATTTAGAGCCTCACCTGTACATGTGGACATTTAGAGCCTCATCTGTACATGAGGACATTTAGAGCCTCACCTGTACATGTGGACACTTAGAGCCTCATCTGTACATATGGACATTTAGAGCCTCATCTGTACATGTGGACATTTAGAGCCTCATCTGTACATGTGGACATTTAGAGCCTCATCTGTACATGTGGACATTTAGAGCCTCATCTGTACATGTCTGTGGACATTTAGAGCCTCATATGTACATGTGGACATTTAGAGCCTCACCTGTACATGTGGACATTTAGAGCCTCACCTGTACATGTCTGTGGACATTTAGAGCCTCATCTGTACATGTCTGTGGACATTTAGAGCCTCACCTGTACATGTGGACATTTAGAGCCTCATCTGTACATGTCTGTGGACATTTAGAGCCTCACCTGTACATGTCTGTGGACATTTAGAACCTCACCTGTACATGTCTGTTGACATTTAGAGCCTCATTTGTAAATGTCTGTGGACATTTAGAGCCTCACCTGTACATGTGGACATTTAGAGCCTCACCTGTACAAGTCTGTGGACATTTAGAGCCTCATCTGTACATGTGGACATTTAGAGCCTCACCTGTACATGTGGACATTTAGAGCCTCATCTGTACATGTCTGTGGACATTTAGAGCCTCACCTGTACATGTGGACATTTAGAGCCTCACCTGTACATGTGGACATTTAGAGCTTCATCTGTACATGTGGACATTTAGAGCCTCACCTGTACATGTCCGTTGATATTTAGAGCCTCATCTGTAAATGTCTGTGGACATTTAGAGCCTCACCTGTACATGTGGACATTTAGAGCCTCACCTGTACATGTCTGTGGACATTTAGAGCCTCACCTGTACATGTGGACATTTAGAGCCTCACCTGTACATCTGGACATTTAGAGCCTCACCTGTACATGTGGACATTTAGAGCCTCATCTGTACATGTCTGTTGACATTTAGAGCCTCACCTGTACATGTGGACATTTAGAGCCTCACCTGTACATGTCTGTGGACATTTAGAGCCTCATCTGTACATCTGGACATTTAGAGCCTCACCTGTACATGTGGACATTTAGAGCCTCACCTGTACATGTGGACATTTAGAGCCTCACCTGTACATGTGGACATTTAGAGCCTCACCTGTACATCTGGACATTTAGAGCCTCACCTGTACATGTGGACATTTAGAGCCTCACCTGTACGTGTGGACATTTAGAGCCTCACCTGTACATGTGGACATTTAGAGCCTCACCTGTACATGCACTTTTGAAGTGTTAAAAGATATCCCTCTAAATGACACATTTCAACTTTTAGAATAAAACTTTTGTTGATAAGACTGACATAGTTTATGTTTGGCATTTTTTTAGTAAACATAGTCATGTTTCTGTTGCTTCACAGTTTGGACTTTAATGTGCCAAATCTAAAAATAAACCGTGAGCACTGACACTCTCACACACTGCTGTATCAGTACGTGTTTCTTTGTTCCTGTGTTGTCACTCGAGCCGACTCGCAGCAAAGCCACAGGAAGTGCTTTGTGACGGCTGACGGGCTGCTTCCTGTTTTTGAGCGGTTTTGGAGAGTCACCTCCACGCTTTTCTCAGAGTGTGAGAAACAGAGTGTAGAGTTTGAATGAAAAGAAAGTAAATGTATCAGGCCTTTTATCTTTGTACAGTTTTTACCAGAGAAGGCATGCCTTTGGTCCACAACAGACTTTAATAACACTCATTCCCAATGTTAACAATAAAGTCATATGTCAATGTCATTTTTTCACATAAAGTGGAATGAAAATGTATTTGTGAATAAACTCTGACGTAGAGTGAACTCCGAACTGAAACCCTCAGGTATTTCCAGCAACGTTGTCTCTGACTGAAGATATGACTGCACTTGTTGGTGGTTGACGAAAAGACTAAACTGTTCCTCTGCAGAACGAGACAGATGTATAACAGCAGCTGGCAGCTGATTGGTGCATTAATAGAATTACTGCAAGTGCACTAGATGTATAGGAATACTGAGGCATCAACAAACCCCTCTCTCTCAGTTTTTCTGGTTTGATCTAGTTTGTTCTGAGCCTGTAGTGATCTTAGACTTCAATTATTTTTACCGCTTTTGCCCTCACTCTGAGCTCTTTATGCAGACCCCTATCTGAGCTGAACTTGCGCCTCTTTCAGATGAAATAATTGCATCCCAGCTGACTTGTCTCCTGTCTGCCTCTGACAGCTACACCCACGGCCTGCTTTATTAGTATTGGTGCCTTTAAACTGCAGTCGTGTTAATCAGTGCTGCCATGAGTCTGTGGTCACTATGGGGCTTATTTGCGGACGTTGTGACAACAGCTTGACTGAGGAACTTTTACCTCTCACACTCGGGGAGGGGGAGGCAGCGATGGAGGCTCACATTAATCTGTCCCCTGTCACTGCACCGGGTGAAGGAAAGTGAGTGAGCAGGGGCCAGAGCCTCTGGGACCTCAGTCAATAAGTCACGGGGTCACACACCATGTCAATGACTCAAATATATTTTCAATCAATCAATCAATCAATCAATCAATCAATCAATATTTATTTATATAGCGCCTTCCAACAACCACAGATTGAACCAAGGTGCTTAACAACATTAGTAAAAAATAAACATATTTACAAATAGGTTTAAAACATATTTACACAATAAAAACAGAGCAGTGTCACAGAGCCATTAAGTGCCAAAAGCCATTTTAAATAAAAAGGTTTTAAGTTTGGCTTTAAACAGAGGCCGGTCAGTGATGGAACGTAACTCAATGGGCAACGAGTTCCAGAGTTTTGGACCGGCCACTGCAAAAGAACGATTGCTCACTGTTTGAACCGGGACCGGGGCACCTTCAGCAGATGTTGCCCAGCAGAACGTAGAGCTCTGCTGGGTTTGTGAGGGGTCAGAATCTCACACAAATAAGAAGGTGCAAGGCCCGTGAGTGCATTAAAAACAAACATTAAGATTTTAAAATTAATTCTAAACTGGACAGGGAGCCAGTGCAGGGACAGGACAGGTGTTATGTGCTCGTGTTTACGACTGTTAGTTAGCAGTCGGGCAGCAGCATTTTGCACAAGCTGCAAACGGTGAAGTCCAGTTTGGTTAACTCCACATCGCATTGCAGTAGTCTATGTGGGAGCTAATAAAAGCATGGATGGCTTTCTCCAGGTCAGTGCGACTCAAGAAGGGTTTAACCTTTGAAAGGAGGCGATGCTGAAAAAAGCTTGCCCTAACCACCGAATCTATTTGTTCGTCAAATTTTAGACTGCTGTCTAGTTTTACCCCCAGGTTTTTGACAACATGGTTGAGATGAGGGGCCAAAGCAAAAAGACCAGGAGCTGAGACACTGGGCAGGTTGGATGTGCCGAACACAATACATTCAGTTTTATCCTCATTCAAACAGAGGAAATTCTGGGACAGCCACAATCTGATGTCCTCTAAGCATCTGTTGATGGACTGAAGACTATTAGGACAAGCAGGGACAACCGGAAGGTAAACCTGTAGGTCGCTCATGCACAGATGAAAAGACATTTTGTGCTTTGAAATAACTGTACCTAACGGCAACATATACAAGGAAAATAAAACAGGGCCCAAAATGGAACCTTGTGGCACACCAGAGGACAAGGGAGCCAAGGAGGAGGAGAAGTCACCAATCCTAACAGAAAAAGTCCTCTCTGTTCAATACGACCTAAACCACTGCAGCACAGGTCCCTGAAGCCCAACCTGTTGTTCCAGACGTGTCAGGAGGACTGAGTGGTCCACGGTGTCAAATGCTGCAGTAAGATCCAACATTATGAGCAGCACTGGCTTTTTCTCATCAAGGGACAAGAGAATGTCATTTTGTACTTTGTGAAGAGCGGACTCAGTGCTGTGTCGTGTCCTAAAGCCAGACTGGAACTTTTCAAAGATCTGATTGTTCTCCAGAAAAGACTGTAACCGTAAGAAAACAATCTTTTCCAAAACCTTGGATAGAAAAGGTAAATGGGACACAGGTCTAAAATTTGACAGAACAGTAGGATCAAGGTTGGGTTTTTTTTAGCAGAGGCCTGACCACTGCTTGAATACAGTTGGTACAGAACCTGAACTCAGACAGCTGTTTATAAATGAGAGGAGGCATGGGCCCACTGTGTTAAAAACCTGTTTAAGCATTTTAGATGGGATAATGTCCAGAGGACAGTTGGTCGGTCTCAGCCCCTGGACCACACCAGAGAGGAGAGAGAGTGATACTGGCTCAAACACATTAAACACAGAGAGGACAGGAGAAGAGCACAAGTCAAAAGTGTTAGACATGTTCTTAATGCTCTGTTTAACAGAGGCTACTTTATCAACAAAATCAGTCAATTTTTTTAAATAAGAAAAACAAAGATGGCTCCTCTGTTCATGAGTGTATTGCTGAACACCAGCATTGAATGTTACTCCAGATCACCAGATCAATTATGACTCCATAAACTGGAGGTGTATGAGGAGTAGCCATATACCCGCCTGTCTGGTGAGTGTTAATGCATGGCTTTATTTGTGTGCCATTTTCCATAGATTCCAGGTTTGTTTGGAAGAGAGGTGCTGTTACTAAATACTAATACAATGTCCAACATTTACATGATATTTTACCAATATTTACCATCCATCTTCTCTCTCTCATCCAGTATTGGTTGTGAGCCTCTAAGACATCCCTCTCCTAAAAAACCTCCTTCAGATCTTTGAAAGAAACACCACAGTGTCTCATAGACATAGTCCTTGCAGCACATCCTGGGTTGGCCTCAGGGGCCTCTTCTCCTCGAGACAAGCCTGGAACACAAAAACTGAAAACAAATAATAAAAAACAAAAACACAACAACAATTCAGACAAACCAGAAAAGGTAGGTATCGTTTGTGGACACTCAAGATATACAAGAAGTACAACATGCTGCGGCGATAGATTTGTGTGTGTATATGAATGTGCAAACATGTACTGTCCTTATTATGGATATTGTTTAGAGATCACAGACTAATCTTTATGCCCTGATATGCTCTCAGCAAATCCAAAATCAAGTTATATGAATATTCTTCCTCTAAGTTGCGTTGAATATTTCCACTTTCTCTTTGCTTGCTAATGGAAATTGTTAATATTTTACTGTTAATATAGATTGACTAAAGGCAGAACAATCAAATTTGGACTTGAGTTGGACTCTTGAGTAACAGATGTCTTGTCCAATCAGCAGTAAGAATTCCGTCTGCAAACAATACCTACCTTTTCCGGTTTGTCTGAATTGTTGTTGTGTTTTCAGTTTTGTTGATTTGTTTTCTGAATTGTCGTTGTGTTTGCACTTCATGGCCATAGTCAGGGCAAAACACTGGTCACATTGGAAACCCTGCTTCGTCCTAATGAGGCCGTTACATGCTCCTTTTGTCTCTGAGTTGAGCCTTTTCATCCTCAGACAATCACACCACCACCGCTCATGTGTTCATTCATATTCTACAGATGAAACGCAGCTCTTTTATGCCTTTGATCAGTTCTTTCATATGCAGAGCACTCACATAAAGGTTTAATATGGACATGGACAGTCTTCACATGGACCTGTATTCACTCCATTATAGTCACTGATCAGTCCTAAAGCTTTAGCACTTTAAGGGTTAGTTGAGATTTGATACTGATGGAAGGTTGTGGACATAAAGGATCTTCAGTAGCTGGAGAAGTAAAATAAATCTTCGCTAAAGGATTATTTGAAGTGCCATTGTGTAGGCTGAATAGTATCACTATAATATCACTCTGCAACGGATACTTACACAGAGAGTAAGAGGAATAGGTAAGTGAGTGCACTGAGAGCAATAGGAGGAAACAGTCCTGTAAAACAGAGGCATCTATAGGTCACTATGGCAACCGTGAGTTTGTCAGTAGCACTGATTATAGTGCTAATATAGGTCAGGATTGTCATTTTTATTTCGGCGCAGCGGCACGTGGAAGGCCTTTTTCTCCTTTGTTTACATGAGAGGGGTAGTGTTCTGGAGTGTGTAGCTCTCTGTCAATCACAGCTCAGAGACGAAAAGAAACTACTGCAATGACATGACAAAAGACTCATCGGAGCACCAAAAAAACTAAAAAATTACTTGCTGTCAAAGAGAGAAAAGAGAAAGCACATTGAGTGACTTTGAAAGGTGGAGAAGCGCTGTACACACGTGGACAAAATTGTTGGTACCCTTCGGTCAATGAAAGAAAAACTCACAATGGTCACAAAAAAAAGTTTATTCTGACAAAAGTAATAATAAATAAAAATTCTATGAATGTTAAACAATGAAAGTCTGACATTGCTTTTCAACCATGCTTCAACGGAATTATTTAAAAAATAAACTCATGGAACAGGCCTGGACAAAATTGTTGGTACCCCTAACTTAATATTTTGTTGCACAACCTTTTGAGGCTATCACTGCAATCAGACGACTCCTGTAACTGTCAATGAGACTTCTGCACCTCTCAGCAGGTATTTTGGCCCACTCCTCATGAGCAAACTGCTCCAGTTGTTTCCGGTTTGAAGGGTGTCTTTTCCAGACGGCATATTTCAGCTCCTTCCAAAGATGCTCAATAGGATTGAGGTCAGGGCTCATAGAAGGCCACTTTAGAATAGTCCAATGTTTTCCTCTTAACCATTCTTGGGTGTTTTTAGCTGTGTTTTGGGTCATTGTCCTGTTGCAAGACCCATGACCTGCGACTGAGACCAAGCTGTCTGACACTGGCCAGCACATTTCTCTCTAGAATCCCTTGATAGTCTTCAGATTTCATTGTACCCTGCACAGATTCAAGACACCCTGTGCCAGATGCAGCAAAGCAGCCCCAGAACATAACAGAGCCTCCTCCATGTTTGACAGTAGGGACTGTGTTCTTTTCTTGATATGCTTCATTTTTCCGTCTGTGAACATAGAGCTGATGTGCCTTGGCAAAAAGTTCCATTTTTGTCTTATCTGTCCATAGGACACTCTCCCAGAAGCTTTATGGCTTGTCAACATGGAGTTTGGCACATTCCAGTCTAGCTTTTTTATGATTTGTTTTCAACAATGGTGTCCTCCTTGGTCGTCTCCCATGTAGTCCACTTTGGCTCAAACAACGACGGATGGTGCGATCTGACACTGATGTTCCTTGAGCATGGAGTTCACCTTGGATCTCTTTAGAAGTCTTTCTGGGCTCTTTTGTTACCATTCGGATTATCTGTCTCTTTGATTTGTCATCAATTTTCCTCCCTGTACTAGCTACAGTCCCATGGATCTTAAATTTCTGAATATGTGCAACTGTAGTCACAGGAACATCTAGCTGCTTGGAGATGGTCTTATAGCCTTTACCTTTATCATGCTTGTCTATAATTTTCTTTCTATTCTCCTGCGACAACTCTTTCCTTCTCTTCCTCTGGTCCATGTTGAGTGTGGTACACACCATGTCACCAGACAACACAGTGACTACCTGAAGCCCTATAAATAGACCCACTGACTGATTACAAGATTGTACACACCTGTGATGCTAATTAGTGCACACACCTTGAATTAACATGTCCATTTGGTCACATTATTTACAGTCTTTTCTAGGGGTACCATCAATTTTGTCCAGGCTTGTTCCATGAGTTTATTTTTTTAAATAATTCTGTTGAAGCATGGTTGAAAAGCAATGTCTGACTTTCATTGGTTAACATTCATAGAATTTTTATTTATTATTACTTTTGTCAGAATAAAGTTTTTTCTGTGACCATTGTGAGTTTTTCTTTCATTGACCGAAGGGTACCAACATTTTTGTCCACGTCTGTATATATAAAAAAGGATGGTACTTGAAAACAAGTTTATTCACAAATATTTAACAGATCTTCTGCAGATTATGTCTTTCATATATTACCATGGCTCCTTGTTAATGAGAAGACAAAACCTCAATGGGTCACAAGCCTCTACATTTGTGCCCGTCCACAGCCCAGATAAATGGAGAGGGTACAGTGTGTCAAAGTAAATATGCAAACCACTTGATCATTCAGCTAGAAATAATGCACTAACTAATGTCTTTTACTCTCTACATTTAAAGAGTATAAGATTCTGAGAAATGATTGAACAGGTCAGATCATGTTTATCATAAATCATAATGTTATAGTTTATGTGGATGAGAAATTCTGATCAAACAATCTGCTGTTTCTGTTTGGTCCGAACCAAGGTGTGAAATCTCCAGTGGCCTGTGGTTCAGACCAAACTGAACCAAGCTCTGTCTTTGTTTCTAGTGTGAAAGTACGTTTGCTGATAGTTGATAACCTTCCGCTATAGTTTGAATCTTGCAATCTTGTGCGTTTACAATGATGTGTCAGCTCTGACAGGTCTGGGCCTGTTTTAAGTTTAAAGATGTGGAGACCGTTCCGATGAAGCGGTGCGCTGCTCTGATTGGATAAAACTAAGTATTCCTTTAAAGCACCTGCCTTTTGGCAAACACTTTTAACAGGAGCCCTTCAGAGAGTTTTGTGGAACAGATTCCATACTGTGGAGCAGTTCTATGTGGCAGAATCAGATTAGATAGTTGAGACTTTTGGACCAAATGGAGGAAGTCACAAACGATAAAACATACAAAGAAGAGTAAACAGGAGACAGAGAAAATAAATATCGGTCGTGTAAACCCAGATTAAGTTGTTTTCCGTTTCATATGACTGAAGATGTCCATTACCTAAAGAGTGTTAAAGTAATTTAAATCATGTCTTAAACTGTTTTATATGTCTGTATTAATAATAGCATGTCTCTAAAGGCCCTACTGTGGTCTGATTATTGTATTTCTCCAGTTCAACTGTAAAATCTGCCTCTGCAGAGACACATTCACTATATTAACATCCATCTAACCGATCTTGATTGGATTTTATCTTGAATCTAATATTTTCATTGGTGAATTAGTGTGTGCTCTGTGCTGGAGTGCCATCTGAGCGCCGCTGCTGGATCAGGTGGGCGGCTGTGATGGATGCAGATAAAGTCTTTGTGGCCTGGCAGAATTAAAAGGCCACATCCTGCTGCCTCATGTGGGCTCAGGTATGATTAATGGTGTAATGGTGAAGGGCAGAGGGTGCGGCCATGGCTTTTAATTCACATATAATTGCAGGGTGGGCTAAGGCTTTATGTAGGAAACTAATAATCTGTCTGTATGTATGTTTATGTAATCTGAGGGCTCCTAATCCTCTCTTGTTTATTGTTCACTATGTATATGCTGTTCATGATTAGGAGTGTAACCGAGAACTGTTTCTCCCGTTCACTCTTCTTTGTATGTTTTATCGTTTGTGACTTCCTCCATTTGGTCCAAAAGTCCCAACTATCTAATCTGATTCTGCCACATAGAATCCATAAATAAAATATGTATGGAATAAAAACTGGAAAACCACCTTAACATACAGTGAGTGCACTGTATGTTATTTGCAAAATGGAACAAAGAGGGTATACAAGAAAAGGACACCAACATCAGTCAGCAGTTTTTAATACCATTTCAAATAATTCATTTGTCTTTAGTCTTGGAAGACTATTGTAGTTCCTATAGGTGCCCAAAGTGGACAAATTGTGCCCTGATTGAAAAGAAGCCAAAAGCATTTTCAGCACACATTCTTGTATAAAGGCTAGAGCATCCATGAACTGTATTTGTTTGTAAATCTTTGTGATAAGTGAACTTTTTCTTTGGGTTTATTCTTAGTCGACAGCATGTTCCTTGTACATGCTCAGAAAAGCGGGAGGTTTGTATTGCACTACACTTTCACCACCAGATGTTGCCAAACAAGAACAAAAACTACACACCTGCCCTTTAGTACTAAATAACATCATTCTAGAGAGACATTCAGTACGTTCACCTGCCGTCCTTATACTCTGACTAAGCTCATAGTTTGATTAAGCCTTTGCAGCTGGAGTTCACACCTTGTCCGGGTTTACATGAACGATAGAGAATCAGAAAAATATAGATGATGACAGAATATTTAGCAATGTTGTATTAGTAAAACAATGTGAGACAAGGAATATTACTTTGATTCATGGCACATAGTGGGTTAAGCCTCAAAACCTCTTTATTTTTTGGCCACACACTGTGAAAACATGCTTGTGACCCACCTTTGGAGAGCACTCATTGTCTGACTCTCTTTTTCTCTATTCTCTCTACATACAGGACGGGTCCCGTTCAGGTCGGGACAGGAAGAAGACGGTGTCCTTCAGCAGCAGTCTCTCAGAGAAGAAGATCAGCAGCGCGGCTGACTGTATCCACTCTATGGTCAGTTTCCTCCAGCTCCAGAGCATAAGCATATACCTGCCAATGATAAATTACAATCCAGTACAAGCCTCTGTCAGACCCTCTGACCTCAGCAATGAGAGAGTGGGGCTGTATGGAGAAGCAGGTCAAACTCTTCTTCAGTCATGTGTTGGATCATTCCATTAATATCCAGAGCAGCACCTCACCACTACAGTCCTGTTAGAGAAAGAATATCCACAAACCTTATTCAGATTTAAAACAAAAAATATAGACTGAACTAAACTACCTCACTCTATTGTTCACATCATCACAGTTCCATCCATCCATCCATTTTCTTCCTCTTATCCAAGAGCAGGGGCTGCACTCTAAGCAGAGACGCTCAGACTTCCTACTGCCCAGACTTTTCCTCCAGCTCTTCCGGGAGGATACCGAGGCGTTCCCAGGCCAACCGAGAGACATAGTCCCTTCAGCATGTCCTAGGTTGTCCCAGGGGCTTTCTCCGGGTGGGACATGCCCGAAGCTCCTCCCCAGGGAGGCGTCCAGGAGACATCCGGAACAGATGCCCGAACCAGCCTGCCCTTTTAAATGTGGAGGAATTGCGGCTCTACTTTGAGCTCCTCCCGAGTGACCGAGCTCCTCACCCTATCTCTAAGGGAGCGCCCTTAGAGATAGGGTGAGGAATGAGGAAACTCCTTTTGGCCGCCTGTATCCGGTATCTTGTTCTTTCGGTCATGACCCACAGCTCATGACCATAGTTGAGAGTATGGAAGTAGATCAACCGGTAAATCAAGAGCTTTACCTTGCAACTCAACTCTTTCTTTGCCACAACAGACCTGTACATCAACTGCATCACTGCAAAAGCTGCACCAATCCATCTGTCAACCTCCCTATCCATCGGGCAATGCAAACCGAGCTCCTGCTCAGGATGTCCAGGGACCGGACAACCCTTAGCAATGGGCCCTTAACCCCATACTCCCAGAGCACCCCAAACAGGAGGCTGCAAGGGAAAAAGCATGTGTGGGCTGTTTGGGAAAACTCTAATGAACCCTCCAGCACCCCGTAGAAGGTATAGAGCTTGTCCAGTGTTCCACGAACGGGACAAAAACTGCATTGTTCCTCCTGAATCCGAGGTTCGACAGTCGGCCGTATTGACCAAAGACTGCCCGCCAATTCCAGCAGATTCCAACAGTTTTGACAGTTTTTGACAAATTGCACATTTGATGCTGACATTGCACATACATTATTTCCCTTGTTAAATATTATATGGTCGGGCAGGTTTGATAGTATTTTGTTGTATCCATGTCCTATGTAGGTGGAGGGCAGTGAGCTGAAGAAAGTACGGCCCAACTCTCGTGTTTACCAGCGCTACTACCTGTTGGACACTGGCCTGCAGGCGCTGTGCTGGGAGCCGTCCAAGAAGGAGTCCGACAAGGCCCGCATCTGTATGTCCTCCGTCCGAGAGGTTAGTCCCATTAATCTTTACCTCCCCAAGCCATACACAAACAAACAGCTGCTTTGTTCATGCTGTGAGCGTGAGCCTATCTTTTTCCGGTGGTAGGTCCGAACAGGCCGTAACACCGAGACCTTTCGTACCAGTGGAGTCTACGAGCAGATCTCAGAGGACTGTGCGTTCTCCATCATCTATGGAGACCTGTACGAGAGCCTGGACCTGGTGGCATACTCTGCTGAAGTGGCCAACATCTGGGTGACTGGACTCAGGTTGGATTAGACGCTGACATGACACTAACTTTGTTTACACTGAGAATGTAAGGTGCAGGTTGGTTCTGACTTCGAAGTGTTAGCCTGGCACAGCCTGACGTATCTCTCTCTCTGTATATTCTATATGCTGGAACTCAGTCTGGCAAAGCTCCGTAAGCCAGTCAGTTCCTCAGATATGTTCCATACCGACCAATCACATTTGAAGTGTTGCCTTGCGTCACACTTGCCAAACCAAGTCCCTTGTTCAAAACAATCAAGATGGTGCTTGGAACTGCCTGAGAGTTTGTCTGCCTCTGCTCTTCAGTCAGTTTTAAATAATAACGACAACATTACGTGTTTAAAAACTCAATAGCAGACAGCGCTAAGAGCGTTCCTTTTTAAAGAAGATGTTTTGGCACGCCATGTCGTTTGTTTACTTCTTTGTAGATTTTTGCCTAGCTAACGTCATATTTGTTGCAATTCCGATTGGTCCCTAGTAGCTTTGCCCCGCCTTGAGGAAAATGAGCTGGCATTGACCTTTTCTAGACCCCTTGCTGATACAACGATGAGTCTGGCTTGCCAGGTTACTGAAGTGTACCCAAAAAGCGTATTGTTACCACTTTGGGGGACACCTCGGCCAGAGGTCCTAAGCGGGTCCAACCTTGTGGAAAAGCATAGTTAAACACTGCAGTCTGACTTAACGATAGATAGGCTGATCTAGGGTGACCATATGTCCCAATTTTCCTGTGATAGTCCCTATTTTAAGCCCCTTGTCCCGGCGGATATCCACAAAAACACAAAAATGTCCCTATTTTCAACCAATGCTAGAGACAAAGCAGCAATTGTGCTTGCAACTGAGGGGCCGTCCACACGGAGACGTGAATCACTGTATACGTATACATTTTTATCGTATTGGCGTTTCGTCCACACGGCGTTTTGGGAGACTGAATCCGCTATTTTTTGAAACCGGGTTCTAAAGTGGATAAATCTGAAACTGACACCCTTGCGGTGTCGTGTGTACAGCCAATCCGTATATTTTGTGAAACGATGATGTCATCGCATCACGTGTCGGCCTCGTCACACGTAACAGCAACAACAATAATGGCGGACTACGTGATTGAGTTCGTGCTGCAGAAGCTACTAAGCCTACTAGCTTTATTACAGCAAAATCTATTGCTTCTATGCAATTGTGGTGAGCAACAAGCGATAATGGACAACACCATACGCCACATGCTCTTAGATCCACCGCAAAAGAGAACCAGGAGAGCATGTCCAAAGCATCTCTCGTCGCCCTGAGCGAGGAACTCAGTCCGTATATTGAAGGGCAAACAACAAACATGAGGGCACCAATTACTACACTCTAAATATATGACTGCAACAATTTGAGAACTTGTTTTTATTAGAAAATAAATATTTAGGTCTTCGTCTTCTTCTGCAGCGCACAAGGTTATGCGCATGCTCAAAGTCTTCTTCTCCGTGTATAGTGTATATCTGTGGCAGAATTACAGCGCCCCATACTGGTCTGGCATATATACTACATCGTTTTCAGTCGGTTTCAGTGGTTTCGTGTGTATGCAGATATTTCTTGAGACGACGCCGTGTTTACGGAATTTTTTTTTAGAAAGGGGAAAAAAAATGATCGGATAGGGGATGCACTCCCTTCGTGTGGACGTAGCCTGAATGTCAGTCACATTGTTACCATGGCAATGGCAATATTAAGCAACTGAAAAGAGTGTTCCGCAGGTCTGTAGCTCTTTAATGATTGGTTTAGCTTTCACTGTTTGACCATTAGTCAAAAAGAAAGTTGTAATTTACAAATGAGCTCCAGAAACAATACAACTGTCTGAGAAAAGTAGCCTATAAAAGCTTTATTAAAACTGTATTAAAAATAGTTTGTCAATACTGTCAGTTAATGGTTTTTAATTGTTTACTGGCATTGTACTGAACATTTTCTGCAACATCAATTTTCATTTGTTAAGATGCTGTTGTTGAATTTGTGGTAAAATTAAAGTGTCCCGGATTCGGTCATCCTAAGATAATCCTCACTCAAGTGAAATTAAATGTAAAAACATTAAATGGAAATGTTTTTATCTAAATTACTTCTTGTTTTGGTGTTTAGGCTAAACGTCATATTCAAACAAGAAGACACAATAAATGTTAAAATACTTTCCCCCTACAGCTGTTTCAACAGCTGTTTCCGGTTCTAAACAGTTGTACGGCTCTCACTTCATGTATTTATTGTCTACACTACATTAAACACAAGCAGAACCTGTGCCCAAATTATATTTAACTGCTACAGCTCTATCAATTTAATATTCAGAAAGATGTGCATAAACAGGAAGCAGTTCAATGTTTACTGCAGCATCTGTCCCTCCAGCCTTTCCTGCTACAACAAGATTTATTCTTTCTTTATATTAATTACTGACAATGCATCCATGTTTCAAAAAGTCTTCTTCAAATATGTTTAAATCTCAAATAGAGACACAACTTTTGTGTTGTGTTTTGTGATGATGTCACTGTTTCTGGACCCAGCAGACCGTCCACTACTGACTTGACATGTACCGTACCACCAGAGGAAACTAAGCTACTGACTCACAGACAGATATGAATCTCTGTTAACAGACTTAAAGAGGCTATTTTCACAATGCCATTTTCTGGAGCCACAGCAGTAGCTAATGTACAAATTACATTCTAAAATTGCTTATCTGATGGACTACAAGCTCTAACCGCTCAATAAAGCTGTCATGGCACAATTTGAACTGTGACTTTTATATCTATGTTCCAAACATGCATGAGGTAATTTTTGTACACAACATGCAACAGTATATATCTGAGACTACTAAATATTGTGACAGTCTACAATACTACACATTTAAATAAATTTGCTAGCAGTACAATAGAACGGGATACTGAGGAGATTGGCTATGTACATATTTGATGTGTAGCCATATCTTCTAAAATTACGCAATGCTTTTCTATAGTTTATGATTTATTAGCTGTTATAATGCCTCCAGTGGTGTTCCAGCTGTAACACTGTTGAATGGAAGCTTTATGTAAGTCGCTTTGGATAAAAGTGTCTGCTAAATGACTAAATGTAAATGTAACAAAGTAAGTGACTCATCAAATCCATCTAGACTGAGAGTCAGCAATTACTGTCTCATTCATCCAAACTGAACTAAAAACTGTGGGCTGAGATTAAAGCCTGGCTGTCACTGCCTCTGCTGTGGGAGTCAATCTGAGCTGTTGTCCGTCTGGTGTCTCTGTAGGTACCTGATGCAGTATGGCAGACACGCTCTGGACATGTTGGCCAGCAGTCAGGACAGCCTCCGTCTGGGCTGGCTGGAGCAGATGTTCACGTCAGCGGCCGAATCAGACCGACTGGATGACGACGAGGTGGGCCTTCGCTTACAATCAGCCATTAAGTTAATCCAGAGTGTGAACCCAGGAGCGGGCAGCAGCAAAGTGGAGCATCGATTCAAAGAGATCCAGAGAGTCAGGGAGAAGAGTGCCGGAGTCACGCTCAACAACGGCTCACACAGTGACGTTCGCAAAACAGTCAAAGCAGGGCGGAACGACCGAGTCACCAAACAGGACTTCATTGAGGTCTTTCACGACTTCTGCACTCGGCCTGAGATTTACTTCATGTTGGTGCAGTTCTCCAGCAACAAAGAATACCTGGACACCAAAGACCTGATGAGGTTCCTCGAGGCCGAGCAGGGAATGGCTCATGTGGGTAACAACACAAGTCCTTTTAAGAAATCTCTATAAACCTGCTCACATACTCACATGTCTTCACCCTGCTCATTATACACACATGTAAACGTACAAGTGGAAAGTATACATGGTACAACGAATGATACATTTTTATGTTACGGGAAAATTCTATGGAAATAAACAGCGGAGGGAAGATTTTTATAGTGTGTCATTTTACCCACATGCCTGTCCTCTGAAACAGAATTAGGGGGTAATCCTGGATTTTCTCTATGGTTATCTCCACACACATACACATACTACAGTAGGTGGAAAAGCGCTATAAAAAAAAATATATATATATATATATATATATATATATATATATATATATATATATATATATATATATGTATTTTTTATAGCGCTTTACATAGATTAAGCTATTTACCGTTACAGCTGGAACACCACTGAAGGCAAGGTAGGTTAAGTGTCTTGCCCAAGGACACAGCGACAGTATGGGGGGGAGAGCGGGATGTTATGATGATATAAAAGTGTCTTCAGTATCTTCATAGAAAGCTGCACAACCAAAACTCATGTTGTGTTTAATTTATTCTTTCTTAGGTAAGTGAGGAAACCAGTCTGAAGCTCATCCAGATCCACGAGCAGTCAGAGGAGGGCCGGCAGCAGGGCTTCCTCTCACTGGACGGCTTCACCAGTTACCTCACCTCGGCGGAGTGCCACCTCTTTGACCGGGACCACAAGATTGTCTGCCAGGACATGAGCCAGCCGCTGTCCCACTACTACATCAGCGCGTCCCACAACACCTACCTCATTGAGGACCAGTACAGCGGGCCGTCGGACATCTCGGGCTACATTCGCTCTCTCAAGATGGGCTGCCGATGCGTAGAGGTGGACGTGTGGGACGGGGACGACAACGAGCCTGTGGTGTGTGCGGGGCTTACCCTATCCCCGCCTCTCATTTTCCATTGTGTTCTAGAAGCAATCAGTAGGTTTGCATTTGTTGCTTCGGATTATCCTTTGATCTTATGTTTGGAGAACCACTGTTCACTCAAGCAGCAGAGTGTCATGTTGAAACATTTAATGAGGATTTTAGGGGATAAGTTGTACCGGGATAAGCCTAAAGAAGGTGAAATGTATCTCCCATCGCCACATGCCTTAAAGCATCGGATCTTGCTAAAGGGTAAGAAGTTAGGTTTGTGTTCTACAGCAGAGGATGGGGAGGTCAGTGAAGAGGACGAAGGAGCAGAGATGTGTCAAAGAATGAAAGCATCTAACAGTGGAGCAAATGAAAAAGAGACGGTGCAGAAGAATGTCTCTTTAAATGTTTCTGTGCAATCCAGCCCTTCAAAAACTCCACCCAAACGATTCCGACTCCTGAAGGAACTCTCAGACTTGGTGACTCTCTGCTGCTCGGTTCGCTTCATTGATTTCCAGACTTCATCCAAAAGCCAGAAACCATGGGAGATCTGCTCCATCCATGAGTCACTGGCAGTGCGTCTGGCAGGTGAGAACCCCGGTGACTTTGTCAACCACAACAAACACTTCCTAACGCGGGTGTACCCTAGTCCCATAAGGGTGGACTCCAGTAACATGAACCCCCTGGACCTGTGGAAGTGCGGCTGCCAGATCGTGTCCATGAACTTCCAGACGGCAGGGCTCATGATGGACCTCACTTCGGCCTGGTTCAGGCAGAACGGGAACTGCGGTTATGTCCTGAGACCGGCCATCATGAGACAGGAGGTATCCTACTTCAGCGCAGACACCAGGGACACAGTACCAGGGGTGTCTCCACAGCTGCTCCATGTCAAGGTCTGTACCTTTTTCAGTAATCTTTCAATAATCTTTTAGACCTAGCCTATGTAAATACTGAATACTGAATTGAACCAAATGGTTCAACATTTTGAACCATATGGAGCCCATCAGTCAAATCTGTTTTCAATAGAGAATAATCATTTTAAAATTGCATGATCTATCTGGAAAAAGTACACATTTAAAGAATTTTACATTTACATTTAGTCATTTAGCAGACGCTTTTATCCAAAGCGACTTACATTCACCAGTGTTACATTTTTACATTTTTAGTTGACGCTTTCATTTTAAAAACTTACTTTAGGTTCCATTCACCAGTGTTACAGCTGGAACACCACTGGAAGCAAGGTGTGTTAAGTGTCTTGCCCAAGGACACAACAACAGTATGAACTGTGGGGAGAGCGGGAATCAAACCACCAACCTTCTGGTTGAAGGACAACCGCTCTGCCACTGAGCCACTGCGCCCCTTTAAAGCAAGACAAATTAGATTTTGTTTAAAATTTTTGAAAGTTTAAAAAGTGAATTCATCACCTGACTCACTTCTACAAGATTTGTTCAGACACAACAGCATGTCCTTGCAGGGCCACCGTAGGTGGTCACAAGTGGAGTGTAAGGTGTTGAATTGTAATCTGAATTGTCACCACTAGATGCTGGCAAAAATCAACACACATACACCTTCAATTGGAAACTAAATTAAATATAATAATTAAAAGTTTTTATGCTTCATTATCAATATTGAGTCATCATCATTATTATTCTTATCTTGTCTTCCAGGTCATCAGTGGTCAGAACCTGCCCAAGCCTAAAGGTTCTGCAGCCAAAGGGGACGTTGTAGACCCATATGTGTACGTTGAGATCCATGGAATACCAGCGGACTGCAGTGAGCGCCGCACCAGGACCGTCATCCAAAACGGAGACAACCCCATCTTTGATGAGAGCTTTGAGTTCCAGATCAACCTCCCTGAGCTGGCCATGGTCCGCTTCGTGGTGCTGGACGATGACTTCATAGGGGACGAGTTCATAGGTCTTTCACCTTTTTATTGTAATGACACAATCACAAGCTTTATGCAAAATAGTACTTTTTTGGCTTGGTTTTAAGTTGATTCTTATGAATAGCAATGTCTTTTATTTCATTCAAAAATGGAAAGAAATCATGGCCTAAAAATAACACTCTACAAATACACTCTATGGGACAGAATGTATACACTATATAAAGTCATATGTCTTATTGTCTGCTAAATAGTTACAAAGGCAAGCAAAGAGGGACAAACAACTGCATCAATGGGCAATGGTGTATAAAGTCCTTTTGGAAATACTAATGCACATAAGGCGGGGTGCATCCTGGACAATCACCTGTCAATCACAGGGCTTACACTGGTAGACAACCATTCACTCTCACACTTCACTTTGGGTGAGGTTCACCTTCACATGCATGTGTTTGGTGTAGAGAAGGGTAGAGACCCCTCAGCAACACAGAGAGGACATGAAGAATCCACACAGAAAAAACAGCGGGGGGATTATTTCTCTGTAGGGTTACTATTATAATAGGGTATATCAGTATATATCAGTGTTCTGTGTTAGCAGTAATAGTGAACACATACTGATTATGCTCTTCCTTGCCCAGGCCAGTATACCATCCCTCTGGAGTGTCTCCTGCCGGGATACAGACACGTCCCTCTCCAGTCTCTGACGGGAGAGGAACTGCCCCATGCCAAGCTGTTTGTGCACGTGGCTCTGACCAACCGCAGAGGAGGGGGCAAACCTCACAAAAGGGGTCTGTCAGTGAGGAAGGCCCGTAAGGGAAGGGACTACACCGCTCTGAGGGACCTGGGGGTGCGCGCTGTGGACGAGGTCTTCAAGATGGCCGTACCTCTGCTGCGAGAGGCCACCGACCTGAGAGAAAACATGCAGGTGAAAGAGGTTTTAAAGGTTTTTACCAGGGACCTGCCAGTAGGGGTGGGAATCTTTCAGTGTCTAGCAATTCGATTCCAATTTTTTGGGTCACAATTAGATTAAAATTCCATTTTCGATTCAAAACAATTTTTAATTCACAAGACACAAGTCAGACAGTAGGAGACTAAATCAGTAGATGAAGTGAGAGAGCAGCTGTTGCAGGAGTAGCTTTTGTCTGTGCTTGAGCTCAAATACATCAGGTGAATACATTTTGGTACACATAGGTTCAACTTTGATTGAATTTATTCTAATTTACCATCTCTATCATTTTTCACATTTAACTATTGTAAAAGAAATAATAGAAGAAGCAAAAGTAGTCATCTGTTTTGTAAAAAGCTATGTGGAGACTTGGTTTTTACTTATAGTTAAAAGAATATCAACCATTAATTCTTAAAGCAGCTGTGAGGCTCCAGTGTGTCAAGATTGGTGTTGTGTGAATACTTGAAATTAGAAACTTCAATACGATACCTTAAAAAATATTATTTTAATATCTTGAAGAAATAAACCTGCCAAAACACTAAGGCTTTGTTTTTCATATCATCTTTTAATTAAATTTGATAACAATTTATAACAAGTCAAGAATAGGACATTAGGGCTTTTTCACAAAAACAAAGACTAGCTCTCCTGCTCTGCTCTTTGTCAACCAATGCATGTCGTGGAGGTCCGCACACAGCATCTTTCCAAAACAAGGGCCATTCACAGAGAAGCAAGTTGCACTGCAGTCACATTAGTGAAAAGAAGAGTATTGTTACCACTTCAGAACTTGTAGTATTGATATTTTTGACAGCACTAATCGGGATGTGGGAGGAAAAGTGAAGAAAGAATTTTTTTCTACTGTCTATGGTTATAGTATAGTGGAGGTATAATGTGGAGGAAGTTTCTTTCTATTATTATTATTATTATTATTATTATTATTATTATTATTATTATTATTATTATTATTATTATTATTATTATTATTATTATTATTATTATTAACAATAATAATAATTGTTGTTAATTATTATTAAGTTATGTTATGTTATGTCTTATTTGGCCCTCCAATACATTTGGTATATGTATACAAGTGATATTTTAGACAAAGGCACTAAACTATTCTAAAAATATGTAAAAGGAAAGAATGGCACCACAAAATTACACTAAACATGGATTCTTATTTACTCTCGTAAATAATCTCTCATATTATAAACTCTTATTATAAATAAAGTCTGTAAAAATCCTGGAAAATTATTTCTTAAAAACAGTTTGAGAAATGCATGCTTTTGTGAATTGTACTGTATAATGAACACCTTGATTTTGCAATGATGATCAAATATTCTTTATATAAACAAATATAAAACTGAATGTTGTCAACTGTTAAGAGTATTTAAAAAAATCGACTCAAAGGTCTAATCAAATACAGACTTATGTACCGTCTGTGCTTGTGTCCCTCAGACCTCGGTGGCTCTGTTCAGGGAGCTGTGTGGAGTCTCGGTCGTGGCCAACCTAATGCAGTGTGTCCTGGCTCTGAGCTCCAGAGTGTCAGGCTCAGACGGGAGCCCTCAGCTGGTGTTCAACCTCAGGGACCAATACCCCTCCCTGGAGCCTGTGGGGCCCGTTCCTGATGTCTTGCGACGAGTTGTTTCCACGTACGAACTGGTAAGAAAGGAAAAGTCTCCACTCATTATATTCTCATTGTGAAGATGAGAAATCCATCAGGCCCATTGCCTGTCCGTTGGAACTAACAATGGACACCCCTCCCAGACTGACTTTAAGCTTCCTTTGCAGTTCTCTTGTACAAAATCTTCCCTGTGGCTTTACAAAGCTCACAAACAACAGATGGACTCACTCACCTTGATCTGAACCAACTTTATGTGTCTAGACCAGTGGTACACAAAGGCCCTATTTTACTAAAGCTGAGCATGTACCAAAGAAAAAAGAAAATAAAAACATGCTAAGTGAATAGTGCACACATTAAATAGAGCAAAGTGATTTACTGAAATGAGTGCAGAATCAGACTGAGCACAAAGCTGATTTAGCTCCAGTGCCATGATGAATATAGGAAACGGGGTGTTTTCTGCACAATGTGCGGAATCCGGTAAAACAAAAAAAGCAATTTCATTTAGCGATTTGATTTACAAACAGCTTACAGCAGTCAGGGGTTAAGTCCATACACCCCTTTTCCTCTCCAGACTGGGGCACATTGAGCTCTGCTCCTCTTTACGCCACTGTCATGTTTCAAACCCTATAACCGCTATAGATACACGCCACACAGATATTTACATTTACATTTATTTATTTAGCAGATGCTTTTATCCAAGAGGCAAGTTACAGTGGCAAGAAAATTATGTGAATCTTTAGGAATTTTATGGTTTTCTGCATAAATTTGTCTTTGTTTGTTAAAATGTCAAGGGTATTGACAAACGTAATGTGTCTAAAAATAATGAAAACGGCATTGGAAAAAGTAAGTGAACACTTGGAATGAATAACTGGTTGACCCCCCCTTGGCAGCAGTAACTTCAACCAAGTGCTTCCTGTAGCTGTGGATCAGACCTGTATTTGTTAATGTGGAATTTTAGCCCATTCTTCCTGCAGAATGGCTTTAGCTCTGTCCTATTCTTTGGACGTCTAATGTGTTTGGCCCTCTTCAAGTCAATCCATTACATTTCTGTTGGGTTGAGGTCTGGGCTCTGACTTGGCCTCTCCAAAAGGTGGTTTGTTTTTCTGAAGCCATTCTGTTGTGGACTTGCTCCTGTGTTTTGGGTTGTTGTCCTGTTGCATCACCTTCTACACAGTTTAGACTGGCGTACAGACATCCTCACATTATCCTGAATAATTCTCTGATATACTTGTGAATTCCTCTTCTCCTCAATGATTGCAAGCTGTCCAGGTTCTGATGCAGCAAAGCAGACCTAAATCATGATGTTTCCTCCACCAGACTTTACAGTTGGGATGATGTTTTCATGATGATATGCCGTGCCCTTTGTACGTCAGATGTAGCACTGTGTGTTTTTTCTAAATAGTTTAATCTTAGTTCCATCAGTCTATGTGGTGTAACCAGAAGGTTGGCGGTTTGATTCCCGCTCTCCCCTGTTCATACTGTCGTTGTGTCCTTGGCAAGACACTTAACCCACCTTGCCTCCAGTGTCCGTAGCACTTGTGTATGAATGTGTGTGACTGTAGAGGTGTGTTTGTGAGCGCTGTATAGCCCTCTCTGTCTGCCCCAGGTGTGAATGTGTGTGAATGGAGGGAATGGAAGCACGATGTAAAGCGCTTTGGATACCCGTGAAGGGTACAAAAACACGCTATATAAATTAATGCCATTTACCCTACTTGTTTAGGGTTTTACGAATTGTAGACACAAGAACAGAGATGTTAGCACCTTCAAATCTTTGGCTGTCTTTCAGGGTTGTTTCTTTACCTCATTGATGAGTCTTAGTTGTGCTCTTGTTGTCATTTTAGGGGGGCCCATGGCCACCTTAATGGAATCTGGGTTGATGCCCACTAGTCTACCCTGGATAGGGGCCCATCATGAGTAACCGTTTTTTACTCAATGGTTGCCCAATTCCTCTCTCAGACGTAGCATCAGTTTTGACAGCAACGGCAAGTCCCACCTACTTAGTTTGTGATTGGTGACTTAGTTCAGCGTGCATTTGATTGTAAAGTGGGTGTGAATGGGCTCATCCGCGGAAGATTAGAAATCAGTATCAACATGTAGCATGCCTTGTCAACCCAGTTTGAATGACAGATATGACTTCCCAAATGATTGCAAAAAAATGGCACTTTAATCAAGACTGGTATCAGAGACAAATGGAAGTGGCCGGTGGAGCACCGTTGGCTTATTTATTCCCCCAGAGCAAACCGGCTGTTTTGTTTCTGTTGTTGGCTCTTTGGAAAAAAGATTCCACCACAGAGGGTGCCGGAAAAGTCTGGGCCGATCTAAGTATGAGCTTCTCCACTTATAAAAAGGTTATAGAGCTCACTGAGATCCACAAGAAGTCCAACACACACCAGGAGGCTGAAGACACTGTTAATGACAAAATACAGACTAAGCCAGGGCAGCACTGTACTAGCAGAGCTCATGAAGGCTGAGAGGGAGCAAGTAGAAAAGAACTGAAGGGTTCTTTGCAGATTAGTGGACAGCACTCTCTTTTTAGCGCTCCAGGGGCTTGCGTTCCGTGGTCACAGGAAATATGCTGGGCTTGGTGCTCCTAACTCAAAAGAGAGAAACTTCTTAGAGCTTCTTAAGCTTCCGGCCCAATATGACTCAGTTCCAGCTCAGCATTTTGCAAACCCAGCAAGCCACATAACATACCTTAGTCACCAGTCACAAAATAACATCATAGCCGCTCTTGTCAGTGAGAGTATGAGTGTCATAAAAGAAGTTAACACAGCAAAGTTTATTTAGTGTTTGTGGATTCAACTATTGACATAACGAGAATGGATCAATTCTCTCTGTGGCTCAGATACAGTATATCGATAAGGCAGGAAATTGACCGTTTTGTTAAGTTTGAAGAGTTATCTGACGGCAGTGCAGATTCCTTTTACAAACTCAATGTACTGAAGGACCTCGATCTTAATGTTAAGTGCTATAGAGGACAGTCTTATGACGGAGCAAGGATGATGTCTGGGCACATAAATGGGCGTCAGGCTAGAGTGAAAAAAAAACTTATAAAAGTTTATAAAAAGCGTTTTATGTCCACTGCTCCTCACATAATCTAAATTTAATTCTGATGGATGTAGCATGCTCTCTGTGTAGTGCAAAATTTAAAAAAAAACTTTATATACATTTTTAACTGGCAGTCTTCCTAGATTTAGGATTAGAAAGAGAAGAGCAGGAGTGAATGCGTCTGGAAAAGACAGTTCTAACGCTCAAGAGCCTATCTGACACCAGGTGGGCATCCAGAAAGCAGGCCACAGAGGCTGTAATACAAAGCCTCCCGGCAATTATAAAAGCCCTGCACCGAATCAAAGAGCATCCCCACAGCACTCCCAAGGTGGCTTCTGAAGTTGACGGCCTGGCTTCTAAGCTCAGTACATTTGAATTTACGTTCATGCTTGTTTTTTGGGATGATTTGCTTAAGAAAACATACAGCCTTTCAAACTATCACCATAATGAATGCCTGATAGATAGCACTTTGAGTCAAATAAAAGTATGCGCACAGACGAAGTATTTGAGTCAAAGGAGTTAGGTGCTAAGGAAATTGCCAGGCAAACAGAGACAAACACAGAGTTTGTGGAGGAAAGAGTACGCAAAAGAAAAAAACCTTTCGATAAAGAGGCTGATGATGAACCAATCCAGGACAGAAGGATGTTTTCATTGGGCTGTTTGAGCAGCTTTAAAGACCTCAAACAAATGGCCAAACTCTTTGCCAACCTTTAGCCCACATCGCTTTAATATCCCTGATGAAAAAATTCTTGCCTTTGGCAAGGTTTTCCTCAGAAGACATTTCCTCTCCCCAAGAAGTTGTTTATGAATTTGCGTATTTTGGTTCTTTGTATTCTGACTTGAAACACTGACACAATTCTACCATTCTTGATTGCAAACATGGACAGAGCCTTTCCACATTTGACCATGTTCTATCGGATTTATAAAACCATTCCCATCAGCAACACCAGTGCTGAGCGCAGTTTTAGCCGACTGAAGCTCATTAAGAACCAGCTGCACTATGGCTGAAGCCAGACTGTCCAACCTGACGTCGCTTTGTATTGAGAGGGACTTACATATTGACAAAGATAAAAGTATTTACAATGTTCGGACCAGTTCTGCTAAGGTTAATATTTGTCTTTCATTAGGCAACTATACATCCTTGAGCTCACGTTAAATTTTTTTATTACGGATAAAAAAATATCAAGGCCTGGTGTTGGGGCTCGCATGCGAGCGCCTGGTGGCCGGGTCTTTCCCACCATCTGTGGGAGGAATCGTAAGGGGCCGGTGCAAAGTGGATTGGGCGGCAGTTGAAGGTGGGGGCCTCGGCGACCCAATCCCCGGACACGGAATCTGGCGTTGGGACATGGAATGTCACCTCGCTGGTGGGTAAGGAGCCTGAGCTTGTGCGGGAGGTTGAGAGATACCGACCAGAAATAGTCGGGCTCACCTCCACAGCTTGGGCTCTGGAACCCAAATCCTCGAAAGAGGCTGGACTCTCCACTACTCTGGAGTTGCCTGCGGTGAGAGGCGGCAAGCTGGTGTGGGCTTGCTCATAGCCCCTCGGCTCAGCCACCATGTGTTGGAGTTCACCCCGGTGAACGAGAGGGTTGATTCCCTGCGCCTTCGGGTCGGGGATAGGTCTCTCACTGTTGTTTGTGCTTACGGGCCAAATGGCAGTGCAGAGTACCCGGCCTTCTTAGAGTCTCTGGGAGGGGTGCTGGAAAGTGCTCTGACCGGGGACACCATCGTTGTAGTGGGGGACTTCAACGCTCACGTGGGCAGCGACAGTGACACCTGGAGGGGCGTGATTGGGAGGAACGGCCCCCCGATCTGAACCCTAGCGGTGTTCTGTTAATGGACTTCTGTGCTAGTCACAGAAGAGAGCTGTCAACTGATCACCACCTGGTGGTGAGTTGGATCCGATGGCAGGGGAGAAAGCTGGACAGACTCGGCAGGCCCAAACGTACTGTGAGGGTCTGTTGGGAACGCCGAGTCCCCTGTAAGAAAGATCTTCAACTCCCACCTCCGGCAGAGCTTCGACCAGACACCGGGGAAGGTTGGAGACATTGAGTCCGAGTGGACCATGTTCTCCACCTCTATTGTCTCTGGAGCCACTCGAAGCTGTGGCCGTTAGTCTCCGGTGCCTGTTGTTGCGGCAACCCCTGAACCCGGTGGTGGACACCGGAAGTAAGGGATGCCGTCAAGCTGAAGAAGGAGACCAATCGAGCCTGGTTGGCTCATGGGACTCCTGAGGCAGCTGATAGGTACCGGCAGGCCAAGCGGACTGCAGCCCAGGTGGTTGTGGAGACAACTCGGGTCTGGGAGGAGTTCGGTGAAGCCATGGAGAAGGACTGGTGGACGGTGGAACGGAATACTTCAAGGTCCACCTCCCACCAACACGTCTTCCACGGAGGAAGCAGAGGCTGAGGGTTCAGAGGTGGACTCGTCCATCACCCAGGCCGAAGTCACTGAGGTAGTTGGGAAGCTCCTCGGTGGCAAGGCACTGGGAGCTGGGAGTATGGAGTCCGGGGCCCTTTGCTAAGGGCTGTCCGGTCCCTGTACGACCGGAGCAGAAGCTTGGTTCGCATTGCCGGCAGTAAGTCAGACCTATTCCCGGTGCATGTTGGACCGGTCCTGTTCATTATCTTTATGGACAAGATTTCTAGGCGCAGCCAGGGGCCGGAGGAAGTCTGCTTTTTGCAGATGATGTTGTCCTGTTGGCTCCATCAGGCCAGGATCTTCAGTGTGCACTGGGACGAATGGCAGCCAAATATGAAGTGGCTGGGATGAGGGTGGCTTCCCCCCTTCAGGTTGGTGGAGAGCTCCTGCCTCAAGTGGAGGAGTTCAAGTATCTTGGGGTCTTGTTCACGAGTGAGGGAAGTAGGGAGGGTGAGATTGACAGACGGAACGGTGCAGCTTCTGCAGTGATGCGGTCGATGTACCGGTCTGTTGTGGTAAAGAAGGAGCTGAGCTGCAAGGCGAAGCTCTCGATTTACCGGTCAATCTATGTTCCTACTCTCACCTATGGTCATGAGCTTTGGGAGTGATGGAAGGTTGCAGCCGATCACCTTCTCTGCAGAGCGCACAATGCGCTGCAGTCTTTGTTTACCCCTAGCTGTGGCTCCAGTGTACCACACGGTGATGAAGGAGGTGAGGATAGACTCAATGATGGCCGTGTAGAACTGCACCATCATCTGCACTGGCAGCTTGGCTTTCCTCAGCTGCTCCAGGAAGTACATCCTCTGCTGGGCCTTCTTGATGAGGGAGCCGATGGTGGGCTTCCACTTGAGGTCCTGAGTGAGGGTGAAACCAAGGAAGCGGAAGGAGTCTACGGTGGTGATGGGGAGGTCTGTCAGGGCGAGGGGGGGCAGGGGGGCTGTGACTTTCCTGAAGTCCACGATCATCTCCACTCTCTTCAAACACTATTTACAACAATATTGGCAGTTTATACCAGTTAAAGTAGAAGCTACTCCAGTTTGTGATCTTTAGATGGGCCCAGTCATAATGCTTCACCCCCTCTGTGGGTTAAAAGGTTGCTCTGCCCCTGCTGGGCGCCCACCTCTTGGTAAAGTAGCAACAGTCCTAAAGCGTCTCCATTTGTAGATTGTTTGCATAACTGTGGACTGATGAATTTCAAAAGTCTTTAAAATAACTTTGTAACCCTCTCCAGCTTTATGTAATGCAACAATTCCTGATCAAAGCTCCTCTGAAAGCTCTTTTTGGTAAGGCATGGCTCACATAAGCGTCTTCTTCTTGTGGAGAGCAAACTCCAAAAGTTTTAGGCCTGGGTTTGTCCCGGCTTTATTTTTGGTTTAATCCTGGGCTTAGTCTTTGGCCAATTCATTAAGTTGCATGATGGGAATAAACAAATATAAATAAAAATGATCCCTTAGCAACAGTTGATACATTGTTTCCTACTCTACACTTATTTTATAATACTGCTGGAGTGCCGGTGTTACCTGACAAGCCAAATATATGATGAGCTGGTTCCCATTTAGAGAATCACTGGTCTCAACCATTCCTCCACACAACACAATAGGAGCAGGCTCACTGATACATCCTCTAATATGTTTATGCTGCTGTGTTTTTTCACAAACCATTTAACACACCACTGGTGGAGCTGCCAGGCAAGATAAATACTGTTGTCACTTGTAGTCTAGTGACACTGGGGCAGAGGAGAGGGCCTTGTGTTGCTCAGCGTAGAGGCTGTCTGCTGGGGTCTTAGAACAGAACTTTTCCACACTGTTGGTGGAGTGTTATTTTATTGAGAAATGTCAGCTGCTATAGACCAGGAAATGCATGAGGCTATGGGCTGGTCACTGTCACTCCTGTTATCTCTGCAGGTTTGGTGAACACACTCACACATGCATACACCAGTGCTACTGACACCAGAGGCAAGGACACACAACAGTATGAACTGGGGGGAGTGGAAATTATGGTCAAACTGGTACCATTGGATTTGAAGGGAAGGGGTTACAGAGGTGAATAAGATGAAACTTTTAAAAAGCACTAGCCACAAGAACACTTCATTAGTAGATTGGAAACATACCTTGGTACATAATTTATGCTTTATATATCTCATCAAATGTTGTGGACACTAAAGGCACCATTCTGTGGAAAAAAACTGCTCCACAGTTCAATTGTTTGGCTCATTTCTTTTTCATTAATCAGCTGACCTGTCACTAACCCCTTCTATCCTTCTGTTGTAACTCATGGTTCTAGTTCACTGGTTCCCAAAGTGGGGGGTGGAGTGGTGGGTGGGGGTCGCGAGATGATTTCCAGATATTTTTTTATTTTTTTATGATTATAAAAAGGTTGTAATGATGCGAGTATAAATTTAGGATAATTAAAATAAACTGAAAGTAAAACTTTGTAAAACTTAGTAAAACTTTGTTTGCTCTGATTAATTATGACAGTTAAGTGACGGCGTGTTGCCAAGTCCGTGGGCTACTTTTAAAGTCCATTTTGGGCAAAAAGCATAGTATAATAAAATCACCAAAACAAGTCTTCATGTTAAGAATGAATAGTACACAAACATTTCTAAAACTGTAAAAAATTTTTTTTTAAATAAAACATTCATTAATTATTTTATGATAAACATACTGTCTTAAGTGCACCCCTTTGCATAAATTAAATAATAATAGATAAATAAATAAATTCAAAAAATAAATACAATAGGGTAAATAATAATAATTTGCATGTAGGCTACATGCATTTAGAAGAAGAAAAGAGGAACAAAGAAATGAAAAGTCTGTCATACCCCGGGGGGTAAGGCTTGTGTGGATAAAGCATGACACTTTAATTTAACGCCGGCGTTTTGTCGTGGCTGTGGCTCAGATCTGTGACTCAGTCTGAGCCTTTCTGAGCACTCCAGACTTGATTTGACTCTTGTCCGCCTCCAGGGCGAGCGGACAAGAGTCAGTAAAGCACACCATTAGCATAGATTTAAATGTTTCATGGATGAATGGATTCTACACCTCAGTCTTAAAACTTAACGAGAAACGGAAAACAGCAGTAAATGAGAATCTGTGTGTGTTAACCCAACCTGACAATTGTACTGTAGTTAATCCTAATTTTTTTTCCTGGTGAAGTGTCAGGTCCAGCAGAATTTATATAAAAAGTGCAGAATTATTCAGGCAGAAGCTTCTCAGACCACAGTAAGTGTTGTGGGCCACACAGCCAGGCACAAGTGCACAGACACATTCTGCCAAGAGACCAGTCTAGTCAAAGTACAATAAAGAGATTTTATTCTCTGCTCAAATATATTGAATTATACATTGTTTGTGGTATAAACTTGATGTATTTGTGGTGAATTCTGGTATGAGAGAAGGTTTGCGCTGAAGAAAATGAAACTCATTCTAACACCAGACACAAATGAAAAAGCAACATCTGATGGAAAACAACAGTGAAATGTGCAGCTGTATCACACCCTCCTTTGCATTGTCTCAATCTACAGCCAGGACACAAGTAACACCACTGTGTTCTTTTAGGCCTTGGTATGCAATCCATTTATTTATTTGTATATGACACAAGAAAGTGTACGTTGAATCCACAGCGACAGAACACGGTATAGATTATTAACAGAAGACACTCATACAAACTCAATCCCAAAAAGGTTGAGACACTGAAATGTAATATTCTTCTCTTAGTCTTTAGTCTAAGATTTTTAGTTAGTGTAGTTTAATAAGCTGTATATGTTATATATACAGTTTATGTTGATACCTGTTGCCAATAGGAAAGACAAAAGCACACGAAATATAAAAACATAAAATATTTGCTAATTGCTATTTTTCAGTAACACTTTATTTAACACTGCACTTGATACAGTGTATTTACCTCATTAAGTACACACTGTGTAACAAACTGTAATAATATGTAACTACAGGGTTAGGAGACAGATACATTGTATAGTAAGTGTAGTGTCAAATAAAGTGTCACCTATTTTCATAAATGTTTAAGATGAAATGTATTAAAGAAATGTTATTACAAAACATTCAATCCTAAAGCCAGGTACCTGTCTGTGTGTGCTGAGGAGAGGGAAAGTACAAAAATGTGCAAATACTTGTTTAGATTGAATTGTTTAAATGATGTATTTGACGTTTCATATTACATTTGTGTTTGTGGTAAATATATGCTACATCAAAGCTGCAAATTTATTTATTTATTTACGGTTATCATTTAATTAAGCTTTATGCAGAAATCTGACAGTGTTCCATGTCACAATTGAAAAACAATATTTATGTTTGAACGTTAGTTTGAAATGTATAAAAACACTGCTTATTTGTAATTGTCTTTTAAGCAGAACAAATATAAATTAAAAATTTTATATATATATAATTTTTAATTTATATTTGTATGTATGTGTATATGTATATGTATATATATATATGTAAATATTTTTGTATAGCCCAATGTCACAACAACAGTCGCCTCAAAGGGCTTAACAGACTGCACTAGACAACATCCCCTGTCCTTAGACCCTCCATCAGGGTCAGGAAAAACTCCAAAAAAAACCCAGCCGGGAAAAAAGAGAAACCTCAGGGAGAACCACAGAAGGAGGGATCCACTCCCAGGACGGACAGGCCGTGCAGGAATGTGTCCGGGACAGTTGAAAAATACATAGAAATACACAGAATATCTTTACAAAAAAAGATTTATAATGAAGTCATGCTTTAGTTGGTCTTGTCTTATATCTAGATCCCATCATTCATCTCTTTTATTGGATTCAGTAGAATCAAATCAAATCAAATCAAATATACTTTATTGTCCCTGAAGGGAAATTTGTCTTAGGCGCAGTGCCACAGCAGCAGCAGAACATACAGTACACCGACCAGCAACAAAAAGTACATACGTATATGTACAACATACATACAACATACATACAGCAACAGTACTGTAACCATCACAATCTGTGAAAATACTGCATATATCAAATAAATCATTGCTCTGGCTCTAAGCAAAAGATATTCCAAAAAATAAAACCTGGGATCAGCTAAAACATACAAATGATAAAAAATAAATAAGTAACAATAAAAGACCGACCCTGAGAACAGATCAGAATGTGCCAGAAAATAAAAACAAGTAAATCTGCGAGCCTCCTTATTAAGCAGAGTAATGGATGTAGGAATAAAGGAGAGTTTCAGTCGGTTAGTTTTTCATCTGTAAGCTCTGTACCTTATGCCTGAGGGAAGAAGCTCATACTCTGTAAATAAACTGTGAGAGGGATCATTAAGGATCTTGTGAGCCAGTCTGGACACTGTGCCTTCGTAGATGGACTGCAGAGAAGGCACGTCTTTTTGGCCTATCACTTTCATCGCTGTTTTTTTATGATGTTTTGAAGTTTGGTTTTTGTTGGACTGAGATAACACCAAACCATGCAGCCATTCTGTATCTGATAATGCTTTCTAGAACTGTAGAGTAAAAGACCCACATGACTGCCCTGCTCACACCGAACAGCCTGAGCCGGCGGAGGAAGTGCAGTCTTTGGGCCAGTCGCCCGCACAAGTCCACCTGTTCATTCATTTTCAGGTTACAATCCAGCAGAAACCCAAGATATTTGAAAGTGCTGACCTGCTCAATCACACTGTCACCAATTATAACAGGAGCATGATCTCTCATTGTTCTTGGGTCACATGTCATCTCTTTTGTCTTTTTTACATTAAAAACAAGATTGTGTTGGTCACACCAGTTCTTAAAATGGTCGATCTCATGCGTTTACACAGAAGGGCAGTCATCTTTATACAGTAGGCTTAAAGTGACTGTATTGTCTGAGAACTTGACATGATTGTTGCACAGACGGCTTCTGCATCCATTTGTGTACAGTGTAAATAAGAAAGGAGCACTCACACAGCCCTGAGGAACACCTGTGTTAGAGTATTTGATCGGAGAGAGAACACCACTTTCTCTAACTTGCTTTTGTCTGTCCGTTAAAAAATAATAAAACCACTTGATGAGAAAAGAGTTCACATTCAAATCAGACAGTTTCTGGACCAGTTGCAGATGTAGTACTGTGTTAAAAGCTGACAAAAAGTTAACAAATAGGACTCTAGCATAAGCTTTATTGTTTTCTACATGTTTGTTGATGAGATGCATTAAGGTTGCAATGGCATCCTCCGTGCTCCGGCCCTGTCTGTAGGAAAATTGGAGAGGATCCAAACTAAAGTAACATCAGTCTTAAGCATATTAACAATGATCTTTTCAAAGCATGAGTTAAAAGAATGAGTAACAACAAATCACAGAATGATTTGCAACAATGCAACAAACAAAGACTCAAATCAATGATCCATATTAAGTCCTCCGCTGCCAGCCCAGTGGAATGTGAGGGTGCTTTCTGCTCATACTAATGCTCACAGTGCCTGATGCTGACCTCTGTGCAGATGGTGGAGGCCAGTAAAGCTGTGACGGAGCTCTGCGACGGACTCTACCAGCAGATCCTGCACATCCAGACCTCAGGTGGGTTGCCTCCTCCTGACACCTCCCTCACTCACTTATAACTGCAGCTGTGACCTCATTTTCTTAGCAGTTTGGCAAAAACCCAAAGCAGCATCATCCAGAGAAAAAAGTGCATTGTAATCATAAATACACAAAGCCAAAGCCATCAAAAAATGTGCACGACAAAGAGAAAACACTAAAATGAGAAAAATAGCTTATCCACTGCAGACTCAAGGTCTACAGGATTCTAACAGAGAGTTTAAGTCAGGCCCCTTCAACATAGTCCTTAAGTGGGGAAAAAAAAGACATGAGAGAGAATCAATAAGTTACTGCTGCCCACTGACTTCTATTCAATTTGCCATTGTCATATTATTTGGTGTTTTGTATATTCAGACACATAGGTCTCTGGGGTAGATATTTCCTGAGCTGCTGTCTTACTCATGTCTTCCACTCAGTAACAACACTCAATCTACAAGTCGATGTTATTTGTCAATGCCTTTTCCTACTGTGAGTAGTCTCCTGCTGGCAATAAGAGAGTAAGAGACACTAGCCATGTTCATCTCAAACAGTGGATAAAGGAAAAGCAACGCTGTGACCATGTTTAGCTTTTGTCTTTTACTGTTTGGTGTTATGTCTTTGTGTTTGTAATGTTGATGTGTTTTGTTTTTCTTTGTTACCTGCTTGGGGAGATGGAAACTAGCACTTCTGCTATAATCTGGCATATTTACAACTGTAACTGTTATAAATGTCCATTAATATGCATTGTCAATCATAAAGTAAATAAATAAATGTAAAAATAACTGCGCACATGTCATCAGGACTGTCATGTAGGTGTTCTGTGGTTCTACATCTCCCTGCTCTGCTGTCAGGTATTAGAGTGGCACAACACTAATTGTGGGCAGTTTATTAAGTTTTAGTCACCGATCATAGGGAAAGAAATAACTTAATAACTTTTATAGACACCAATACAATGCTAGATATCTCTTATCAAACTCTATTGGTCCAGTCAAAGCTTACCTACGGGGCCAAGTTATAGCTTACACTATACGTTGATCACATTTCAATTTTAGGAAAAAGAGTCCATATCCCACACAGAAAAAGCTGCAGCCATTAGTTCATTAATTAGTTAATATAATTAATATACATGGTTCTCTCAGAGTCTTGCAAGCCAGATGTTTTACCTAAAGCCTTTACTGAGACCATAATCAGTTTGATTGCAAAAAAGAGTAAAGACTCAAGGCCCAGTGGCTCAGTTGTAGAGCTGTCGTCCTATAACCGGAAGGTTGGTGGTTCGATATCCGCACTTCTCACAGTTCATACTGTCGTTGTGTCCTTGGGCAAGACACTTAACCCTCCTTGCCTCCAGTGACACAGCTCTGGTAAATGAATGATTGAGAATGTTGGGACAATGAATGGAAATTAGCCTACGGCTACAATCTGTCATGTTTACATTCATGTGGCTGTGTCTCATGTTTGTTCATTAACATGCACTGTCCCAATCAAATAAATTAATTAATAATTGTGCTGACCATTATATTCAAAGTCCAGACTGGATTTATCAAACAATCCCACTTAACATCCGGCGTCTCTTTAATATTGTCTACTCTGCACTCTGCCTGTAAGAACAGACTAGAGTGTGTGGTCTTAATTGATGCTTCATGGTTTAAACTACTCTATCCATACTAGTTCCCAATTGTCAAAACTTATGTGGAATTGTCCACTTATGTGGAATCCAGAAAACTGATTCTCTCTCTCTGTGCAGATGACCTTTTGCTCTGTAGCTCTATACTTTCTCAGGCTACAAGTTGAACCTTAACAAGAGTGGTATTTACAATAAATGACAAAGCACAAGCCTTTGACCTTAAAATAAATCAGATCAAACACCACTATTAATGTCCCTTGTGGGATGAGTAAACTCAGTTAAAATTTTATTTACATTTATTTGACAGGAACCAAACACAAAGCATTGTCACAAAGAGCAACTGATGCTGTCTTAAAAGTCTTACAGCTTAAAGCTAATTTGCAGACTGGGTCCTTAGTCATCCTGTTCAAATTTCCCTGACTGGGTTGTGATAAGGGTTTTGTCTTTACAATCATAGGGTTAGGTTAGTGTCCTCTTGCTTTTCTTGGTGCTCTCTGCCAATGCTCCCTATGGTATCTATCAGTAACACAGTGGTTTAACATAGATAAAACCACGGCATTATTCACACAGTTAAAAGAGTCAGAGTCTCAGAGTCACCCACAGTAGACATAACAACATGTTAGACATGTTAGACGGAGCCCCTCGATGGACAAACTCAAAAGGGCATGAGAGTAGAACCTGGGCCTCTCTTTAAAGGAGGACTTCTGCTCTCAAACTGTTTTCCTGATCCTCTTGTTGGCCACTAGTTAATTCCATTTTAAAAGTTGTTCACAGGGCTCACATTTCCAAACCCAAACTGTGCTCTATGTACCCTGAAGTTATTTTGATTTAAAAAAATAAATAAAGGTCAATAATTTGTGGCATGTAAATGAACTGACTGAAACCCACTGTTCTTATTTTCCAAACCACAGACCTCACCCAGTCTACTCACATTAACTCCACTCAGACAACTCGCTGGTACTGCCTGCTGTTGACCAGAGTTGAGTTGTATCCCTAAATATTATTGTTGAATAATGTACTCTGAATCTCTCTAAGACGTAATATAATTGTACATTGTTAGTCCCACAGTGTTTGAAGCAAAGACTTAAGACCATTTGTCCAGAAATGAGTAGTCCTTGAATGCAGTCCACACAGCTGTAGCCCTCAGCTCATCTTCTGTTTCGTCCTTGTTATCGTACCCTCTTTCATTCCACTGGTCCCTGCTCCAAAGCCCTTTCGGCTCCTCGGCTCGGTTACAGCGGACAATGAGCTCATCCCAGTCTCTTTACATAGCGGCTCATCAGAATGTTCTGGATGGAATGGTTTAGAGTTGGCCCGGGTCCCGTTGTCGATCACTCCTCTTTAGTTGACTGATATCAGAGCAATCCTATCATTCCACACATCTCTGGCTCAGTGTGTTAGCTCCAGTCAGGGCTCAGCTGAAGTTACTCAGCAGCAGCATTCACATATGTGTGCTCCATATGCCTGGGGGGCAGCAAATCTGTCTCTCTTATGTCTTTGTATTCATAACATTTATTTATTGATTCATATTCTATTGCCTATGTATATTTACATTCACATACACATGGACTATATGTTAATGTACTGTATATGCAGTGTTTAATTTGTAAAGCTGGAGGTGGGGGGCACAGTGAGAATATTTAGGGGAAGTATTCTCCCAGCCTCAAGAAGGATGCTATGAAGACTCATTACAGCTTTTTTTGGGGCAACTAATGGGCAGTTTCTACAGGATTTCCACAGAGTTATAAATCAGAGTTAAAAATTTTCAAAAACAAGCTACATTCACTTTTACTTTAAGAAATTTATCCTGAAAAAAAATGTGGTGCGGGATCCAGCAAAATCCCGCTCCCGATTTATGAATAGGGGGAATGCCAATGCCACTGTGTATATGTAACTGTCCCTCTGTCCCTCCTGGGACTAGACCTTCCTTCTGTACTTCTCCCTGAGGTCTGGCTGGGTTTTTGGAGTTTTTCCATCTATCTATCCATCCGTCTTCTTCCATATCTGGGTCACACCCACACTTTTTGTTCCCCAGACACCTCCTCCAGCTCTTCCGGGGGGATACCAGCCCCTCTTCTGCGCCTGGAACACCTCCTTATGAAGGTGTCCAGGAGGCATCCAGAACAGATTCCCAAGCCATCTGAGCTCCTCCTGAGTGACCGAGCACCTCACACTGTCTCTAAGGGAGCGCCCAGTTACCCCACGGAGAAAGCTCATTTCAGCCGCCTGTATCCGGGATCTGGTCCTTTCGTTCCTCCCAAACACTCCCCTCCAGGTGTCTATTTAGTTTTTCCTCTGAACCTAATGAAGGCTCTAAGGACAGGGGTGTGGTCTTATACAGTCTGTAAAGCCCTTTGAAACAACTTTTGTTGTGAGATTTGTAAGGCTTGATACCATGCACATACTACAAATTAGACAGAAAGTCAAATAGAAAACGCCAGCCCGATAAGATTCTCCTTTTATAGGTGTCGCTCCCTGGAAAATTAGATTTGTAACACAATATATATATATATATATATATATATATACATATATTGTTGGTACCCCTAACTTAATATTTTGTTGCACAACCTTTTGAGGCTATCACTGCAATCAGACGACTCCTGTAACTGTCAATGAGACTTCTGCACCTCTCAGCAGGTATTTAGGCCCACTCCTCATGAACAAACTGCTCCAGTTGTTTCCGGTTTGAAGGGTGTCTTTTCCAGACGGCATGTTTCAGCTCCTTCCAAAGATGCTCAATAGGATTGAGGTCAGGGCTCATAGAAGGACACTTTAGAATAGTCCAATGTTTTCCTCTTAACCATTCTTGGGTGTTTTTAGCTGTGTTTTGGGTCATTGTCCTGTTGCAAGACCCATGACCTGCGACTGAGACCAAGCTGTCTGACACTGACCAGCACATTTCTCTCTAGAATCCCTTGATAGTCTTCAGATTTCATTGTACCCTGCACAGATTCAAGACACCCTGTGCCAGATGCAGCAAAGCAGCCCCAGAACATAACAGAGCCTCCTCCATGTTTGACAGTAGGGACAGTGTTCTTTTCTTGATATGCTTCATTTTTCCGTCCATGAACATAGAGCTGATGTGCCTTGGCAAAAAGTTCCATTTTTGTCTCATCTGTCCATAGGACATTCTCACAGAACCTTTGTGGCTTGTCAACATGTAGTTTGGCATATTCCAGTCTAGCTTTTTTATGATTTGTTTTCAACAATGGTGTCCTCCTTGGTCTCCCATGTAGTCCACTTTGGCTCAAGCGACGGATGGTGCGATCTGACACTGATGTTCCTTGAGCATGGAGTTCACCTTGGATCTCTTTAGAAGTCTTTCTGGGCTCTTTTGTTACCATTCGGATTATCTGTCTCTTTGATTTGTCATCAATTTTCCTCCTGTGGCCACGTCCAGGGAGGTTGGCTACAGTCCCATGGATCTTAAATTTCTGAATAATATGTGCAACTGTAGTCACAGGAACATCTAGCTGCTTGGAGATGGTCTTATAGCCTTTACCTTTATCATGCTTGTCTATAATTTTCTTTCTATTCTCCTGCGACAACTCTTTCCTTCGCTTCCTCTGGTCCATGTTGAGTGTGGTACACACCATGTCACCAGACAACACAGTGACTACCTGAAGCCCTATAAATAGGCCCACTGACTGATTATAATAATAATAATAATGGCTTGGATTTATATTGCGCTTTTCTCCCGAGGGACCAAGGGACTCAAAGCGCTTACAGTCCGTCCATTATTCATTCATACACAGTCACACACTGGTGATGGTAAGCTACAACTGTAGCCACAGATGCCCTGGGGCAGACTGACAGACTGATTACAAGATTGTACACACCTGTTATGCTAATTAGTGCACGCACCTTGAATTAACATGTCCATTTGGTCACATTATTTACAGTCTTTTCTAGGGGTACCATCAATTTTGTCCAGGCCTGTTCCATGAGTTTATTTTTTTAAATAATTCCGTTGAAGCATGGTTGAAAAGCAATGTCTGACTTTCATTGGTTAACATTCATATAATTTTTATTTATTATTACTTTTGTCAGAATAAAGTTTTTTCTGTGACCATTGTGAGTTTTTCTTTCATTGACCGAAGGGTACCAACATTTTTGTCCACGTGTGTGAGTATATATATATATATATATATAGCAATATAGCGCTTTTCCCCTGTGAAACAAAGTTCATTAACAGTCCATTATTCATTCACTCCACAGTCACACACCGGTGGTGGAGACTTGGCAGCCATTTTTGTGACTACAGCCCCACCAAACATAATCACTCACACTTACCACTAGTGTCACCACTGGAGACATGGAGGGTGAAGTGTCTTGCCCAAGGGCACAATTAGATTTCATATAAACTGAAGAGAGCGGGAATCAAACCACAGAGTGTCCGTATATTGGACGACTGCGCCACAAGTTGCCAAAAAGACTTCATTGACATTTCTGATTTATGGTGAAAGCCAAACATCACCGGAGGAAATAAGCTTTTGATAAACATGAACTTTACTCATTAGAAATTTGACATTACAAATAATAATTTCTCTTTTTTCGAGAAATGCTATCTTGAATTGTAAAGATAAAGTCCTGGAAATGTCTGGAAAATCTCTCCCTGTGTTGTGTGAGTGTGTTGATCACATGCAGACAGTGTGTAGGTTGTGGCTCTGATGGTTCTAGTCTGTTCATCTGATGGAGCAGTTGTCGGCCCTGGGGCCTGAGCTCCTGAACACAGTTCCTCTTCTGTGGAGCCAGAAGAGTTGGAGGTCAGACAGAGCACCACAGAGTCCTGGGCTGTCAGACTCAGTCACTCAGTCAGAGAGAATGTGCAACAGCATTTCCATTCCTCTGTATGTCCTGGATATAGTGAAATTGACATTAGATAGAAACTGGAAAGAACCTTAAAGTGTTTAGGCACATTTTTAAGCACAGGATGAAAAGATGATGATTTCTGCTAATGACATCTGGCTGACTATGTGTGTGCTGTCAGTGAGTGGGTGGAGAACACTGTGTGGATTTGAGTGGCTGCTCTATTTATACAAGCATTTAAACAGCTTAAGGCTTTACGCTATAAGTCACTGAAGAATTACGACTTTGGTTTACTGGACTTGGGAGCGTTTTAGGACCTGTGCTTCCTCATCAAAGACTGTTGAACTGAGATCTGCTATAGAATACACAGGTTAAATATGGTGGTCCCTATACAGTCAGGGCCATAAATATTGGGACATCAACACAATTCTAATCGTTTTGACTCTAAACACCACCACAATGAATTTGAAATTAAACGAACAAGATGTGCTTTAACTGCAAACTTTAGCTTTAATTTGAGGGTATTTACTTCCAAATCAGATAAACGGTGTAGGAATTACAACAGTTTGTATATGTGCCTCCCACTTTTTAAGGGACCGAAAGTAATGGGACAGATTAACAATTATAAATCAAACTTTCACTTTTTAATACTTGGTTGCAAATCCTTTGCAGTCAATTAGAGCAAATGAATATGAGCAGATAATATTGCCCGTAACGCTTCAGAATTCATCCTGCTGCTTTTGTCAGCAGTTACATCATCAATAAATACAAGAGAACCAGTTCCATTGGCAGACATACATGCCCTCGCCATGACACTACCACCTCCAGATGGATGTTGTTTGTCAAACTCTAATCTGGCCTTCCTGTTTTTGAGGCTCACCAATGGTTTACATCTTGTGGTGAACCCTCTGTATTCACTCTGGTGAAGTCTTCTCTTGAGTGTTGACTTTGACACACATACACCTACCTCCTGGAGAGTGTTCTTGATCTGGCCATACATCCTCTTGTGAAGCTGTTGGTTGTGCAATGAATTGTGGGATGCCTGTAAGCTCCTTACTGTTCGGTAAGGAACGTCCAGAGGTCCCTACGCTAAACGAGGTATGAAAGGAAGCATTGAAGCTCCTTTCTTAACCTCCTTCCTTATTAATGTGGGAATTCCAACTGCTCTTATCATGGTGAACATGAAATACATCCGGGTCCGTCCAAAAAAGTTAGTACATTTCCTAAGCTTATGACTGATTTCGGATTCAGCCTAAATACAGACAAAGGAGGGAAAGACAATGAGACACAGGGGAAGCCCGGTAGGGCGGGGCTGGTAATCACACTGGCTGGAAACACACAAGAGCATGAAGTCTAACCAAAATGTGAGACAGAGGTTAGAGACTTCACAATAACACAGAAATAAGAAAGTGCATAAAAAGACAAAGAGGGTGGGACATGATAGTTTATACCTTAAGAATAATTATTAATGTAGGAGAGATGTTTTGTAAATTATGAATGAAATCTTTACACATACTTAACTCCTTTTGGCTGTTCCCTTCTGTCTCCATCTAGCCCTATCATCCTCTTCTCTCAGACCTACCTTCATGTCCTCCTTCACTACCTTTAGCATCCATTTACCATATATTCACTCTACCTTCTCTGAACATGTACAAACCATCTCAACCTGGACTCTCGAACTTTGTCTCCTTCGTCACTCCCAAAGAGACCTCAACTTCTTCAGTTCTGCTACCTGCTTTCTAACTCTTCCTCCTGTCTTTCCTCAGTGCAACTGTCTCCAAACCATACAACACTGCTGGTCTTACTGCTGTCCTGGAAACCTTTCCTTTCATTCTCGCTGCTACTCTTTTATCACACAACACACCTAACACTTTTCTCCACCCATTCCAACCTGCTGCTCTGGACTGTGGAACCTAAGTACTTAAAATCCTGCACCTTCTTGGCTTCTTCTCCCTTTAACCTCACTGTTCCACTTGGATGCCTCTCATTCACACACATGTATTCTGTCTTCATTCCTCTTCTCTCCAGAGCCTCTCACTACAGACACATTTAGTTACACATACTTATTTAATGCTTAATAATGTATAGTTATTATGACGTATTATAATTTATTTTATGGATTTGATTTTGTTTGTCATTAAAGAGCGTTCACTGAGCAGCCAAGACAGAATGGGTCACTACTGTATGGTACTGTCCATTGTATTTCTTTTGTCAAAAAGGCTACTCTGGTCACTACTCAGTGGAATGGACACTAATAGTTGCTGATAAACACTACAGTTTTTTTTTTTATTATGAAAATCAAAAGATAAACACAGTGCCTTGTTCTTGTGATAAACAGCCATACAGTCACGAAGAAAGAACAACTTTTGTTCAATAAACCTTTACAGTCTTTGCTGATTAAAACCACTACAGTGAACGTCTCTATCGCATGAGCAACACCATCAAGAGATAGAAATATAAAAGTAAAAAGATAGAACAGTCAGCTTGTCCTTCTCTCCTGTCCTTTTCCATCCTTTGACCAGCACATTCAGCCTCTGTGTTGCATTAAACACACACAGAACTTGAGATGAAAGAGAGACAAAGAAGAAGAAGCCTAAAACTTTGTTTTTTCTTTTTTTGTTCATTTTATATACATCCAGTGTCTGACCTCATTACAAGGCCATTCACTTCACATTTGGGTCAGGGCATCACATTTTGAGACAAGTTTTTAGTTTAGTTGACTGGGTTTTAATGTATTTTATTCTTTGTTACTTTATCTGACAGCCCCCAGAGTGGAAACACAACACAGATCCTGCTCCTGATAAAAACCGTGTCGTACGAACTCTAGACTGGGTAGCACAGTGGCCAGGTTGTCCCAGTGTCTCAGGTCCTGATCATACTCAGGGCATAGGTTTTGTTAAAATAATTATTAAGTTCGGATCACAAACGAGACGACGGAGACCGTACATGGTAAATTTAGGAAAGGAAGACCGGTTTGATTCTTGCAAGAATAAAACAAATCAGACAACAATGGTACATGGTGATTTGCTGTGATTACTTTTATAGATGTACATTATGTCCCTCTCAGCTCCAGGGTCGTGGATGGACGTGTATTGAGCTGACGTGTCAGTCATAGATGTGAATAAGTTTACGTGTACATGTCACTAAGTGTACAGGACAGCGTGTCCCTGACAGTGATTAGATGTAGTGCAAAGTGATGTCTTTGTCTTGTTTGGATTAGCATGACGCCTAAGAGATACGGCTAACGACATTAAATCATTGTGTATGTGGATAAGTCTATGAACTGGAGCAGCAGTGAGAGCATATAGTAATATATAATATATAATTACTATGACAGGTTTCCTGCTTAAATAAAGGCCAAATGAATGCTATATTGTTTGGTTCATGTTTTATATTTGCAAATACACAGCGTAATTGCAGCTAAATACTGGTTACATGTTAAACGGCTGGGCTCTGGCTCATGTGTGCCCCTGTGGTGGTTTCCATGGTAACAGAGGACAGTGGCCCGGGGCGGTCAGAGTAGCACAGCTCCTGATGCCATCTCACTGCTGCGGCTCCTTCCTTCACATTCCTCTTCGGTAGAGTTTTGAATATTCCGCTCTCAGATGCAGACATGATGTGTGCACATAGATTTATGTGTGTGTCAGGAGTTTATGAGATTTAATGTCATACTTAAAGACCATTTCATGCAGTGTCCTAAAACATAGTGTGTATTTGTTTGTAGCAGAGAATTGTGAAAAAGACAGAAGACCAGATTTATGAAAGCATGTTTCCTGATGCTGTGCTTAGTGGATCCCATTGACAGTCACTGGTGGATCCTTACATTTACAGCACCATTTAATACATGCTAACATCAGTGGCAGGCTTATACATTTGAAAAATCTTGTGATGAACTGTGGTTATCAGTCCTGACACAACCAGAAAATGTGATTGAGCCACGGCCACCCCAGTCAACAACTTCCCGTCTGTGTTACTTCCTCCCACCGTCCAAAAACAAGCTAGCCGTGATTACCTGCCCTAATGCCCAGGGCAGCCACAAAAGGCTAAATGCAAAAGGGGTAGAAAATGAATATATCAACTACTTCTATATTAACACTTTTCAGGCTGTATACCCACTAAAAGGACTAAATTTGAATTGGATCAGCTGAAGCCTTTATTGTTTATCATTTTCCATACACTAGATGTAGAAGTTGATCTCTTTTGAATCACTAGTGTTAGTCGGTTGATACAAATATTCATAATAATGTGAACACTTTTATGTACACACACACAAAAAAAGATTATGTAATGACTCAGGATCTATTACAGTGCTTCCTGCTCCTGAAGAGTGCTCATGCCTGCTTTACTTTTCTTTTAAGTTATCTCCACATTTAGCCAATGACTTTATGATCAACTTTTTTACATTACTTTTTACTTTCTTTTAACTGGATTTTTATGTTTTTATTTATTTTAACTTTTTTTTTCTGGATCAGAAAAAAGAATGCTGGTGTCACAAGAGCATATGTAGCATCACCAGACATCCAGCTAAAAAACAGATTCCAACCACTGACTGAGCTAAAGGTGAATGAACCAGAAAACTCTGCTGTAAATGAAAAACATGGAGTAAATCAAGCTTATTCTATGGAGAACAGGAGACATGAATCTGTGGAAAAGCACCAGGCAAACGGAGACAGAGAATCTATGCCAAAAGTGAAGGTCAGAGATATCCTGCTGCTTTGAGACGGTGCTGTCAGAGACTTAAACAACAGTAGATTTGCTACATGCAGCTTTCCAAGTGCTACAGTCACTGATATAACATCACTCCTCCCCCAAGTCATGTCCAAACACACAGGGATTAAACAGCTGATGTTACACGTGGGTGCAGTTGACACCAGGAAGGGGGAATCAGAAGTTTTAAAAAAGGATTTCTCCAGGCTTTTAGATAAACTTGAAAACCTGGAAGTGCAATCCTTTATCAGTGGACCACTCCCAAACATCGACAGAAGGATCAATAAATTCAGTCGGCTGCTTGCATTGAATACATGGCTGTCCAAGGCCTGTGAGACAAGAGGAGTACACTTCATTGATAACTTTAACTTGTTTTGGCAACACGTTGACCTATTCAAAGGAAAGGGCCCACATCTAAACAGGGGAGGGGTCAGGAGGCTAATGGATAATCTCCTGCACTCCCTGAGACACCTAAATGGTTCTGGGCGCCCTCTTGAACAGAGAAAGGGTCCTCAGCCACTGAATGAAAAAAGCACTCCTGCCTCACCAGCCAAGGATCCTCCTCTGACTCTACCACCATCAACACCTCCACCACTGAAATGGACTCCCCCAATAGGACCATGGACCCCCCTCCCCATTACTTAATAAAGATAAACAAATCTTTATTAATTAATGATTTTATAACTTCAAATAAGCTTGATTTTATGTTTTTAACAGAAACATGGTTAGACAGCAAGACTGGAAATGCGGTCCTAATTGAATCCACCCCATCAAATTTCACATTTTTATCCAAAATGCGGGAAAACAAAAAAGGTGGTGGTGTATGGGCCTTTTTTAGAGATAATATTTTTATCCAGAAGTATCACTTGGAGAGTTTTCATCATTTGAGTATGTGTCATTCAAAATGGAGTTGAGGTTTTCTCCATCCATTTAGATAAATTTCTCCATGTGTCACTGCATCGAACAGATTAATGTGTGGATGCAAAATAATTTTCTCCAACTGAACAGAGACAAGACTGAACTAATCATCTTTGGGCCACAGAAACAATGAGAAAGAGTCAGCAGTCACCCCGAGTCTCTTTCTCTAAAATCTAAAAACCAGGTTAGAAATCTAGGGGTCATCATGGACTCAGACTTGAATTTCCACAGTCACATTAAGTCAATTACATCATCTGCATTTTATCACCTTAAAAACATTTCCAGAGTCAAAGGGATGATGTCTCAACCAGACTTAGATAAACTTATCCATGCTTTTATCTCCAGCAGGTTAGATTACTGTAATGGCCTGCTCACTGGTTTCTCAAAACGAGGGTTAAGACAGCTGCAGCTTTTAACCAAAACCAGGAAGTACAACCACATCACGCCAGTTTTAAAATCCCTGCACTGGCTTCCTGTTGCTCAGAGAATAGACTTTAAAACAGCACTGCTGGTTTACAAGTCTCTTAATGGTTTACAACCAGAATATATTTCTGACATGCTTATGAACCTCCTCGGACTCTGAGAACATCTGGGACAGGCCTTCTGCTCGTGCCCAGAGTTAGAACTAAACAGGGTGAAGCAGCGTTTAAGTTTCATGCAGCAAAAATCTGGAACAGCCTCAACTTTAACAATGTTCAAGGGGAATTTAAAAACCTTCTTTAGCTCTGCCTACTTTACAACCTAAAGTGTTTTTTATCTGCACTCTTCTTTTTAAATGTTTCTTATTGTTCTTATGTTTCTTAATCTAAATCTTGTAAATTGTCTTTTATTCATGTAAAGCACTTTGAGTTACCCAGTGTATGAATTGTGCTGTATAAATAAAATCGCCTTGCCTTGCTTTGCCTTACTACTACTACTATACTTACTATACTATAAGAAAGGCTGTCTTGTTTGGAGACACATCTATAAAAGGCTCTGTTTGAACATCTTCACTGATGTCTCTGCCCCAGGTCAGTGTGAAATGGCACAACCCTGCTTTAAACCGACAACAGAGACACGTTTTGAATTCAGGACACACATTCTGTTCTTATCTTACGTGTGTTGTTCTTCTGTTGCGGCTCTAGCCATGGAGTTTCATGAGAAGCTGCAGAGTATGGCCACCAAGGAGGGACTGAAAGGTCGAAAGGTCAGCCGTGCACTGGAGAGTTTCAGCTGGAACATCACCATCCTGAAGGTATCGTATCAGCAACACATTTCTGCTGTGGCTTGTGGACAGTTGCTTTCCTTTATATTAACACATTCTCATTTGTTTATAAAACTTGAATTTAAAGGTGCATTGCCTAAAAATGTTTAGATTACAGCTGGACAAAATGGACCACATCAATCAAGATTCTGTTGTTATGTCAGTGTTTAATTTTCTTTCTGTCAACTGCACACAAAGAATAAAAAAAAAAAAAAACAGGAAGTTAGGCCTTTTTCTATTGAGTTTCAATAGAAAAAGGCCTAACTTCCTGTTCCTACAGTTGCTCATAGAAACAAACTGAGCCCTTCTAGAGGAGAAGTTTAGGGCATTTATGGCCGAATGGATTGTGTTTCTAAATCTTTAAGTGACGAAGTCAGTGTCCTTGGAGTATTTCCACAGGCTTTGATAACAGACAGCAGCATGTCCCTCCAGGGAAACCATAGTTGAATGGTGGAATGGCATCTTTTTTTAAATATATTTTTTATTTCAGAGACCGTGCACATTAACATGACTGTTAACATGTATTAGTGAGTGAAGATATGAGAGCCACACACTGCGCCTTGGGATACTAGGAATAATAATAATAATAATAATCAGATGGTCGCAAGGATATTAGAACTGTCAGACACATTTAGACACATAAATCCAACTGAAAAAGACAGAACAGTCTTCTTTCTCCGTTTGTCCAGGGCCAAGCCGACTTGCTGAAACACGCCAAGGCCGAGGTCCAGGAGAACATGAAGCAGGTCCATGACGCCGCACTGACGGGAAACCTGACCAAACAGAGCGCCAGTGTCCGGAGAGTCCGCTCACAGACCAGAGGCAGCCCCGACCACAAAAACACCACCAGTGGACTGTCGGCGTAGCAACCACCAATCAGACAAGAGCGCTCCTACTGCCTTCCCCGCTGCCATGACAACCTTACTCTGATGAAAAGACTCTGATTATGCCGGACACGCTTTAAGGACAAGGTGAAGTGATTAGAATGCAGCCAGGCGTCTCGTGTCGGAACAACGCAGAGGTCAGAGCCGGTCGCTGGAGGACGAGGTCTCACTCTGGGAAGATGACTGTAGTAAAGCCATGGTACAGTCAGTTGTACTGTATTTAACTGTACATAACACTGTGTTTGTCTGAGGTGTTTGTCTCAACAGGATTTTTTAAATAAAGCATAAGTCAGGAAATGATCAAAAGCAAAAATCCAAGTTTGAATAATGTAAAATTTAGTAGCAGTATTTTAATGTGTCTCTGTGTGCAGACCTGAGACAGGAGAAGAACAGTGGACTGTGATGTGTGCCAAGTTTTCCATCTGGTTTCTTGTCCTTTTTGAAACTTACTGTTCTGAAAGTTGATCTCCAGATAAGTGCTTTTGCTATTGCTATAAATACTTTTTTGAAGTATTTGAGGAAACCAATTGTCATGTTAACATTTGAGGGAATACTAATGACTTGATCCCACAGTCATTCTCCCATACTCCATCATTAGAATAAGCCGATTATACTGAACACAATACTGAAGGACGTTTTGACAGAAGCTGGCTCTTACTGTTGAGTCATGGTTATCATAAAATATAAGGCATGGAAATCCTTAAAATGTCTTTGTTCACTGCCATTAAAAATAAAAAAAAATCCTTCTTTCATAGATGAAGTAGGCCAGGCTCACCAGATACAGTATGTACCTCTGAGTGATGAAGGGCTACCATCTCACAGGAACACATATCTGGCTAGTTCAACAGCATTTTCTCATTTCTAAAACACATACTGATGCAGAACAACCCTGTGTGAGTTTGCAGCGGTGCAGATGTAGACAGCGTCCTTTAGTCGGTGTGCTGCTGCAATGACCTGTACTAACTGCTGATTGTCCAGGGTGTACCCTGCCTCAGGCCCAAAGCTGCTGGCCACAACATTTGATTTTGGTTGAGCGCTGGACCATTCCAAAATACCTTCATTCTTTTCTTTTTAACCCTTGCTGCTGTGCTTCAGATCATTGTCCTGTCCGATGACACAATTTGGAGCAGGCTTTAGCTGTGGGACAGGGCACTCCAACTTTAAATATTTTTAAATGAACAAATGTGTCTAAACTTTAACAGCAGTCTTCAGTACTGACATATTATCATCACGTAGTTGAATTTGCAAATCATTTATAAAACATTCTAAGAAAGTAGTGTGGACATGGCCTTGATTTGACAACTTCCACATTTCGAGTTGAGGTAGCCACTGTTGATTAGTCCAGAGTTCTCCTTCTGTCTCTGATCCTTATGTTCTTCTGCTGATCCACCCTTTAACTATTGTGTCATACATAAAGTCTTCTATATTTTTTTATTTTCCTAACTAACATCCCTTTGGCTTATCGCAGTGGTGGACAGACTTTTATGGAACTAACTCTCCAACACGCTGAGCTCTCTGCTCAGCACTGTACAGTATTTTAATATGTAATTCTTTTATTTTGTTGTGAAGAAACAGATTTCTCTTGAAGGAACATTCCAGACAGACGTGGCAGTGCTGAGGATCACTCCATTAATCCTTCCTTTCTGCTCCTGACAGAAATAAAGTATTTTTTGTAAGAATCAGTTTGTCCTGATTTGTTGTGTTAAACTGACATATGGAGGGGCTCTGGGGGTGTCAGACACCAGCTGAGACCAACAGCTTCTGTTAAAACACTTTAGAGCTGTTAAAGGTATCCAGTCAGCTTTTGTTTATTATTTAAATTTCATTAGATTTGTATGATTAAAACAAACTTGAAATCTTTATAATTATAAATTGACATTTGAGTATTAGTATTCTGATATACAGTCAGGGTAAATAAGTACTGCCACTAATATATTTATTATTTATGTTCTGGTGTAAGTTTACTGGGGTGCAGCTGTCTACTTGCATGAGCCAACCAACCAAGTTCTACCTTTGGGACAGATGGGCTTATGTCTGCCTCTAGAAAACCAATCATAGTGGAATGTTCTTTTGCTCGTTTTATTTGTGCGGTCACTTCAACATTTAACATGTTCAATAAGACCTGTAGGCTCTGAGATGGAGCTGTTGGATTGTTTTGGATTTCTCTTTATATATATATATATATATATATATAAAAAACTTTGTCCTTCACCCTCCGCGGGTGGTCTCTCATCCTTCGAGCTCGGGTCCTCTACCAGAGGCCTGGGAGCTTGAGGGTTCTGCGCAGTATCTTTGCTGTTCCTAGTACTGCACTTTTCTGGACCGAGATGTCTGGTGTTCTTCCAGGGATCTGCTGTAGCCACTCTTCCAGTTTGGGGGTTACTGCCCCGAGTGCTCCGATGACCACAGGCACCACTGTCGCCTTCACCTTCCAAGCCTTTTCCAGCTCTTCTCTGAGGCCTTGGTATTTCTCTAGTTTCTCATGTTCCTTTTTCCTGATGTTGCAATCACTTGGTATTGCAACGTCAACCACAACGGCCTTCCTCTGCTGTTTGTCCACCACCACAATGTCTGGTTGGTTCGCCATTACCATTCTGTCAGTCTGAATCTGGAAGTCCCACAGGATCTTGGCTCGGTGATTCTCTACCACCTTTTGAGGTGTTTCCCACTTTGACCTCGGGGTTTCCAGTCCATACTCCGTACAGATGTTCCTGTACACTATGCCAGCCACTTGGTTATGGCGCTCCATGTATGCTTTCCCTGCCAGCATCTTACACCCTGCAGTTAAGTGTTGGATTGTCTCAGGGGCCTGTTTGCACAGCCTACACCTTGGGTCTTGTCTGGTGTGGTAGATTTGGGCCTCTATTGCTCTGGTGCTCAAGGCCTGCTCCTGTGCAGCCATGATGAGTGCCTCTGTGCTGTCCTTCAGTCCGGCCCGTTCTAGCCATTGGTAGGATTTCTTGATATCAGCCACTTCAGTTATGTTCCGGTGGTACATCCCATGTAGGGGTTTGTCCTCCCATGATGGTCCCTCCTCCAGCTCCTCTTCCTCTGTTCCCCATTGCCTGAGACATTCACTGAGCACGTCATCTGTTGGGGCCTTAACTTGTGGATCTTGGATGTTTCATCCTGGATAGTGGCTCTCACACTCACTAGTCCACGGCCGCCTTCTTTACGGCTAGCGTACAGTCTCAGGGTGCTGGATTTGGGGTGGAACCCTCCATGCATGGTGAGGAGCTTTCGTGTCTTAACGTCTGTGATCTGTATCTCTTCCTTTGGCCACCTTATTATTCCTGCAGGGTATCTGAACACTGGCAGGGCGTAGCTGTTTATTGCCCGTGCCTTGTTCTTGCCATTGAGCTGACTTCTTAGGACTTGCCTTACTCGTTGGAGGTATTTGGCAGTTGCTGTTTTCCTTGTTACCTCTTCGAGGTTGCCATTTGCCTGTGGTATTCCCAGGTACTTGTAACCATCCTCAATGTCTGCTATTGTTCCTTCTGGGAGTGAGACCCCTTCTGTGTGGACTACCTTCCCTCTCTTTGTCACCATTCGACTACACTTCTCATGCCCGAATAACATCCCAATGTCAGAGCTGTAGATCCTGGTGGTGTGGATCAGTGAGTCGATGTCCCGCTCACTCTTAGCGTATAGCTTGATGTCATCCATGTAGAGGAGGTGACTGATGGTGGCCCTATTCCTGAGTCGGTATCCATAGCCAGTCTTGTCGATTATTTGGCTGAGGGGGTTCAGGCCTATGCAGAACAGCAGTGGGGATAGAGCATCTCCTTGGTATATGGCACATTTGATGGATACTTGTGCAAGTGGCTTGCCATTGGCCTCAAGGGTGGTTTTCCACAGCCTCATTGAGTTTGCAATGAAGTCTCTTAGAGTCCTGTTGATGTTGTACATCTCCAAGCATTCAGTGATCCATGTGTGTGGCATTGAGTCATATGCTTTCTTGTAATCAATCCAGGCAGTGCACAGGTTGGTGTGTCGGGTTCTGCAGTCTTGGGTGACTGTTCTGTCAACCAGGAGTTGGTGTTTAGCTCCTCTGGTTTCTTTGCCGATGCCCTTCTGTGCTTTGCTCATGTATTGATCTTTGTGCCCACTTATCTTAGCCGCAATGATGCCTGACATGAGCTTCCATGTTGTGGAGAGACAGGTTATTGGCCGATAGTTGGATGGGACTGTACCCTTTGTGGGATCCTTCAGGATCAGGATTGTACGCCCTTCGGTAAGCCATTCAGGGTGCGTCCCATCCCTTAGCAGCTGGTTCATTTGCACTGCAAGGCGCTCGTGGAGTGCAGTGAGCTTCTTTAGCCAGTAGGTGTGGATCCTGTCAGGGCCCGGTGCTGTCCAGTTTTTCATACCTGAGAGTCTTTCTTGGATGTCTGCCGCTGTGATGGTAACTGGATTCTGTTCAGGGAGGTTGCTGTGGTCCTCTCTCAGAGCCACCAGCCACTGTGCATCGCTGTTGTGTGATGCCTCCCTCTCCCATATACTTTTCCAGTATTGTTCAGTTTCCAGCCTTGGAGGGTCTGCTCTGCTGTTATTACCCTGCCATTGAGCGTACACTTTTGCAGGTTGAGTTGCGAACAGCCGGTTTATTCTTCTGGCTTCGTTCTCTCTTGTGTACCTCTTTAGGCGGCTGGCCAAGGCTTGGAGCCTTTGTTTGGCAGTTTCAAGTGCTTCAGGTATGGGCATCTGGTTGTACCTCTTGGGTACCTGTTTTCTCATTGCACCTTTCTTGGCCTCTGTCAGTTGGCTTACTTCTCACGTGTCTGCTTGATCTTAGCCTCCAGCCTTCGTTTCCATGGTGGGTACTGTTTCTCATGGCTCCCATGGTTGCTCTTATAGCCAAGCATCTCGAGGATCACTGCTGCGGAGTTGTATAGCAGCTCATTGGTTTCAGTGATGGATGTGGTAGGGATCGCACTCAATGCTGCATTCACATCTTCTAGGAGACTTTCTGATGGTACTTCACTTAGCCGTTGTAATTGGCGTCGGGGTTGCCTTGCATTCATTCTCGCCATGATCTTGTCTTTCAGGTCAGTCGCTGCCTCGTTCAGCGTTGTTGTTGGGGCTTCATACCCAATCCCGGTTGAGAGCCCCTGTTGGCTCCCCTCTGACCTTGCGTCCTGGCTCCCCCGTAGCATTTGTGTTGTATCTCGTCAATCTCAAGTTGTGATAGCAGCTGCCGCTTGTGGATGTTGGAACACTGAGCTACTAGTTGCTTCGATGTAAGCCTGGATTGTGGGTTTCGTAGTAACCATTCATCCCACATTCTCTTCATGTAACCCCTCTGGCTAGGGTTACTGGAGTAGTAGCATTCCAACAGAGCCTTGTTATCGCATCTCGCCCATCTCCGTCTTGTTCCAGTAGCCCATTTGTCATCAAGTTGCTCTGGTTCCCCAACACCTGACGCAGACCTTGTTTGGCCGGGCGTCGTCTGATCCGGCTTCTCATAGCATTTATTGTCTCTCATCATCATTATGAGGTAGGCAGTGCGAAGGGTCTTGCCTAAGGACCCACACTGGATAGCACCCCGAGGGGGATTCGAACCTGGGTCCCCCGTGTGAAAGGCCATGTCCTTACCAGCTGAGCTAACCAGGCATCTGGGGTGGGTTTAAACCCTATGGCCATTACATACTCTGCATGAACAGAGAAATTTGTTCTTGTTCTTGAGGTGGCAAGAACAAAATAACTAAAATAAACAATTTTGTTCTTGCAAACCTGGTTTGGGAGTTCTTGCAGCTTGTGCTTGACAAATCGTCTGAGCAGAACTTTTTCATGTGGTTTTCCGAGAACTATTGTGTGATTGGTCAGAAATCTGATGTGGGTGTGGTTATTGAGGAAAAGCAATGACTAATGCGCTTGAGTTTCTCGTGAAATATGGAAAGTTGTGGTTATAACTAACTTTGTTCTCGCTGCCTCAAGTACAAAAAGAAATTTCTCAGTTCTTGCGGCCTATGTAATGGCCATCAACCTTTCATTATTTCTCTTTATATCCAGCCTTTACATACACATCTAGTGCTCGGACAGGGACAATGATGCTCGCACAATTCTCCTGTATCAAAGTAGGCCAGCTGTAGCAGCTGAATAACCGTCACCCCCAGATGCCACCTTGGGAACAAAATAGGCATCCAGCCAAAGAGTAACCCCTGACCCTTCCGGGTTCCTCCTGAAGGACTCTGGGGAGTATGTGGTCTGTTAGAGGGAACGGAGGAAACGCGTACAGGAGCACCTTCGGCCACTCATGCGCCAGCGCATCCAGGCCCAACGGACTGGTGCTGTCCACCAGAGAGAACCACAGGAGACAATAGGTGGCCTCCCTTGAACTGGTAGAGAGCCCAGGGAAACACCTTGTGTAATCCAACCCCATCCCTCCACCGAGACAGGGAGCCGAGACACTGGGGTGACACGCTTATCCTTTTGCACCTGTGCACGTACCATGTCGGATCCAACTGTAGGCCGTTCAGCCACCTCTGCAGTGGGCGCAACAATGGCAGCCCCAGAGGCATGACACTGGAGGTGGCTGTCAACATGCCTAGAAGCCGAAGATACAAGACAAAAGGCAGTGCCCTGCCACCCTGAAATGCGGAAAGCATTGTTACGATGCTGTTGACCCGCTGGGTAGAGTGACAAGCTTTCATGGAGATTGCGTTCGGACTGACCCCAAGAAAGACTTGCTCTTTTCGAAGTTCACACTCAGGCTCAAGCGCTCTATATGCTTCGAGAACAGTCATTGTGTCTCAAACAGCCTGTTTGCGGGTTCGTGCACATATGAGCCAGTTGTCGAGGTACAGAAGAATCTGAATACCCCGCACCTGCAGAAGAGACAGCGCCGCTGCCATGACAGGGCAGGGACAACCCGAAAGGAAGAACCCAGAACTGAGAGTGATTACCTTGAAAGGCAAATCGCATGAACCTCCAGTTGTGTTCTGAAATCGGGATGTGAAAGTACGCATCCTTCAGGTCAATTGTAGTAAACCATTTGATGCTCCAGAGCGCCTGGAGCATCTCCCCAGTGCGTAATGTGGAATAGTATAGTCCATAAAAACACATTCAGACCTCGTAGATTCGAAAATATGGAAATATCTCGATATAGCAGGATGGCCAGCCACAACTTGGGCAATCGTCCGTTTGTGAAGGCCAGCGAACTGCTGTCGTGTCTCAGACGCCTGGGCCGTGCGATGTAGAGCCTCAATCGCAGCCGCACCAAAGCGCTCCTCCGGGGCAACAGGTAAGCCCTGTAGGGTACTTCTGCAAGTCTCAGTCAGTGGCCACCCAGACCTGGCGACGAGCCTGGGTCAATAGTGACAGCATACGCCCAAGCTCTCTTGACATGAAAGCGAAGGTCTGCACAGAAGTATCCATTAATCCCTGGGCCAAATGCTACTGTAGATGCCCGACACCGCAGTCTCGGGCACCTAGCATTTGGTTGCATGGCTTCGTCTGGGGCCACGATTAAAGAGGCTACGGCCGGCTTCACCAAAGGCATATGACCCAGACCAAATTTGGGGGCATCCTACCATCAAACGTAGGCCATGAAAATGCCTTAACATCTGCCCAGCACGCATGGAGCTCTTTAACATACTCAGCAGAAGGGGGCACCAGAAAAGAAGTACCCACACCATGCCATTGGAAATTGCTTTGGGTGCCACTGGTTGCGTCGGTAGGTCATCCAGCTGTAGTCGAGCGAGGGCCATCCTAATGGCTTGAGTTGTCCATATCCTCCAGAGAACCAGTAAAGGCATGGAACCCGGCTTCAGATGCTTCAGGACTTGTCTCCTGAGTCTCCTGAAAGTACGAGTCTGAAGCTGCCACCGAAATGGCATCATCCTCACAAAGAGGCTACGTCCTGCACACGTCCCTAAGAGTGTTTCTTTGGAACAGAAGGCGTAACTCCACTAGCCGGACACTTCAGCCAACAGAGCAGGCTGCAAGCTTGTTGAGCAAACCATAGACTGTCTAGCTCGTGCAGCCCCTGGAGGCACTCCCACTGCTCTGAATGTGGTTCAGAAACTCACAATTCACGAGGCTACAAGCTATGAGCTGAGTGTATAAACAATTGTGGATTGTATAACATGGGTCTCCACAACACAGTCAACCTACGCACGAGAAGACAAAAAGGGACTGACCTCACAAGTGACTTTGTTTATATTAGATTCTCAACCTGCGCATGCGCAAAGATGATCATTCATTGCTTAATGCACCGCCCCTGCCAGTCAGGAGGGATGAAATAGAACATCGGTTCAAACTTAAGTCTGGTTTTGCATTGTATCATTTTGTTTTCTTTTTCAACAATATATGAAGCAGAAATCACAAAACCTGTATAAAAGTATGGGGAGTAAATTAGAATATGGTGGGCCGCCAGAGTCTAGCTAATTAATGGGAAACTGATATCACACAGTCTGAACTTGGGAAGACTGGTAACTCTTTTTTATTTATTTATTTTTTTATATAGCGCCTTTCCACCTAGTAGGCACTCAGAGCGCTTTACTAGTGTTACAGCTGAACACTGGAGGCAAGGTGGGTTTAGTGTGGGAGAGCGGGATGTTATGTTTTTAGTCACATTGTACTGCTATTATTTTGAACAATATTGTAAATTGTAATGCTGGTGTTTATCTGAAGTTGAACTTACCTCAAAACCTGCTATGATCAAAATAAAAGGAAATAGTCCATAATGTCAGGCTTTAGTTTGGTCAGCATACATATTCTCACAAATCTATATCTTATGATCTCAAAATGAACCTAAAAAATGCATGCACCACAACATGAAGCAAGAACAGTGTTATTTATTGGTTTAAGTCGCAGCAAATGGGACATGTGTTGTGTGCACTGATTTCTAAATTTTACAGAATACAGTCAAAACTGAGAACTGTCACATTAAAAAGAACTAAAGAACAAGACAGAACTTCATCCATAATTTAATGATTTTCTGAGTAAAACTAGGAAGGGTTAAAATATTCTCTTTTAAAAAAAATATAACAGAAAGAATATTCACAGATTCGGGTTTGGTGAAGTGAGGAATAATGATTGAGGCACTGTGCTGGGAAAAGTTACACACACACACATCTCCACAAAATAATACAAAATAATAAGAGCAGAATCAGAACCGTTCATATGCACAGTCAACACAAATCCAGGTTTAAAGTTCATTCTGAGGAGTAAGGATATGGTAGGTAAAGTTTGATGGCGCCCCCTCTATTGCAGGACAGGGCATGACAGTTACATTTTATTAGTTTAAAGGCTTTATGTAATAGAGGCAGGCATAAACATGGAGGCCAGGTTAAACCACTGTGATGGGAAAATACTGAGCAAGTCAAAACATGAGTAATCACTTGGGAACTGAAAATCTAGACTTTAATTATAATCAAATGACTTATTAGTTTAAGAGTTACTAAAGCTATTTTCACAGAGCAGATAAAAGGGGCCTTTTAATAATGACTTTATCTGAGCGTGGACACAGCTGCTCCTGGATGAGAGTTTGGACTGAGCTAACTGTTGGAAGTCTTGGAGTGTTGGAAGTCATCTAGTCTCCATGTTAGAAATGATCAGAAAATAGTGACAAATGTTAGTAAAAGGTGAGTGGAGTAACATGATTCACATTGCTCATTGTTTAGTCACGGTTTTTCATGGTTGTTTTGTTTTGACTCTTTTGTGAGAACACGGAAGTTATCCTATTTCATTTTTTAATGTTTTATGGTAAAACTACACTGAGTTATTTATAGCGGAACTTGTAGCTTGTAAAACGTTAGTTAACATCCTGTTGGTGCAATCAGAATCTTTGTCTTTGTGACAAAACTTACTAAGTTCAGTTGTGGATGAAATATGGGCATTACACAGGATATCCAGCTACACTAGCCACAGGATCTAGGATGGGCCAGTTTGGAGCAGATCTACAGAGCCCTCATAGCGCCCCCTACATATTAGAGCGGAGCTACAGCTGCATTCCAGCAGTAAAGTGAAACTAAAATAATAACACACTACATTGCTGAATCTATCTCAAAAAGGAACCTAGAGAACAGTTTAAAATGTGCTTTTGAATTTTACCATGATTTAAACCACTTTAACAGTGTTGGTGCAGCCGGTCTTAGAAGTATAAGATTGTAAAGAAATTCTAACCAAGTTACCCAAATCAGTACATTGACTGTAAATTGTGACCCAATACCAACAAACATATTCAGTTATTTTAGAAACTATGTCCGTTTTGTGTCCGATTATGTCCGATTGTTTTGAATGTACGTCTGACTTCCCCATCCCAGTGGTGGAAAGGACTTCCGTACAGTCAGCAGAAGAGATAATATACAGCTTTAGTATCAACACAAATGGCACAGATGACATTTAAAAACAGTATAAGGTTTTAACGTTAGGCGGGTCCATGAGTCAGCAAAGTGTCACAGTCTAAATGTGCAATATTCAGCCCACATCCGTCCCCTTCCTCCCAGAGAAGGGCCTCATTTAGAGGTCACTGGGGTTCACAATGGTAAAGTCTGAGTCCTTGCTGTTGGTGGAGCCCTCGTCCGGACTAGAGGAGCCGGAGGTGGTCCCAACCGTGAGGGGGTCCTGGAACGTCACAGCCGAGCCCTCGGGTTCCATCCTGACCAGGCCCCGCCCTCGTCTGATGGGAGGTGTGCGCTCGGTCCTGCCCCCTCCTCCGTCTGCGGCCTGTAGGTCACCGTCCTGTGACACCAAAATGTAATCGTCCCAGTTCTTCCCGTCCAAGCCTAGAGAGGATGCCACCTGCACACAGGAGGTCAGATCACCTTCAGAAAGTAAAGAATACAGACATTCATCAGTTCATACAACATAAGCAAAAAGTGTCACACAATAAAATACAGCAGCCTACCATAAAGTACAGTATTGTTCAACCAGAATAATCCAAGTTTTTAGTATATTTTTTATTGCCAAGTGGCAAACAATCACCAGTAGGTGTAGTAGATTCTCAGATATGCATGCTCTTAAGGCTGTGCAATTGGGCAATTAGTTGAAAGGGGTGTGTTCAAATAAAATAGCAGTGTCTGCCGTTGACTGTACAAACTCAAAACTATTTTGTACAAACGTTTTTGTTTTTAGGATTTAGCAATCCTGTGAATCACTAAACTAATATTTAGTTGTATGACCACAGTTTTTTAAAACTGCTTCACATCTGTGTGGCACCAACTTCTTTAACAACATTGGTTGGTTTTGCTTGGTTTTGCTTCAGAAACAGCTTCTCAATTGGCTGGCCACTCCATAACATTAATTATGTTGGTTTGGAACCCAGACTTTGCTTGTTTACTAGTGTGGTTGAGGTCATTGTCTTGTTGAAACAAATATTTCAAGGGCTTGTCCTCTTCAGCAAAAGGCAACATGACCTCTTCAAGTATTTTGACAAATGCAAACTGATCCATGATCCTTGGTATGCGATAAATAGGCCAAACACCATAGTAGGAGAAACATGCCCATATCATGATGTTTGCTTCACTGTCTTCACTGTGTACTGTGGCTTGAATTCAGAGTTTGGGGGTCGTCTCACAAACTGTCTGTAGCCCTTGGACCCAAAAAGAACAATTTTACTCTCATCAGTCCACAAAATGTTCCTCAATTTGTCTTTATGCCAGTTGTTGTGTTCTTTGGCAAATTGTAACCTCTTCTTTTTTTAAACAGAGGGACTTTGCGGGGAATTCTTAAAAATAGATTAGCTTCACACAGATGTCTTCTAACTGTCACAGTACTTACAGGTAACTCCAGACTGTCTTTGATCCTCCTGGAGCTGATCATTGGCTGAGCCTTGGTCATTGGTTATTCTGGTTGTTCTTCTATCCATTTTGATGGTTTGCTCCGTTTTCTTCCACCTCTTTCTGGTTTTGCTCTCCATTTTAAGGCACTTGAGATCATTTTAGCGGAACAGCCTATCATTTTTTGCACCTCTTTATAGGTTTTCCCCCATTCCAATCAACTTTTTAATCAAAGTACGCTGTTCTTCTGAACAATGTCTTAAATGACCCATTTTCCACAGGCTTTCAAATGCATGTTGAACAAGTGCTAGTGGCTTCAAATAGGGGCCACCTGATTCACATTGATGTTGAGAATTGATGTTCTATGATTGACTAATGACTAATACATATGTCCTACAAGCCAACATAAATTCTGAATAGTCTGTGCATTTTGAATATTGAGCGTAAGCCAGTCTCATGAACCCTGTATCCAGTGTGTGGACAAGCATGTGTCTGTCAGCCCTACTGTACCCTCATTATACAGTAGTGCCATTATTCTGCCTGGATTGGACTCACTGCTGGAGGCACAGCTCAGGGCTCACATGGTCTAATCCTGCAAATACACTGAATAACCATGTTTTTAGGACAATTTATAAATGGAATAGTGAAATATTTATACAGCACAGTTAACTCTTTACACTGATGAGTTGAACTGATAAAGTAAATAAACCTTCCATGTGGTCCACTTTCTTGTCCCTCTAAGATACTGCTACATAAAGCAGTTACAGATGTTGACATTTGAAGTTTGCTAGAGTGGCGTATATTCAAGGCATTTGCAGTCTGTTGTTGTTTGTGACTCTTTAAGGGAGGACTGTGGATTATCAGTCTATTTCAAATCAATTTTCAGTGCCTTTATCAAGACAGATAACTGGTCATTTAAGTCATTTTCACTGGAGAGTAGGGGTCAAATAGGGATTCCATGCTTTCTATTTAATTCGGCGGCAGTAGCTCAGTGGGTAGAGCGGTCGTCTTTCAACCGGAAGGTAGGCGGTTCGATTCCCACTCTCCCCACAGTTCATACTGTCGTTGTGTCCTTGGGCAAGACACTTAACCCACCTTGCCTCCAGTGACTGTAACACTGGTAATGTAATGTAAGTCGCTTTGGATAAAAGCGTCTGCTAAATGAATAAATGTAAATGTAAATGTAATTCTTACTGACAGCCAGAGAGCGGTGCTGAAAGCACTGAATGATATCTTTGCGAATGCACAGTTGGAGTAATAATACCAAAAAAGTCACACCTGTTACCCATGAATGACCTACCGAAGGTAATATATTCCAGTGTCGCCTGGGGCTCTGTTCCTTTTTTATTCTCGCGCGCAACTGGCGCTACTTGTGCATGCTTATTGCTTTGCTTCAAAACATGTTGCACACTAAACCCTTACTGTCTCATTGCTGGAAGCCCTGTGACTATCGGGTCGGGGGAGCAAGCTTCTTGCCCTTCAGGGGCTGCGATGTTTTATATTTTTGTTTGTTGTTCGTCTACGTAGGCAAGTGTATTGTTGTTTTCACCTTTGCCGGGTAGAAAGCGGGCGCGCTCTATTCGACCGGCTAACGGCATTGGACAAGCCAGCTGTTTCCGTATAGTTTGAGTAGCTGTGTCTAGCAGTGGTTACACTGTTTTTGGGTAACTTGTGTTTAGTCTGTTGGGGTAATTGTGCATACATCCTCTTCCTCAACTCAGTGTTTTGTTTTGATTTTAACTAGATCCAATTGTAGATATGAATATTAGGTGTTCGTTGTGGTCACGAGCAGTGCAGCAGTCCTTAGTTAGGTTTGGGTTGTATTCTCCCTCTTTGCATTTGCGGCTAGCTATTATGATAATTAGCAGCAATCTATTTCTTTTTGTACATCAGAACACTGATTTGTTTAATCCATCCATCTTCTACTGTTTATCCGGGGCCGGGTCGCAGGGGCAGCCGTTTAAGCAGAGACGCTCAGACTTCCCCCTCCCCAAACACTTCCTCCAGCTCTTCCGGGGGGATACCGAGGCATTCCCAAGCCAACCGAAAGACATAGTCCCTCCAGTGTGTCCTAGATCTTCCCCGGGGTCTCCTCCCGGTGGGACATACCCAGAAACAGATGCCCGAGCCACCTCAGCTGGCTCCTCTCAATGTGGAGGAGCAGCGGCTCTACTTTGAGCTCCTCCCGAGTGACAGAGCTCCTCACCTTATCTCTAAGGGAGCGCCTCGCCACCCTGCGGAGAAAGCTCATTTTGGCCGCTTGTATCTGGGATCTTGTTCTTTCGGTCATGACTCAAAGCTCATGACCATAGGTGAGAGAAGGAACGTAGATCAACCGGTAAATCGAGAACTTTGCCTTGCAGCTCAGCTCCTTCTTTACCACGAAAGACCGGTACATCTACCGCATCACTGCAGACGCTGCACCGATTCGTCTGTCAATCTCACACTCCTTCCTTCCCTTACTCGTGAACAAGAGCCCAAGATACTTAAACTCCTCCACTTGAGGCAGGAGCTCTCCACCAACCTGAAGGCGACAAGCCACCCTTTTCCAACTGAGAACTATGGTCTCAGACTTGGAGGTGCTGATCCCCATCCCAGCTGCTTCACACATGGCTGCAAACCGTCCCAGTGCACACTGGAGGTCCTGGCTTGATGGAGCCAACAGGACAACATCATCTGCAAATAGCAGAGACGAGATCCTGTGGTCCCCAAACCAGACTCCCTCCGGCCCCTGGCTGTGCCTAGAAATTCTGTCCATAAAGATAATGAACAGGACCGGTGACAAAGGGCAGCCCTGAACATCATGCACATCATAGAACATCATGCACCGGGAACAGGTCTGACTTACTGCCGGCAATGCGAACCGAGCTCCTGCTCCGGTCGTACAGGGACCAAACAGCCCTTAGCAAAGGGCCCTGGACCCCATACATAGAGCTGGTCCAGTGTTCCACGACCGGGACGAAAACCGCATTGTTCCTCCTGAACCTCGTATTTGTTTAATGTTAAGCTCTAATCTGAGTTCTTTTCTAGTGTTGTATACACTTGATTTTGTGTTTAATCTTGCCTCTGCTGGTGTAGACAACTTACCTCGGTCTAATTATTGACGCTGTGGTGGTAACCATTGCTGGGTAGATGGTGTGTGCGCCCCCTCCCCCCAGCTTGTGGCTTGTGTGTAGCAGAATTTTGCATGCCTGCCTTTATTTTTTGTTTATTTTTTCTTCTTTTTTTACACACTTGTGCATCCATGGGAGGAGGTCATTGTTATTTAACTTAACCTCACTCCAGGCAGATGATGGACAAGACCTATGTCTGTTTTGGCCCTGATCACCTGAGGGAGGCGCTGTCGGGCAACCCATGCATGAACTGCAGTTTCATGCTGGGGGCTGTGATGGCGGCTAGACTGGGCTATGAAGGCAATCTCCCACCTTCACAGCATGTGCCGCCAGCTAAGCCTAGACGTTCGAGGCGCAGGGGCAAGCATATGGTTTGCGACAGCTCCCCCTAGGAAGAGGGTAAAATTAGACAGTGCTCTTTTTTCTAAAGGTTGATCGTTCGTCTGCAGAAATGGCAGAGATTAGATCTCTCTTTCAAATTTGCCAGTTGAGCCCCCCCGGCAGAGTGTCCACTCCGCCCTTGCCTGCTATAGATGCTGAAGATGATTTCCATTTATTGGCAGCCTCTGAATCTAAATTTTTGTATGATCTTAATGAGGGGACATCCCGGGCTTCTGAGGCTGGCTCTTTGTCGTCTGCTCGGAGCTCAGTGAGTAAGACAAGGGACAGCTCGGTGCAATCTGTCTTACGTATGGCTCTGGAACACCTACACACGTGGACAAAAATGTTGGTACCCTTCGGTCAATGAAAGAAAAACTCACAATGGTCACAGAAAAAACTTTATTCTGACAAATGTAATAATAAATAAAAAATTTATGAATGTTAACCAATGAAAGTCATACATTGCTTTTCAACCATGCTTCAACGGAATTATTAAAAAAAATAAACTCATGGAACAGGCCTAGACAAAATTGATGGTACCCCTAGAAAAGACTGTAAATAATGAGACCAAATGGACATTTTAATTCAACTAATAGTGTGAACTAATTAGCATCACAGGTGGGTACAATCTTGTAATCAGTCAGTGGGCCTATTTATAGGGCTTCAGGTAGTCACTGTGTTGTCTGGTGACATGGTGTGTACCACACTCAACATGGACCAGAGGAAGCGAAGGAAAGAGTTGTCGCAGAAGAACAGAAAGAAAATTATAGACAAGCATGATAAAGATAAAGGCTATAAGACCATCTCCAAGCAGCTAGATGTTCCTGTGACTACAGTTGCACATATTATTCAGAAATTTAAGATCCATGGGACTGTAGCCAACCTCCCTGGACGTGGCCGCAGGAGGAAAATTGATGACAAATCTAAGAGACGGATAATCCGAATGGTAATAAAAGAGCCCAGAAAGACTTCTAAAGAGATCCAAGGTGAACTCCATGCTCAAGGAACATCAGTGTCAGATCGCACCATCCGTCGTTGTTTGAGCCAAAGTGGACTACATGGGAGACGACCAAGGAGGACACCATTGTTGAAAACAAATCATAAAAAAGCTAGACTGGAATATGCCAAACTACATGTTGACAAGCCACAAAGCTTCTGGGAGAATGTCCTATGGACAGATGAGACAAAAATGGAACCTTTTGCCAAGGCACATCAGCTCTATGTTCACAGACGGAAAAATGAAGCATATCAAGAAAAGAACACTGTCCCTACTGTCAAACATGGAGGAGGCTCTGTTATGTTCTGGGGCTGCTTTGCTGCATCTGGCACAGGGTGCCTTGAATCTGTGCAGGGTACAATGAAATCTGAAGACTATCAAGGGATTCTAAAGAAATGTGCTGGCAGTGTCAGACAGCTTGGTCTCAGTCGCAGGTCATGGGTCTTGCAACAGGACAATGACCCAAAACACAGCTACAAACACCCAAGAATGGTTAAGAGGAAAACATTGGACTATTCTAAAGTGGCCTTCTATGAACCCTGACCTCAATCCTATTGAGCATCTTTGGAAGGAGCTGAAACATGCCGTCTGGAAAAGACACCCTTCAAACCGAAACAACTGGAGCAGTTTGCTCATGAGGCTGAGAGGTGCAGAAGTCTTATTGACAGTTACAGGAATCGTCTGATTGCAGTGATAGCCTCAAAAGGTTGTGCAACAAAATATTAAGTTAGGGGTACCAACAATTTTGTCTAGGCCTGTTCCATGAGTTTCTTTTTAAAATAATTCCGTTGAAGCATGGTTGAAAAGCAATGTCTGACTTTCATTGGTTAACATTCATAGAATTTTTATTTATTATTACTTTTGTCAGAATAAAGTTTTTTCTGTGACCATTGTGAGTTTTTCTTTCATTGACCATAGGATACCAACATTTTTGTCCACGTGTGTAGGTGTGGGAGTTACACAGCAACCAGCATCCGTTCCGGAAATTGCCTTTTTAAGGCGTGCAAGTGTTCCTACCAGTTTTGTTGAGATCTGGTTGACTTCTGAAGGCCTCCCAGGACCTCCTGACATGGGCCGGTTCTTGCCTGTCCACAAAATCAGGTTGCGAACTCCCTCTCTCGTCAAGGACCTCAGTCGGGAGAGTGGCGCCTCCACCCGGAGGTGGTGCATTTGAGCTGAAGCCTCTTTGGCAAGGCTGAAGTGGATCTTTTTGCCTCTCAAGAGTTGACTCATTGTCTCCTGTGGTTTTCCCTGATGGAGACGAGAGGTTCTTTAGGTCAGAATGCCCCGGCTCACCCATGGCCTCAAACTCTTTTGTATGCCTTTCCATCACTGCCGTTGATCATGCCAACCATTCAGGGGATTCAGGGTCAGTGTGTTGCTAGCGGCCCCCTTCTGGCCGGCACGGCTGTGGTTTCCAATGCTACACAAACTCTCACGGTGGATAGAAGGTCTCTGGAGGATCCGAGCAGGTGCGGACAGTCTCAGAGCCTGTACGGTGCACCTTTTTAAATGCCAGGTCTGTGTCCACTTGAAAGCAGTATGACAAAAGGTGGGGGTTGTTCTCCAGGTAGTGTATTCGCTGTGGGGAGGACCCTGTCTCCTGTTCAGTTCCTATCATTTTGGAGTTCTTGCAGTCCCTCCTGGATATGGGCCATTCTCCATCTACTCTCAAGGTTTATGTTGCTGCAATATCCACTCGACACTCTAGAGTGGACGCTGGCACAGTTGGGAGTCAAAGTCTTGTGTCTTATTTTCTCAAGAGGTGCATGAAGGTTGCATCTGCTAGTAGCTACACGACCCCAGTTGTGGGACCAGCCTTTGGTGCTGCATGCTCTGTGTCAGCTACCCTTTGAGCGAGCAGAACTACGTTGGATATCTCTGAAGACTGCTTTCTTGCTGGCAATTACATCAGCAAAACGTGTCAGTGAGCTACATGCTCTGTCAGTTAGCAACTCATGTTTGAGATAAACCTCTGAAGGGTCAGGTGTTCAGACATTGCGGCGCGTGCACACGCAGCGGCTTCTCTCGATGGATCGGTGTTTTTGTGTTTTTCGTCTTGTAAATCACAGTGTTTTTGTACGTCCTTGTTGCGTCCGCTCGTCTGCAAACTCAGCTACAGACGTGAGTTTTTGCTCGAGGTTGGAAAGACTACAGTCTGCAATCCAAGCTTGGCGCTCATTCAAGATCTGTGCGATCATGGCCTTCTCCGGGGGCCTACTCCATCACCGTCCCTCACTACTGTACCTCTCCCACAGTGGAGGCGCCACAAACGGGGTGTGAGGAAACAGAAGAGGAGGAAGCGCGGCGGTATCCGTGTCAGGCTAGCGGCTAATCCTCACAAGCCTGCTATCCCCACCATCATTCTGGCTAACGTACGCTCGTTGGACAATAAACTGGATGATCTTTGTCTTCTTTGCTCTACTCAGAAGACCGTAAGAGACTGTTGTGTTTTTCTGCTCACGGAAACATGGCTCAACAACAGCGTTCCGGACTGCGCCATTCAACTCGATTGGCTCACAAGGAGTGCTCGAAGGAGGTAAGACCCGCGGCGGCGGACTCTGTGTTTACACCAATAACGCGTGGTGCCGAGACGCTGTTGTGGTCTGCAAACACTGCTCACCCCTAGTGGAGTTTATGATTATTAAGTGTCGGCCGTTTTACCTACCGCGGGAATATACAGCTATTATACTTGTTGCCGTATACATCCCCCCCAGCTCCAATAACAACAACAGGAGTGAGGCACTGAATAGTCTTTATAAGCACATCAGTGAGCAGCAGACAGCCCACCCAGATGCTTTTCTGATCTTGGCTGGAGATTTCAACCATGCAGACTTTAAGAGTGTGCTTCCAAAAATTCATCAACACATTGACTTCCCAACACGTGGAAAAAACACTCTGGACCTTGTATACTCCACACAGAGAGGAGCTTACAAAGCCCTTCCCCTCCCCCACCTTGGTGCTTCAGATCATATCACTGTTATGCTAATGCCAGCATACAGACCACTTATGAAAGTCACCAAACCAGTCCAGAAGCAGATTCAAGTCTGGCCTGAAGGGTCATTAGAGGCACTTCAAGATTGCTTCGACACCACTGACTGGGACATGATTAAACAGACTGCAACCTACCATAACACCACAGACCTCCAGGAGTACTCAGAGACTGTTACTTCATACATTACCAAGTGCATTGAGGATGTAACAGTCACAAAGTCCATCACCATCTGGCCCAACCAAAAACCGTGGCTGACAGGGAATGTCTACAGACTTCTGAGGACGCAAAATGCTGCCTTCAGAGCTGGAGATGAGATGGGCCTGAGGACAGCAAGGGCCAACCTGTCACGCGGCATTAGGAAGGCTAAGAGACAGTATTCCAGGAGGATAGCCCATCGTTTCAGCGACAGCAGAGACACAAGGAGCCTGTGGCAGGGGATTCAGACCCTCACAGACTACAAACCCCCTGCACGGACGTGTGACAGCTCCGGCCCCCCTGCTGAATGAGCTGAACACTTTCTTTGCTCGCTTTGAGGCACACAACAGCACCACTGCACAGAAGTTACCACCTCCTACCGATGACCAGATGGTGACACTGCCCAGGGACAGCGTGAGAAGATCCCTCAGCAGGGTCAACGCACGCAAAGCTCCAGGTCCTGACAACATTCCTGGACGTGTATTGAGAAACTGTACAGAGGAACTCACTGATGTCTTCACAGACATCTTCAACATCTCATTGAGACAAGCTGTTGTCCCCACATGCTTCAAAGCAACCACTATCATTCCAGTCCCTAAGAAATCATCTCCATCCTGCTTCAATGACTACCGCCCAGTCGCACTTACTTCCATCCTTATGAAGTGCTTTGAGCGGCTAGTCATGCACCACATTAAGTCTGTTCTCCCCCCCTCCCTGGACCCCTACCAAATTGCATATCGGTCTAAACGCTCTACCGATGATGCCATCGCCACTACTGTCCATTCAGCACTCACACACCTGGAAAATAAGGACACTTATGTGAGAATGTTGTTCATAGACTTTAGTTCAGCATTCAATACAATCATCCCTTTACAGCTCACTCATAAACTGTCACAGCTGGGACTCAGCACATCGCTGTGCAACTGGTTGCTGGACTTCCTGACGGGAAGACCTCAGGCAGTTCGGGTCGGCAGTAACATATCCAGCTCCATCATTATGAACAATGGAGCCTCTCAGGGATGTGTGTTGAGCCCCCTCCTCTTCACTCTGCTAACATATGACTGTACACCCATACACAACAGCAATCCAATCATCAAGTTTGCGGACGACACGACTGTAGTTGGTCTCATTAGCAACGATGATGAGACAAACTTCAGGAGTGAGGTGAGCCGCCTGGCCAGGTGGTGCGGTGACAACAATCTCTCTCTGAACGTGGAGAAGACGAAGGAGATTGTTGTTGACTTCAGGAGAATGCACACCCAGCACGCTCCTCTGACCATCAACGGTGTGACCGTGGAAAGGGTGAGGAGCACTAAATTTCTGGGTGTACATATCACGGAAGATCTCTCCTGGACCGCCAACACCACAGCACTGACCAAGAAATCACAGCAGCGACTCTACTTCCTCCGTAAGCTGAGAAGAGCCGGAACCCCAGCCCCCCCATCATGTGCACCTTCTACAGGGGCACCATCGAGAGTATTCTGACCAGCTGCATCACTGTGTGGAATGGCGCCTGCAACGCATCCTGCCGAAAAGCACTTCAGCGCATAGTGAGAGCAGCTGAGAAGATCGTTGGTGTCTCTCTCCCACCCTTCCAGGACATTTACAACACCCGCCTCTCCCGTAAAGCCCTCATCATTGCGAGAGACCCCACCGACCCATCGCACAGCCTCTTCAGTCTGATGCCGTCAGGGAGGAGACTACGCAGTCTCCAGGCAAGGACCAACAGACTGAAGGACAGCTTTATACCCCAAGCTGTCAGGGCATTGAACTCCCTCCCGTCTCTGCCCCCTCTCCCCTTTTTTGCCCCACGCACCGGATCTCTGAATCACTCTCCCCTTCAGTTCTCCTCCATTTTTATCTACCTCATTATGTTGTTTTTTTGCATTCACTCTTATAATTTATAACTGCACTGACTTAATCCGTGATTGCATTATTATTACTATTGTTTGCACTATTTGTCATCGCACTTTATCTCCATAATTCACTTTACTCATCTGTTGTTGTTACTGTTAAACTTTGTAGTTGTTACTTGTAGGCACCTAGGGTCTGAGAGTCATAGAATTTCAAATCTCTGTATGTACTGTATATATGGTAGAATTGACAATAAAGCTGACTTTGACTTTACTCTGTGGCCAAATGTGAATTTCCTTCCAAAAGTGCTGTCTCACATCCACTGTAACCAATAACTGTAACCCCGACCAAGGGAGGGTAGAGACAGGCCAGAATTGTTGTGTCCAGGTAGGTCTCAGAGGGCATATATTGAGGTTGAGGAGGTCAGCTGTTTTTGTGTTATGGAGTTGCTAAACTGGGCTGTGCTCTTTCCAAGCAGCGCCTCTCCCACTGGATTGTGGATGACATTTTCCAGGCCTACAAGGCGGAGAAGTGCCCACTGCCATCTGACGTGACATGCCACTCACAGAAGAGTGCCTTTAGAGGGGTGCCGATGGAGGACCTATGTGCTGCGGCATTCTAGTCCTAACCTAGTACATTCACCAGGTTTAACAGGGTGAATGTTGCATCTTTTCGGACATTGGATACGGTACTCCTGCTTGGGATCGTCTGAGTCTGCTACTCAGTAAGGTTGGTCCTCACGATTCTTTGTGACTTTTTGGTATTTGTCATTCAGTGCTTTCAGCACCGCCCTCTAGAATGAAAGTCACCTATGTAACTACGGTTCTATGAATCCTGGATGAGAGCAGAGATGCTTTGTCGGAATCCTCGCCTTTCGCCTCGAAGATTCTTTAAGAGCAGAGCCCCGGATGACACTGGACTATATTAACGCCGGTAGGTCATCCAGGGGTCACAGTTGTGACTTTGTTGGGATTACTACTCCAAATGTGCATGCGCAAAGTGATCATTCCGCGCTTTTAGAGCCGCCCTCTGGCGGTCATCCTGGATTTATAGAACAATAGTTACATATGTAACTTTTGTTTTATAAATGTTACAATGTTCAAGGGAATGAAAAAAAAAAGAGGCTACAGTACTTTAGAAAGTCTGATGTTGATACCAGTGGTAACTGGTATAGTTCCCAAATCTGGGAAGAGTTTGAAAGAGATTTAAACAATTTGAACTGGGAGCAGATTATGGCCCCTGATGATGTAGTAAAGTGCTGTAATACTGCTTTTTTTTTTAACCTTTATTTAACCAGGAAAGTCCCACTGAGATTACAAATCTATTTTGTAGGGAAGTCCTGGCCCCCCAATATGTGTATTGGGAGGGAGGAGACATGGTGGGTTAAGTGTCTTGCCCAAGGACACAACGATAGTATGTGGGGGAGAGCAGGATGTTATGATGTTTTTTGGATGACATTCAGTTTGGAATTCAGGAGATTGTCTTGACCAGGACCACACCCCTTAATGCACTGAAACAACTGCCATGTGATTGGTTGATTAGATTCTTGCAGTAATGAGAAATTTAACTGGTGTTCCTAATAATCCTTTGGGTGAGTGTATACACCTAAAGGATTACTAGGAATGTTGTATATTGTTGTGTATAATGCTTTCATAGTGTATTGCCATTGTTTTTATAATATTAGTGTAAAGTTTAAAAGCCCAACCAGGGCCAAGAGTTTAGAATTAGCACTTGCTATAAACTTTATATGCATCACATCAGCTGCAATATTTGTTTTGTAACTATGTTTGATTGCATGGTCCCTGTTATAAAATAAAATAAATTTATAAAATAAATAAATAAATAAATAAGGGATCTTAAGTTGGGAACCATGAAAGTCCTAGGGTGAGGACAACACAGCAATTTACCGATTGGATGACAAAGGAAACATTGTAAATCTGGCTCTACAGTGGTATACAACCTCTCACACCTGTTAGTTTTGAAAACATGCCTCAAATATGATTTATACCTGTTGCTCCAGGGGTGTCAGGACCTCCTCTTCCTTCTCATCCGTGCTCATGCTGCCCTCTAGATCAGAGTCTGGGTTGGGCTGGCTGCTGGGCTGTTGGTGGTTGCTATGGAGACTGTTGTCGCTGAGAGCCGTTTCTTCTGCTGCTGCTGCTGCTGCAGCTGCTGCAGCTGTGGAGGTGTAGTGGTCGTCAGCAATGGTGATCTCCTCATTCTCCTCTGCCTCCAGCTGGCTTTGGTTAAAGCGCAGCGCCCCCTTTAGAATGTCTTTGATCTGACAGGAACACACACACACGACACATTAGTATTACAACAAACCAGCATCAACCATAATCAAAGTGATAAAGATAATGTGATAAAAGAATTTGGAGGTGGGATAGACAGGAGTGTTTTCATGGTTTCTCTTAGGGGAAGCTAACTGCGTCACAAACCACGAGTTAAACAAAACACAGTGTGTCACAGAGCAGTACAACGGCACAGCCTGTGCTGTTGACTAGATTTACATCACAGTTCTAATTATTACCCAAGAACAACTAAACTATTTTAAAATGTACAGTCAGGTCCATAAATATTGGGACATCGACAAAAGTCTAATCTTTTTGGCTCTATACACCACCAAATTGGGTTTGAAATGAAACGAACAAGATGTGCTTTAACTGCAGACCTTTAGCTTTATTTTGAGGGTATTTACATCCAAATTATGTGTGTGTGTCAAAGTCAACAATCAAGAGAAGACGTCACCAGAGTGAATACAGAGGGTTCACCACAAGATGTAAACCATTGGTGAGCCTCAAAAACAGGAAGGCCAGATTAGAGTTTGCCAAACAACATCTAAAAAAGCCTTCACAGTTCATGAACAACATCCATGGACCGATGAGACCAAGATCAACTTGTACCAGAGTGATGGGAAGAGAAGAGTCTGGAGAAGGAAAGGAACTGCTCATGATCCAAAGCATAGCACCTCATCAGTGAAGCATGTGGTGGTAGTGTCATGGCGTGGGCATGTATAGCTGCCAATGGAACTGGTTCTCTTGTATTTATTGATGATGTGACTGCTGACAAAAGCAGCAGGATGAATTCTGAAGTGTTTCGGCCAATATTATCTGCTCATATTTATCCAAATGCTTCATAACTCATTGGACGGTGCTTCACAGTGCAGATGGACAATGACCCGAAGCATACTGCGAAAGCAACCAAAGAGTTTTTTAAGGGAAAGAAGTGGAATGTTATGCAATGGCCAAGTCAATCACCTGAATCTGATTGAGCATGTATTTCTTTTGCTGAAGACAAGACTGAAGAGAAAATGCCTCAAGAACAAGCAGGAACTGAAGACAGCTGCAGTAGAGGCCTGGCAGAACATCACCAGGGATGAAACCCAGCGTCTGGTGATGTCTATGTGTTCCAAATTTCAGGCTGTAATTGACTGTGAAGGATTTGCAACCAAGTATTAAAAAGTGAAAGTTTGATTTATGATTGTTAATCTGTCCCATTACTTTTGGTTCCTTAAAACGTGGGAGGCACAAATACAAACTGTTGTAATTCCTACATCGTTCACCTGATTTGGATGTAAATACCCTTTAAATTAAAGCTAAAAGTCTACAGTTAAAGCACATCTTGTTCGTTTCATTTCAAATCCATTGTGGTGGTGTATAGAGCCAAAAAGATTAGAATTGTGTCAATGTCCCAATATTTATGGACCTGACTGTATGAACCATGGCTAGTAATCCTCCAGAGCCCTGTATTATGAATGTCCTGTTTTTTCTTATGTTAACTCTCTCCCACATGTGGCTGTGATTGGTTGTTTAGTGCCGTCTCTGCCTGTTTCACATGAACAAGCTCACAGCTCCACAGAGAAACCTAGGGTTAACTGAACAAGCTGATGACCCTCTTTGTGATACCACTTATCCAGACTGGGATTGTAAGGTTTTGTCTAACTGGGTAGGAGAGACATATCCAGAGTACGTTTAACTAGCTTTGTAGAACAGGGCTCAGATGGCCATATTTATGAAGTGGATAATAAATATGCTTGTGCAGAAGTCTTACAACTCATTGCTGCTTCTATATTGCTTTTAACTCAGTACATCTAATCACATGCAGTATTGACGTAATGCTCAGTCTGCTTGCTTTGTGTTATAATATTTCTGTTTGCTAATTACTTTTTGTGCATGACATCCTTCAGACAACTCAATCTGTTGTATGATTTAGTTTACAATTACAATTTTTACTTATTTATTTTGCTATAGACTGTAACCCAAAACTCACCTGTTTGAGTCCAGCCAGAGACACTAGGACTTCATCCTCTTTCTCTAAGTGTTCTTGGAGAATGACTTCTTGGATTTTACCTGAGGAGACATGAATCATTAATACTTCTCACATTTTCAGTTATCCTTATGGCCACAAAAAAGATGACCCTTTATAATGAACAAATGCACAATTAATAAAACTTGTTGTTCAAAGGTAATTGCACTTGTTTAACGTTTAAGACCATAAAAACTTCAAGGGCTGTAGGTGTACGTACGGTCAGTGCAGCCTCTGTAATGAGCTGGGCAGCTGAGAGACAGTGAACTGATGATGTACTGTGAGGACGAGAGACCATTTCAAAACACTACATCTTACCTTAACAAAAGGTTTCTTACTGAATTAAATTTACTCTATGTATTGGTATTTTAGAAACTATATGCACACGTGGACAAAATGTTGGTACCCTTTGGTCAATGAAAGAAAAACTCACAATGGTCACAGAAAAAACTTTATTCTGACAAAAGTAATAATAAATATATATTCTATGAATGTTAACCAATGAAAGTCAGACATTGCTTTTCAACCATGCTTCAACAGAATTATTTAAAAAAATAAACTCATGGAACAGGCCTGGACAAAATTGTTGGTACCCCTAGAAAAGACTGTAAATAATGTGACCAAATGGACATGTTAATTCAAGGTGTGTGCACTAATTAGCATCACAGGTGTGTACAATCTTGTGTTGTCTGGTGACATGGTGTGTACCACACTCAACATGGACCAGAGGAAGAGAAGGAAAGAGTTGTCGCAGGAGAATAGAAAGACAATTATAGACAAGCATGATAAAGGTAAAGTCTATAAGACCATCTCCAAGCAGCTAGATGTTCCTGTGACTACAGTTACACATATTATTCAGAAATTTAAGATCCATGGGACTGTAGCCAACCTCCCTGGACGTGGCCGCAGGAGGAAAATTGATGACAAATCAAAGAGACGGATAATCCGAATGGTAACAAAAGAGCCCAGAAAGACTTCTAAAGAGATCCAAGGTGAACTCCATGCTCAAGGAACATCAGTGTCAGATCGCACCATCTCGTTGTTTGAGCCAAAGTGGACTACATGGGAGGCGACCAAGGAGGACACCATTGTTGAAAACAAATCATAAAAAGCTAGACTGGAATATGCCAAACTACATGTTGACAAGCCACAAAGCTTCTGGGAGAATGTCCTATGGACAGATGAGACAAAAATGGAACTTTTTGCCAAGGCACATCAGCTCTATGTTCACAGACGGAAAAAATGAAGCATATCAAGAAAAGAACAATGTCCCTACTGTCAAACATGGAGGAGGCTCTGTTATGTTCTGGGGCTGCTTTGCTGCATCTGGCACAGGGTGTCTTGAATCTGTGCAGGGTACAATGAAATCTGAAGACTATCAAGGGATTTTAGAGAGAAATGTGCTGGCCAGTGTCAGACAGCTTGGTCTCAGTCGCAGGTCATGGGTCTTGCAACAGGACAATGACCCAAAACACAGATAAAAACACCCAAGAATGGTTAAGAGGAAAACATTGGACTATTCTAAAGTGGCCTTCTATGAGCCCTGACCTCAATCCTATTGAGCATCTTTAGAAGGAGCTGAAACATGCCGTCTGGAAAAGACACACTTCAAACCGGAAACAACTGGAGCAGTTTGCTCATGAGGAGTGGGCCAAAATACCTGCTGAGAGGTGCACAAGTCTCATTGACAGTTACAGGAATCGTCTGATTGCAGTGATAGCCTCAAAAGGTTGTGAAACAAAATATTAAGTTAGGGGTACCAACAATTTTGTCCAGGCCTGTTCCATGAGTTTATTTTTTAAATAATTCTGTTGAAGCATGGTTGAAAAGCAATGTCTGACTTTCATTGGTTAACATTCATAGAATTTTTATTTATTATTACTTTTGTCAGAATAAAGTTTTTTCTGTGCCCGTTGTGAGTTTTTCTTTCATTGACCGAAGGGTATCAACAATTTTGTCCACGTGTGTAACCCATTAACAGACAGGAATATAGGATATCCGTCTTTTCCCTCCCTATCAGTAAAAGGACACTTTTCCTAAAATACCCAAAACCACATTGGGAAAAAAAATGTCTAATCTTCCAGTGGCACTGCTCTGCTGCCAACATGGGCTTTGGTGCTGCCTCTGCAAAATGTCAGGAGCGTTCAAGTCCCTTGATAATATAAGATTTTTATGTTTGTACTTACTAATCAATAAAAATTAAATAAAATGGTAAACAAATTTTTCTATTGCTGTGATTGATCCTTCTTATGTTCATTGTAGGATATTTTTAACAAACTGTTGTAAATCCTACACTGTTCACCTGATTTTGATGTAAATACCATTTAAATTAAAGCTAAAAGTCTGCAGTTAAAGCACATCTTGTTTGTTTTATTTCAAATCCATTGTGGTGGTCTTTAGAGCCAAAAAGATTAGAATTGTATTGATGTCCCTATATATATAAAAATATATAAAATAATTGCACTGACATATGAAAGCCTAATTATGTTAATTAACAGCATTTGAGTGCATCAGTGGCACACATTTCTAAAGCATTCTTTATTAAATACAAAAACAAAGCAACAACAATTTTTAACTGTTTGGAAAAAAAGCAGCTTTATCAAAGATACAATTGAGATCCTGTTCCTTATGTCGCCTGTTCTGAATGACCATAATAGCTCTGAGGATGACATAGTGAACTTATACTCGTACTGAGAGGTGGGAAATTAATTATAAAGTGAGGAAACGCTGTGCTGTCTCATGATATAGGTCAGCGGTCCATATCTTGTATAAAAATATATTAAAAGTTAAATTGAGTATTGGGTAAGTCCCTACATTTACCTCAAATGCTGGCTCATGCTCACAATCATTTACTAAATCTAATACATCGTTTAGAACTACCATGTACAGCCATACTTTATAAAAAACTGTTCAAATCGCCAGGCAGGAGTGGAGTGTACAGCACAGCATGTGAACTCACAGATGTGGTTGTTCATCATCTTGGCACAGTACTTGCTCATGGCCTCCAGGTCATTAATCTGGCCCTGCAGGAAGGATACCTGTGCCTCCAGATCCTCCTCCTGATGGGAACAGACAAAGAGGGGTGAGACCAGGACAGCGGCAGGAGATTAAGACCAGAGGATAAAATAAGGACAAATGGCACCCCAGGAGATTAAGGCTGATCAAACTGAGAGGAGATGAGACCGGGCCATATTCATACACTTTCAAGGTTTTGGTACATTATGTGAATACACAAAAAAACAAAAGGGACTTTTAGAGCCCAATCAACTAATATGATATGAGAAATGTTTCTGGAGTCTGGTACAAACAGCGGGTGACCCTCTCACCATCTCCTTCTTGCTCATGCTCTTGCTGTGGGAGCGTGAGCGGCTGATGCTGAAGAAGGACTCCTTCTTAGTGGCAGAGAGAGGGGGTGATGTGCTCAGATCGCTGCCTCTGGAGGTGTCCACGCTGGGGGAGGAGCTGACCGTTTGTGAGCTCTGGCCTGGAACACCATTTACAACACGTCAGAACATATTCAGGGAGTGCGCATTTACACCGGTCTAAGGGTTTGCCAGCGTCACCTATTCTGCTTAATTAAATTTGCTCATAACTCTATTACATCAGATCCTTTCCTTTATAGTCTATGTTCTAAAGCTGGTTCTGGAGTTTTTCTCAGCTTCTAAAATAGGCAAAAACATGGCTGAGTGGTCCATTTCTAAATACATTTTAAAAGGCAGTGTACACTGAACTAATATTAGAATAATAATTTTATTTTTATATTTAACATTTTAATTTTTTTTAGTCAAAAGAAAAAATATCTGGAAAAAAGGGGACAAGTATAAGAAAAGGGGACAAGTATAAGATTTACAAATTGCATCTAAATAAAAATCATGATGACCACATGGCAATTACATTATTAATTATAAAATCGTAGTATTAAAATGATTAAATATCAAAACTAAATTTTTACTTTACCCTCTGTTTGGGTCTAATGTCCATTTCTACAATTACAATTTCTGAATAATCATTTGATCCATAATAGCTCTCTTCAGCTAAAATCTACCAACTGAGGGCACAGGTATGAGGTGTAGACACTGTGTGGGTTGAACCAATCAGAGAGCTTGGCTTGTAAATTATATCCATTAATGCATTATTTACATGTAAATAATATCTAACCATTTAATTGCTCATTTAACTATTTATTAGATAGTAAAATAGTCAATAACTTCCCCAGCTGCAGGAGATGATTTTCATCATCTTAATTTGTAAAGCCAAAAACACATTGTGATTTGTGAGGGCCCTCTGCTGGTATGATTTGGCATTATGAGCTCTAAACAGTGCATTCTAATTACAATTCTCATTAGGATTCAAGGCAGACTTTTAATGAATGCACAGAAAACAAAGAGCTGATTATGTTTTGCTTAATGACAATGGCAGCGATACAAGCATGCAGGTAACAGAAGGTCGTCACACAGCGGTTGCCATGGCAGCAGTTACCTTGACCATCACTGTGAGTCTGGGCTGAGACAGCGACCTGCGAGACTCCATCTGAAGCAGTATCTAACAGAAAGGACAAGCACAGCCCAAAATGTCACCACAGAAGGACCTCAGTTGGTCTAAAGCCTCACAACTTCACTTGTTTCACAGCTTTAACCCAGCCTCACACCAGTCATACCCTGTGTCATACTCTGACTTCAGCTGAAGAACACTATGACAAAGAGAGTTAAGAGGAAAATACAGGTGACCTGAGTTTCATCAAGACTATCTACCTAGATAGAAATATATAACATTTACAAGTCTGAACATATTTGTGTATGAAGAGGAGAAAACATCATTACTAGGAACCCTTCCAAGATGCATGAGGAGCACATCAGGCTTGTTTTATTGCTATTGAAGCAGTATTATATAAAAATTAATGCACATATCTATACATCTTTATGCCTAATCATACCAGCATAATCATAACTGCAGTTATAAGACAACTTTTAAACTTGACATCCAAAACTTGTTCTAGCAAAAGTATTATTTCCTCATGATTCTCAGGTCTAGCACTAGCTGACTGGTGTTTGCACAAGATGGCTGCACACCAACACACTGAAAAATCACTGAGAAATGCAGATTTTATAATCTGTATACTGTATGAAATGTGTGTAACGATCTCAACATTAAATAACAGCCAATATTTTCACATTACTCATGAAGAATTAATATAACATATATTAACATATAGAAAAGTTGAAATAAAATAATACTCTCTTGGAAGTGTTAATTTAAGCGAAAGGTAGGCTGGCCATATAAATGTATGTACTTTCTATATAATGTATAGAGAATAGTGGCATTCTGTAAAAAGGCAGCCCAGTATCTGTAACATACAAGACAGAGCCTACTAGCATCAAGGGCCAGTGGGACAAAAGCAATAAACTATGCTAATAAAGAGTGTATAACCGTTCGAAATAGTGTCCTTAATGTAAATATATCTATTTGTGTTTTCACTCTTTTACTGTTGAGTCACATATAAGTTGTTGCTGGTCCTTTAACAGGTGAGCTGCTGGTTTCTGAAACAGCTCTATTACAGTTTAGTTGAGGGTGTGTTAAAAAGGACACAAATATCATAGACCTAAAAACTTTGGGTTAGAGGAAAAGAACCTACAAGGAAGTACGCTAAAGCCAGATGAATATGAGCCTGTGCTGTGTTTATGAAAGTAACACACTTTATTATAGGTAATTGCTTGGACACGTGTTTATGTGGATGTTTGTGAACACACCTTTGCTGAGATGCACAGGCATGCTCTCAGACTTGAGCAGGCGGTAGTGCTGGTACTGGCTGTGGCTCTGGTTTTGTGGAGGGGCGGGGCCAGAAGGAGGGTCGGCTAATGGGTGTGGGATGGTGGGGGGATGGGCCTGGGTTGGGGAGGTGGACAGGGAGGAGTGCACCTCTGCGTTGATTGGCTGAAAGTTCCCAGATCCTCCAGAAATGGCTGGAGCGATCAGTTTCCTGCCAAAGCTGAGCAGGCTGCTAGAAACCTTGTTGATGTTGAGTGGGGCAGGTTTAGTGCTGCCACTGCAGAAAGAATGTATGATATTAAACAACCTTTAAAATTCAAAAACACATTATTAATGTCAAAGGGAAAATTTACTTATGTCTCTTTAAATCTGCTGATTCAGAAATCTTGTAAACTTAACAACTCCTGATAAAATGCACAACGGCGGCATTGATATCATAAATCCAAAATCCTACTTTTAAAGATGGCACTGTCCAGCTAGCTAGAAAATATGTTTTTTGCTGTTTGAAAGGGGCATTTCATGATGACTCTATAATATTCTTAGTGTATGGTACCGTGTTTTGTTCATGAGGTCAGCTCCTCTGGTTTTGTAGTAGTCCAGATTCTGTTGGAACTGGTAGTTGACTGGTCGGGGATTATTCTACAAGACAGGACACATAAAACATGCTTATGACAGAAAACGTGTTGAATAAGTAAAAAAAAAATGGAGTAAACCTGTCACTTTAAATGTGACTCAATGTTTCTGAGTCAGGCCTGGTGTCCGGGACGACACCCCCCGGCTATACCCCTGATCCCGACACAGTGTGACATGGACGCTCACCTGGGGCCAACTTTGTCATTTTACATTGCAGCTTTGGAGGCTATATCCAAGGAAAGCAGCAGTGAGCTGAGCTGTGAGTTTGGATCATGGGTCAGTGAGCATTAGCAGAGGATGTTCTGAGCAGCGATAGTGTGGTATTGGCTTAAGTATCACAGAAATCAGAGCTGGAACCGGCAGTTTATATTCCGTGTGAAGTTAAACAGAAAGATTTCAACCATCTGTGTTTGCATAGAGACTTGTCTACTTTAGTTGATTGTGCAAGAATAATTAAATCAATATGAGAATGTATATTTTTGGAATTAAAAATTATGCGACGCTACTAGCTAAAAGTTAAACAGTGTTACTTTAAAATATGACCAATTCTCTTAAGTGCTTGATTTTGTTTCTTTTATTCTGGCAGAATAAAATTATTAATTACTTGGTGAGACAATTGTCTCCTTTGATGTCACATCCCTCTAAGTGTATATCCACCAATGAAGCACTCGTGGTCATTAGGAAGCTTATGTTGATGTTGCCAGCTTGACCTGCTGTATACACTGACTACTACTCTACCAATTTTATTCTATAGTGTACTATTATACCTGAAGTCAGCTCTTCACTTCCTGTTGTTTGATTTAACATTATAAATCAGTTATTTTGAATTAAATTTCACTCTAAATGTTGGTGAAGCTGTAGTCTTACTTTGGGGTCTCGCAGAAAGAGAGCCTTTTGCAGCAAAGAGTTGATGTCTCCTATTGGAGGGTAGTGCATGAGCAGGCCCAGGCAGGTCTGGAAGTTACTGGCAATGACTGAAAGAGAGAAGTCAAGAAATCCCTTTTAGTCCACACCAAACTAATTATTTCACAATTTATCAATTAAATTATTCAAAATTATAATATAAAATTGTTTGCAGATCGATTCATTTTATTATATGTCCACAAAATAAACAATATGGCTGGCACAAAATACTGTAAGGCTTACATTAAACAAAGACCAGAAATGTGTGTGTGCATCTAGAAGCAGAGACTGATGATTAAAATGCAGCATTCAGAATTTGGCATGTGCTATGTAGTAACAGCCAGTAAGTGGCTTACCAGGAGAACGCTGAGCAGAGATGTGAGAAAACACTAGAGCTTAAACCTATCTCCATACATTAAGAACTACTGCCTTCTATTTCCAGCAATATGACTCTAGCTGATTAAATCAAATCTTTGTGGTTTAATAGATTATATTACAGAACATGTGATAATAGCAAATTCTGCATACGGGCATCTCGAATGTACAGCAGCATGGCCACAAACACGTAGTCTACCAGGTCCAGAGTGATGCTGTCAGCAAACAGGGCATCCCACACCACCAACAGGTCCTGAAGAGGGAATTCCCGGCCAAACAGGAGCCGAACCCACCGTCTGGTAACCACAAAAAGGTTGATTGTACATATGAAGGCTGAGAGAATTGCTGACAGTTTAACTGAGCCAATACTGACATGCCATAGATCTGTGGGGCGATCTCCAGCCGGTTCAGATGCATGTGCAGTTCTACGTCATGCTTCTTCACAAGCTGATCCTGGATGCGGTTGACTTTGGTCACTATTGCAACAGAAGGCCCTGAGTCCTGGGGCCGAGCAAATGGGATGCTGGTCAGCATTTCCTCCTTGCCCTGGAGAAGTTTACATTTAGATGTGAACCATGGCAATGTTGAATATAATTATGCACAATAACCAGGCTTTATATGTGTTTTTAACTGGTTTTCCTTTATTAATTCTAAGCAACATATTTTCTCTCTCTGTTTATGATGCAGACTGCTTAGTAGTAGTTGTTGTTGTTAAGAAGTGGTCATCTTAAGTTCCAGGGACCAGAATTATAGTGTATTGAAAATAATCTCAGCTGACATTGTGGTAAACACTCTCGAACTGTGCCACTGAGATTGATAGTGTCATATGATGCCAAACTGACCTTCCTCACTTCTCTCTCAAAACTGGAGAACCAAGGCTCTGCAGTCTCCATTAGCTGAGAGAACATGGAACTGTGGACAGAGGGGCATAACAATGTATGGAGGAAAATACACTCTGCTTTATACACATTTTGAACACCTCAAAGGCCTCATCACGAGAAAGCGTATACTTTTTAGTAGAGAGAAGAATGCACACATGAGATTGTGGCCCCACAGACATCCCTATAGGTTGCCCGAAATAGTGTTAACCCATGGGCCCCCAACAATGCATTATGTTCATGTTCAGAAATGCTGCTCAACGCTGCTCAAAAGTCAACACAGCCTCATGGCAAATACAGTAAAGCTGCATTTCTTGCAAGACATGTCACATGACCAATAATTGTGGCCTTTGAAAATGTTTTAATCCTAAATTCAATGATTGTTCAATCCTAATGCATTAGTTATTAGTTACAGGTTTGCACCAAAATAGACCAGGGCCATAAAATAGACTCTAACAAAAAACACTTTCTTATTGTGTTTATTTTATTATTATTTATTAATTTTTTTAAAAGGGACAGTGCATGTTAATGAACATACATGAGACACAGCCTCCTTGCATCCAGTGCTGTGTCACTGGATGCAAGGAGGTTAAGTGTCTTGCCCAAGGGGACTTGCAACTGTGGGAAGAGCGGGAATCAAACCGGTCAACCGCTCTACCACTGAGCCACTGCCCCCCATATCTGCCTGGTTTCTATGGGGCAAATGGTGATATTTTAAGATAATTATGCACTATTGACAGCCTTGGCTCACCATTTGGTTCAACTGTATACTATGTTTTACACTGTGCACCTTTAACTTTTCAAAAAAAAAGGGCCATTAAAAAGTTAGTTTAGGCACTTTATGCAAGACTCAGGCACTTACTAGGCATCATGCTCTAGAAACTCTGGATTCAACAAACACTTCATCTCCTCACTGCAGAAAAAAGACATAATGAGACATATGACAAAATAAAATATTTGGGTAAAGCCCAAACTAGTTATGTGGGAGTGTGTATGGGATCAGAAGTGAGATGACCTGGGAGTGGCTGTCTCACTGGCGTGCTGGAAAGCCTGATGGTCACAGTGCAGCACAAAGACGATGGGAGCCAGCAGCTCGTGCATCCCCTGTGGCAGAAGTGGATGAAATGGAGGAGAGCAGTGGAGGAAAAACACAGGTCATTAGTGACAGCCTGTGTTTAACTGTGATGCACGAGCACCTTAATGTGGACTGACTGGGTCTATTTACATGTAGTTAGCCACTGCACAGCTACGTGTCACTTTCACTTTGTAAATAGATGCAACACGTCATCTAGTCGTTTGGTAGCATCGGTTGGAGATAATACCATTTGCCCTTTGCACTATTAGGCCAAATTCAAACCAATTCACAATAAGCACGGTATGTAATGGTGATTAAAAAGCTACATGTGAAGACCAAAGTACATAAATAAGAACATGTATGTTTATGTGCTTACAATATGAGAAAACTAGATATAAGGCTGTTTGTGGAGTGAAAGGACTTTTCTATCAGCAGCAGTCATGACTATTTCAGTTTGTGTTAGTCACTGAGAGTGGCGCCCAAGTAGAGCTGCTGCTGTAAACGTGCTCCGTGTTTCCTGGATCAGCTAATGCTTCACAGCAGCTTTTACATTTTACCCTAAAAAAGGAGCAATGGAGGGTCATTGCCACAATTGTGTGCACTGGCCTTGAGCCTGGGCCATGGGCCAACCCCTTTTTCTAATTAAAATTGAGTTGATTTTTTCAGAAACATCAGATGCTAAAATGAAATTCAGCCTTAATATGGAGTATTAGATCTTGGTACCTCTACAGAAAGTCCCTTTCACACAGGTGACGCAACAGTCAATGCAGTCTTGTAATAAGGAGAGAAGCCTTGCACCATTATGTATTATGCCACATGTGTATTTCCACAAGGGTTAATTTTAATGATACAAATACAATAAACAAATACATTTTAAGGCTGCAGTATCAACAGCATTTGGGAAAGTTTGTAGTGTGCCCATTTTTAAATCTGATGACCATTTTTATTTTGTTGTTCAAATATTTGTAATTTACAGTTACATACCCATATCCTTTCTCCTGTTATTATTTTGGCATATAGGATTTTGTTCAATAAAAAGCACCTGTTTATAGAGCAGTTGTTCATTCTCTCTGGCGTAACAGAAGAGGATGTCTGTCAGCTTGGCTCTCACATCCTCATCCTGGAAGTATCGAATCTCTGGGAAACTACATGTAAAAAATAAATAAATAAACAAATGGACCAAATGGTTGTTTAATGTATTATTTTAGGTTATCATTCAAAAAATAGACAACATATACTAACGTTCTGAGCACATCTTGTTTGATCATGCTCTTTAGCTCTTTGTCTTGAAAGAACTTGTTCCACAAGCTCTGGTCATGAGACAAAAGACAATTGAGTTAATTACAACAGCACTGCACCCATAACACAATCATTAATTAGTGCACATCAAGTTAATCTTAAAAAGTACTTAAAATATACCTATGACAGATTTAAATAGTAATTATTTTCACAGCATAGTACTCTAATAAACTAAACACTGAATAACTGTATTTTTTTATAGTAACTGATATTGAACTGAACCTGAAATGGAGCTACATTCATGATCAAATGTACAGTATTGTTTAAAATGATAGCAGTACAATGTGACTAACCAGAATAATCCAGGTTTTTAATATATTTTTTTATTGCTAAGTGGCAAACACGTTACCGAAAATAGCAGAGTCTGCTGTTGACTGTACAAACTCAAAGATTTTTTTTACAAACGATATAGCAATCCTAAAAATCCTTAAACTCATATTTAGTTGTATGACTACAGTTTTCTAAAACTGCTTCACTCCATGATTCTTTAACAACATTCCACAATTCATTTACATTTCTTGGTTTTGCTTCAGAAACAGTTTCTCGATTATATTATGGTTCAGGGATTGGGCTGGCCACTCCATAACATTAATTATGTTGGTTTGGAACCAAGACTTTGCTTGTTTAGTGTGTTTGGGGTCATTGTCTTGTTGAAACAAACATTTCAAGGGATTTTCCTCTTCCGCAAAAGGCAACATGACCTCTTCAAGTTTTTTGACAAATGCAAACTGATCCATGATCCTGGTATGTGATAAACAGGCCCAACACCATAGTAGGAGAAACACACCCATATCATGATGATTGCTTCACTGTGGCTTGAATTCAGAGTTTGGGGGTCGTCTCACAAACTAACTGTGGCCCTTGGACCCAAAAAGGACAATCTTTAGCAAATTGTAACCTATTCTGCACATGCCTTTTTTTTTTTTTTTTAAACAGAGGGACTTTGTGGGGATTCTTAAAAATAGATTAGCTTTAGACAGATGTCTTCTAACTGTCACAGTACTTAAAGGTAACTCCAGACTGTCTTTGATCCTCCTGTAGCTGATCAGTGGCTGAGCCTTTGTCATTGGTTATTCTGGTTATTCTGGTTATTCTTCGATCCATTTTGATGGTTGTCTTCCGTTTTCCTCCACGTCTCTCTGGTTTTGCTCTTCATTTTAAGGCATTGGAGATCATTTTAGCTGAACAGCCTATAATTTTTTGCACCTCTTTATTGGTTTTCCCCCATTCCAATCAACTTTTTAATCAAAGTACGCTTTTCTTCAGAACAATGTCTTAAACATTAACCGTTAACGTTAACCCAACTTAACAAGTGCTGGCAAAATGTATGACCTCAGTGATTGAATGCCACACTGCTATTTTTTTTAACACAATTGCCCAACCTTAAGAGCGTGCATATCATGAATGCTGGGTCTTGTTTGTTTTCTGAGAATCTACTGCACCTACTGGTAACTTATTTGCCACTTAGCAATAAAAAATATACTAAAAACCTGGATTATTCTGGTTAGTCACATTGTACTGCTATTTTTAAACAATACTGTAAGTGCTTATAGCTGTAAGTGATATATACTGACCCCTTCATCCTGGGACAGTGGGTTGTTGACTACCAGGTCCTGCTGGCCTGCAGCTTTGCGAGGGTTAGTGATGTGCTGTGGACAAGAAAGGGGTCGCTGTTACTCATCTTAATCAGTCAAAAACAAGACAGAGGCCCTTTAAAATATGATAAGAATTGTGGAAAATTATTTTAGTTGAAGATAACTATTTTCAAATAGTTACTGTTAACAGTGTATGTATTTTTTTTTCTATTTATTTAATGATATAAATATATCAGTTCAAAGAAGCATGTAAGACTTTCTTCTTGCTGAATGTGGTGGCTTCCTACCGTTTCTTTGATCTTCTCATAGTGGGCTCGGAGCTCTTTGGTTTTGTTGATCCACTGACTTTTTTCTTCTGGAAGAGCCTCGAGATACAACTGCAAAGAGCATATACAAAGATTAGACAAATACTCATTCTGCATAAGTGACAGGAACACAGCACAGTGACACTCTTCAAAGTTAGTTCCAGACTGCTCTCACTAAAGTCAAAGCTGCCAGAGCTGCAGTGTTTTTTCTGATGCCAGGGAAATTGCCAAAGCCATTTTAATCAAAGCGGGTAGCTTGAAGCGCTTGATCCATTTGGCAGCTCACCTTCCAGCACACACTCCGGAAGCGGCTGCTCCTCAGTCGGCCGTTGATGCCTGCCTGTCGGATACGGGCCAGGTAATTACTGTTGAGGAACAAATCGTCCCATTCTTTCCTGTGAGACAGGAGATTTATGAGCGTCTCCCCAAAACAGTTTTTCCATCTGATGTGTTATGCACTTTCAGTTTAATTTACTCAAGTTACTTTGTGAATAGTTTGAGCGGAATTTAAAAAAAATTAAGAAAATTATATTAACCTTTTACTCCTTTACCTACGACTTCATTTGACTATTTGTACATTGGTATGAGTTTTTAAAGTTTAAAGTGTGCTAATAATTTGTTAACTGTGTGTGAGCTCTGAGCTATTCCAGGATAAAGGTGTACACACAAAAATCATGAGCTTAAGCTTTCTTCATATGTGATTTACTCGTGCAGTGTGAGCTGGGGTTCTATTTTAAAACACTTAAATCTCACAGTGTATTCCCGGCTTTAGGACTACACATGTGGACAAAATGTTGGTACCCTTCGGCCAATGAAAGAAAAACTCACAATGGGCACAGAAAAAACTTTATTCTGACAAAAGTAATAATAAATAAAAATTCTATGAATGTTAACCAATGAAAGTCAGACATTGCTTTTCAACCATGCTTCAACGGAATTATTTTAAAAAATAAACTCATGGAACAGGCCTAGACAAAATTGTTGGTACCCCTAACTTAATATTTTGTTGCACAACCTTTTGAGGCTATCACTGCAATCAGACGATTCCTGTAACTGTCAATGAGACTTCTGCACCTCTCAGCAGGTATTTTGGCCCACTCCTCATGAGCAAACTGCTCCAGTTGTTTCCGGTTTGAAAGGTGTCTTTTCCAGACGGCATGTTTCAGCTCCTTCCAAAGATGCTCAATAGGATTGAGGTCAGGGCTCATAGAAGGCCACTTTAGAATAGTCCAATGTTTTCCTCTTAACCATTCTTGGGTGTTTTTAGCTGTGTTTTGGGTCATTGTCCTGTTGCAAGACCCAATCCCTTGATAGTCTTCAGATTTCATTGTACCCTGCACAGATTCAAGACACCCTGTGCCAGATGCAGCAAAGCAGCCCCAGAACATAACAGAGCCTCCTCCATGTTTGACAGTAGGGACAGTGTTCTTTTCTTGATATGCTTCATTTTTCCGTCTGTGAACATAGAGCTGATGTGCCTTGGCAAAAGGTTCCATTTTTGTCTCATCTGTCCATAGGACATTCTCCCAGAAGCTTTGTGGCTTGTCAACATGTAGTTTGGCATATTCCAGTCTAGCTTTTTTATGATTTGTTTTCAACAATGGTGTCCTCCTTGGTCGTCTCCCATGTAGTCCACTTTGGCTCAAACAACGACGGATGGTGCGATCTGACACTGATGTTCCTTGAGCATGGAGTTCACCTTGGATCTCTTTAGAAGTCTTTCTGGGCTCTTTGTTACCATTCGGATTATCTGTCTCTTTGATTTGTCATCAATTTTCCTCCTGCGGCCACGTCCAGGGAGGTTGGCTACAGTCCCATGGATCTTAAATTTCTGAATAATATGTGCAACTGTAGTCACAGGAATATCTAGCTGCTTGGAGATGGTCTTATAGCCTTTACCTTTATCATGCTTGTCTATAATTTTCTTTCTATTCTCCTGCGACAACTCTTTCCTTCTCTTCCTCTGGTCCATGTTGAGTGTGGTACACACCATGTCACCAGACAACACAGTGACTACCTGAAGCCCTATAAATAGGCCCACTGACTGATTACAAGATTGTACACACCTGTGATGCTAATTAGTGCACACACCTTGAATTAACATGTCCATTTGGTCACATTATTTACAGTCTTTTCTAGGGGTACCATCAATTTTGTCTAGGCCTGTTCCATGAGTTTAATTTTTTAAAATAATTCCGTTGAAGCATGGTTGAAAAGCAATGTCTGACTTTCATTGGTTAACATTCATAGAATTTTTATTTATTATTACTTTTGTCAGAATAATTTTTTTTCAGTGACCATTGTGAGTTTTTCTTTCATTGACCGAAGGGTACCAACAATTTTGTCCACGTGTGTAGCACTATAATTTTTATATGCTTTTTTAGAATGCTTTTTTCATATAAATTTTTAATAAAATAAACAAATTTCTATTTAGGCAAAATATTTGGTAGGAATTGGGATATAACATTTAAATACAATCATGGGACCCTAAATCGTACAAAAACGCAATGGTATTAAGTAACAAGCGAAACGTTGTCAATCACTGCATCAATTTGGCATCCTACTGTGATGAAACCTGTGATTTACACCCATACAATTGATTCAAAGCACCTTGCACATTATGACAGTTGAATGTAAATATTTTTCTATTTGAAATCAAAATATGTCTGGCTTGGTTATGTATTTTTATCTTGTGTTTATTATTTGCTTTCTTTATTTAGACAATAACTCTAAAGTGAGAACTGTGATGGGACAGGCTGAGGGATTCACTCATTAAAAGCTGGAATTGTTGTGATGTGATCCCCTAGGCGTTATTTAGATAGCAATATCTCTAAAGTATTATGTTACCACACCTCATCACATTATAAAACACATTGTTATGTGACACTTATTGTTTGTATGTTAAATAATACTTGTGTTCTCTTTTTGTCCTCAAGTGCTTTTACTTGAGGTCAAATTGCCACCTCTGCTAATGTGTGGTTGAACCAGTGGAACGGGCTGGAGTATTCATCAGACAGATGTGGAACACTTACCTGTATGACTGTAAGGTTGACTGGGGCTGTGAGTAAGTGCTGCAGTCAAAGCTTCCTCCTCCTCAAAGAGAGCAGTTACACATTAGACCACAAGAGGGCAATAACAGCACCCTAACTAAGCATCAATATACTGTCAAAGTTATAAACAATTAATATAGACAATTAAGGGGTTGCAACACATAATTTTGTGCTATTTCAGGCAGCTGTTTTTCTATATATACAGTTAAAGAGAAGCCTGCAGCCTAATGAGCCAAAGTGAAGCCTCTTTCTCTGCCTTATATTGCCTGTAATATCTCTAAATTGCCTGCAGGTTAACATGAATCCAAGTTGGAGAGCTGTCTATCAACATTAGTATCACAGTGGATCATTCCACAGGGACACTCAGGATGAATATTCATCAGTTCCACAACACGCCAGCCCTTCGACACATTCTCCCTTTATGAGAGCGCAGATAAACATCCCTCGGCCCTGGGGCACCACCAGACACCTTTATGACTCATATTGCACTGCGAGTCACTTCCAACTTTTGTTTTGTAATAAGCGTCTTTCTCATACACAAAGGCATCTACTGCTCTAATGTTCTAATGTGCAGCTATAGGTCATGTCTATGGAGAGGTGGCTTAGTTTTCAGCTTGAAGACATTTAAAATACTAGTATCTTAAGAGTTATTTTCTTAGCTTTTCTGGTATCCGGCTGGAAATCTGACTTGCAGATACATTACTATTCTACCATATTGTCCAATAAAGACTACTTTAAAGTTGTGTTTTTGGTTTAGATGAATCATGATGATCATCTTCAGGGGGTATTATTTTGGTAAGTGAGAAAGGAATCCCTCTTTTCAGAAATACCTGCCTACATGAGTACTTGATGTGAAAAAGTTGGTACTTTTGTTGCTACTATCAAAAGCAACAAAACAAACAAACCTCTATAATAATAAAATGACCCCAGATAACACAAGACATCTATTTAGTCAAAAATAATCTTAAGTTAGGGTGCACAGTGGTTAGCGCTCCTCCCTGTGTTACCGTGGGTTCTTTCCGGGTACTCCGGCATACTCCTACCGCCCAAAGACAACAATTCAATCTCACATTAATGCACTAGGGATACTTAAGATTTAAAAGTTGTGCTCATAAATTCACATAACCTAGCAGAATTTGTCACACTTGTTGCATCTGTCAAATTAAAAACCCGCTTCTTTACATTCGTGCTTCCACATCATTGGTCAAGAGGCCAGTGAGCCCATGTTTTGACTCAAGCGGTTGGCTTTATGCGATACAAGTAGTTTTTACCCAAGTTTGTAAGTCTCGTGATTATACAGCTGCAGAACAAAGTTACCAAATGACTGTTTCAGGAGTTTTAAGGCTCGTCTCTGTGCTGTTTGGCGTATTGTACGCTGGATGCTTTGTTGCATTTGCGTAGTAATGGTTTTTTCAACCATGCAGCCCATTTTTCTTCAAGTGCCTCCTTATTGTGCATCTTGAAAACAGCCACACCACTTTTTTTCCAAAGAGTCCCGAAACACCCACAAATAACTTAAGCTGAAATTTTTCTTTGCATCCCGAACAATTTTCCTGGCAGTTGTCACTGGAAATTTTGGTTTGGTTTCAACAGAATCCTTCAGTTTGAACACTGCCACATTGACATTCTCAATTCCTTAGATATCTTTTTATATCCCTTTCCCGTTTTATACAGTTCAATTACCTTTTCCCGCAGATCCTTTGACAATTATTTTGCTCAAGGGTCTGTCAGGAGCCCAGAAACTCACCACTAACCACTAACTTCAGTCAGGTCAATAAATATTGGGACATTGACACTTCTAATCTTATTGGCTCTATACACCACAATGGATTTGAAATAAAAATCGAATGAAAAATTTGAATCAAACTTTCATTTTTTAATACTTTGTTGCAAATCCTTTGCAGTCAATAACAGCCGCAAGTCTGAAACGCATAGACATCACCAGATGCTGGGTTTCATCCCTGGTGCTGCTCTGCCAGGCCTCTACTGCAACTGTCTTCAGTTCCTGCTTGTTCTTGGGGCATTTTCCCTTCAGTCTTATCTTTAGCAAGGGAAATGCATGTTCAATTGGATTCAGGTCAGGTGATTGACTTGGCCATTGCATAACATTGCACTTCTTTCCCTTTGGTTGCATTCCCAGTAATGCTTTGAGTAATTGTCCATCTGCACTGTGAAGCGCCGTCCAATGAGTTCTGAAGCATTTGGCTGAATATGAGCAGATAATATTGCCTGAAACACTTCAGAATTCATCCTGCTGCTTTTGTCAGCAGTCACATCATCAATAAATACAAGAGAACCAGTTCCATTGGCAGCCATACATGCCCACGCCATGACACTACCACCACATGCTTCACTGATGAGGTGCTATGCTTTGGATCATGAGCAGTTCCTTTCCTTCTCCAGACTCTTCTCTTCCCATCACTCTGGTACAAGTTGATCTTGGTCTCATCGGTCCATGGATGTTGTTCATGAACTGTGAAGGATTTTTTAGGTGTTGTTTGGCAAACTCTAATCTGGCCTTCCTGTTTTTGAGGGTTTGGTTTACATCTTGTGGTGAACCCTCTGTATTCACTCTGGTGAAGTCTTCTCTTGAGTGTTGACTTTGACACAGATACACCTACCTCCTGGAGAGTGTTCTTGATCTGGCCAACTGTTGTGAAGGGTGTTTTCTTCACCAGGGAAAGAATTCTTCAGTCATCCACCACAGTTGTTTTCTGTGGTCTTCCAGGTCTTTTGGAGTTGCTGAGCTCACCGGTGCGTTTTTTCTTTTTAAGGATATTCCAAACAGTTGATCTGGCCACACCTAAAGTTTTTGCCATCTCTCTGATGGGTTTATTTAGTTTTTTTTTAACCTAATGATGGCTTGCTTCACTGATAGTGACAGCTCTTTGGATCTCATATTGAGAGATGACAGCAACAGTTTGCAAATGCAAATAGCACACTTGAAATTAACTCTGAACCTTTAATCTGCTCCTTGTAAATGGGATAATGAGGTAATAACACACACCTGGACATGGAACAGCTGAGCAGGCAATTGTCCCATTACTTTTTGTCCCTTAAAAAGTGTGAGGCACATATACAAACTGTTGTAATTCCTACACAGTTCACCTGATCTAGATGTAAATACCCTCAAATTAAAGCTAAAAGTCTGCAGTTAAAGCACATCTTGTTCGTTTCATTTCAAATCCATTGTGGTGGCGTATAGAGCCAAAAAGATTAGAATTGTGTCGATGTGCCAAAATTTATGGACCTAACTGTATGAGTGAAAAAAAGTTTTTTTGTGTTATCATTCATATTCTCTGAAAAATGGCAACAAAAATAAAATAAATAAATAAAAATAAAGAGTATATAACCGTGTAAAAATGAGCACAACTGTATAGGTCAACTGGTTAATCTAACGTAGTCCTAGTAAATAAATGAGCGATTAAATGGATGTCTGTCAGTGCCTCTAAGTGTTAGCTCTGCAACTAACTGGCCATTGTTCAGGGTGTACCCAGCCTAAGGCCCAAAGTTGCGGAGATAGGTTCCAGTCAACCGCAACCCCTAATGGGACTACGCGGGAAAATATGAATGAATAAAAGTTAAAATCAATTCAAGTCTAATTCAAAGGCTCAGTGGTTGTCCTATAACCGGAAGGTTGGCGGTTTGATTCCTGCTCTCCCCACAGTTTATACTGTCGTTGTGTCCTTGGGCAAGACACCCAACCCACCTTGCCTCCAGTGGTATTCCAGCTGTAACACTGGTGAATGGAACCTTAATGTAATAAAGCTTTGGATAAAAGCATTTGCTAAACGACTAAATGTAAATTTGTTTGGATTTGTTTTTTAAGTATAAAAACAACCAGACCTGTTTTGTTTTTGTTTTTTTAAAAGGTACAAGGATTGCTGCTACAAACAGTAAAACAGTACTTGCATAATTTAAGGCAAAGTAAATGTTAATACTGTCAAATATTATCAACGTTTGGCTATAAAGTCTAACTTTTTACATCATTGTAAAATAAAGATGGCCACCTTGACAATAAGCACCCACCGCCTTGACAATTGTCTTATGTACTGAACTATGTAACATCAGCTTGTGTAATAAATTAACTACATTACCTTATATTGTGGTGGACTAATGTTGAGGAAAGATCAGTGATCAGGTTTTAAAGGCATGTGGGGCAAACATATGACGATTATCTTTACTGAAGAACACTGAACTATAAACCTAGAAATCTGGTTAACTGTACAGCAGGTTTTTCAGGATAAAACCAAACCACTACTCAACTTTATAACTGTACTGTAATCTAGATTAGTGTGAGCCTTTACAGATTAAAGAACTTGTAGAACAAAAGCCTGTTGTATTGTAGATGTGGTGGTTATGTGTTCAGTGGACGTACTGCTGCGGTTCCTGTTAAGATTGTGCAGTGGGTCAAAGCCGGTCTCTTGTTGCTCTTCAGTCTGCAGCGGGTGGCGCGTTTCAAAGTTTGGGTGCTGCATGACTGTGACCCCACCGTACCTAGAAAGAAAGATGATATCAAATCACAAGTTAGCACCAGGACAATTTGTAGTGTGCATCATTGGACTGGTTCACCTCGTACTTACTGTGACAGACTTGTGACTCTCAGCTAACCTTCAGATAAAGTACTGCTTCTGCACAGAAATAGAAGCACTAATAAACTCACAGCATCCAAAGAACTAACTCTTTAGATACATCCTTACAACATATACCTCTAAGAATGCTCAGTAGCACTAGAGCTGCCTGATGCCTTGCTGTTCTCTGTAATATATTAAACATACCCACTGAGGCTAATGGGGCCATTAAAACAGGCAAATTATGGCATTAATTCAGGAGTTTAGAGCCACCTGACTGGGGTGTGCATACAACACTGTATTTGTTGCTGGTCCTAATGTAATGGGAAAAAATATATAAAATTAGGGCCAATATGGTGCTAATCATACTATATGTATGTTTATATGCAGCTTCAAAACATGATGTGACAATTGTCTGTCAACACATACATTTATTGAGATATGCGTCTAAACATGATCCACCAAAGAATAAAATTTTATAGTGATTCCATGTAAAAACGTTCATACTTAATGCTTCCGATCACAGCAGCTACAAAATGCAAAATTGTGGCGGTATTAATAACTCGGCAATGTTTCAGTAAAAAAAGGTCATACAAAAAAATGGCAATATGGTCTATAAATATATTACTCAATACTATACTCACACATTGGGCATGTTTTACATGCCAAAGAACCATAAAATAAAATTTTGAAATTGTAATGATTTTTAGGCAATGTATTTTATAGTTAAAAGTTACATGGCGTTACTTTAAAGAATAAGAAATCAAAAAGGTAAAATTCTGAGTTCCACTTGGCGGCTAATGAAGTACTGGAACATTTTATGTCAGTTTGGTGTGGTTTACTGTAAAAAGATGGTGGTCCCCAGTATAATATCATTTAGACATAATTGTTGCAGGCCAGAACTTGTACATTATACACTTTACAGGATAAGGACTTTCTAAAGAGAAAACTTTAGACGTTTAGCTTTAATTTAAAGGGTATTTACATCCAAATCAGGTGAACAGTGTAGGAATTACAACAGTTTGTATTTGTGCCTCCCACTTTTTAAGAGACCGAAAGTAATGGGACAGATTAACAATCATAAATCAAACTTTCACTTTTTAATACTTGGTTGCAAATCCTTTCCTTTACAGCCTGAAGTGTGGAACACATAGACATCACCAGACGCTGGGTTTCATCCCTGGTGCTGCTCTGCCAGGCCTCTACTGCAACTGTCTTCAGTTCCTGCTTGTTCTTGGGACATTTTCCCTTCAGTCTTGTCTTCAGCAAGTTAAATACATGCTCAATCAGATTCAGGTGATTGACTTGGCCATTGCATAACATTCCACTTCTTTCCCTTAAAAAACTCTTTGGTTGCTTTCGCAGTATGCTTCGGGTCATTGTCCATCTGCACTGTGAAGCACCGCCCAATGAGTTATGAAGCATTTGGCTGAATATAAGCAGATTATATTGTCCGAAACACACTGGCAGCCATACATGCCCCGCCATGACACTACCACCACATGCTTCACTGATGAGGTGCTATATGCTTTGGATCACGGGCAGTTCCTTTCCTTCTCCAGACTCTTCTCTTCCCATCACTCTGGTACAAGTCTTGGTCTCTTCGGTCCATAGGATGTTGTTCATGAACTGTGAAGGATTTTTTTGATGTTGTTTGGCAAACTCTAATCTGGCCTTCCTGTTTTTGAAGCTCACCAATGCTTTACATCTTGTGGTGAACCCTCTGTATTCACTCTGGTGAAGTCTTCTCTTGATTGTTGACTTTGACACACATACACCTACCTCCTGGAGAGTGTTCTTGATCCTGCAGTTAAGCAAATTTTGTTTGTTTCATTTCAAATCCATTGTGGTGTATAGAGCCAAAAAGATTAGAATTGTGTCAATGTCCCAATATTTATGGACCTGACTGTAGTTACTTAGATGTAATTTCTGACTTTCTTTAATTTGCAAATTCTAAAAATAATATTTCTGAGATTTCGAATACAACTTGTGCAAAGGAGTTAACAAAAACTCTATTAGGCCAATCCATCAGGCTGTAAACTGGTACAGCCTGGTAGTGTGCAAACACACTACCAGAACCTATTCCAACTCCATTGCTCATCTGACTGGGGATTCTTCCATTTTTATAAATGTTTATCCTCATACATTCCACTGAGCACTTTCTTTGCTTAATTAATAAAGAAAATAACACAACACAGGCATCTCTGTTAAGAATGTGAACGTTTCAGTTCTTCATAAATCTTCGGCGTATGCCATCAAAATTGAAGTGATTATAAATGCATAATGTATGTGCTTGTTTTCTTTGGAAACATCTGTTCTTCTCAAAGACTAATCCTTTGCTTGAGTCTGTGTTGCTGCAAAAAGACATGTTTTTTTTTTATATAATGAAAGGCTAGTCTCACGGAGTACTGTTAACTGATCTAAGGCGTTAGAACAGTCTTCATTTTATTAACTGATAAACATTAATGTTTTTGAAGTTAGTAAACCCAAGTTCAACCATGAATTAATCTGACTGTAAATCTTTGCTATGCACCCACTAAAATCTTTTCAAAGCCATAACCTTTTTTATGTAGCATTGGACATGCCACAATACTTAGCATTTTCATGACTGTAAAGAACAGAACCTTGCCGTCATGTTTGAGTATGCAAGGTGTATAATATTGTTGTAGTGTATAATATTACAGTCACTCCCCTAACTCATAATCTACTAGCACTCGTCATTAATCTTATCAGAAAACGTAGTAAGAAAAGTAAGAAAAAGTAGTATTAGAGCCGGAGGAGCAGGTCAGAGCAAAAACTCGGGAACATAGCCTGCTCCACAGCACGTCTCACTGTGGTGGTGGGAGCCATTTTGTATTTGTGGATGGCTATTTATGTGCTGAATAAATGTCTGGAACATAGAATTTCTGGGCTCTTCGTTGGATCGCCCATAGTGGAACTTGTACAGGCCAATTTGCCACTTCAGTGGTGAGTTAACGAGGTGAAAAGTGAGCCACCTTTGTGACACAAAAAACACTGGGTTTAAGCTCAACAAAGCAAGCTTAACTAAAAATCTGGCTTTATGGTGCAGCCCTTAGCTTTTGATCTCACTGATCCAAAGCAGGGGTAGGAGAACATATCTGGGGTAGGCATAGCAGGCTTTGTAGTACAAGTCTCTAGCTATTACAGAGAATGGGACAGAAAACCCTGGAGTTTTCGGTTAAAGACCAGCTATTAATTTTTTTTTCCTCAGGGTGGGAATGTTGACTTACATACATGGTTTATTTGTATTAAGTGTTTTGTTTTTTTCACTTCATCTATGTTTAAAGCATTCAATTCCTATAAAGTTTTCAGATGTTTACATTTGAAGTCCACATCATCCACATCATCATATTTATGTAAGCTTGTTTGGTTATAGTAAGAGAAAAAAAGTACCATAAAAATAAAGTGTTACTAGGCTTGCTTTAAAAAAAGACTATATTTGCAGACTATTTTCTATGTTGCACAGTTTCCCCGTTGCCCAGGTCTACATTTTGCACTAAATGTGAGTTGCTGTTTACAGTGTTCCAACTTTTTATCTTCCAAGATATTATCCACTTGACTGAAAATGTTCTGTCTACATTTAGAGCAGAGTTGTGGAGTGATAGTGCAGGTGGAAGCACATTTTACCACATAACCAAGGCAAATGAACTCCTGCATTATTCAATCTGCAGCACCTGGAGACGCCTCAATAATTCACAACACCCATCTTTCATCAAATAATCAAATCAATACATAATGGAAGGCATAAATAAATCAACAGTCCAATAACAGTGTGTCCATCTGTTCTGAAGGAATGGAGAAGTTCAGGGGAAAGCGCTGCATTAAAACATTGGCAATAATTATTTGTTCCATTTCAAGAGCTGCCTAAGGCCACGGTTCAGAGCTCCACTGCAGATGTCTGTGTCTGTGGAGTAAAGAATGTATAAGAGGCAGGGCTTAGATGCAACAGCCCATTTACCAGAACTTCCTTATTAGAAAACTCACTTCACTTCCTCTTCCTAATGAAGCAGACATGTCAAGAACTCCAAACTAAAACTTAAAAAATATATTTTTATTTATGAAATGTGTTTAACCTTTTACTTTATTAATGAAGAAAATAACAGAACAGGCATCTCTTAAGCTGACCACGAGCTTGGATCTGTTGTTTGGAGCATTGTGAAAATACAGTCCCAAAGTAATTGGTGTCGTTATATACATTCCTCAGTCATCTCTGCCTAGGCCTGGACCAAGTCCTGACAGGCGTGACACCAAACTGCGCAGTCTTTTTCTCTTGTGTTGTTGATATAGAGCATGTGCAGAATTGTAGATGTAGGTCTTGTTGCGCAAATATTTTTAAAATTATTACAAAGTTTGCAGTGACGCCACGGAATAAAAACGTAGGACTACCTCAAAAAAGTGTAACTAACTTTTAATGCCCACTTTTATTAAGCAACAATAATATTTTGTCTTTGCCTCGATGTGAGGAATGTGTGTTCCATGTTTTACGTGTACAATTTGGTGCAGTTTCCATTACGTTTAGTGGGCCAAATTAGAGTTCAATTCTCTCTCTTCATTTATCATAGCTGCAAACTCAGATGGGCTGAAAAAGGTACAACCTCCCGGCCATAAATTTTATTTTTATTTATACGTATAAATTAAGCACTCTGGTGTACTCCAAGAAAAAAACAAAGGGAAAGTATTTTTGCATTCAGGTAAAAGGGGAAAAGTACACATTTATTAACATATCCTAATTATATTTATTTAAATACAGAAAATATGTTCAAATCCCCTGTGTCATAGGTAGAGGATTTATGGAATGGCCAATCAACAAAACATGCAACAACAGCGGCAAGCCAACCAGAAAAAGCACATATAGTAGAGATGGGATTTACAGCTCTTTAAAGGGAGCCGGATCTTGTGGATCAGTTCCTTTCAAAGAACAGTTATAAAAAAAAAAGCCTATTGCCACAAATGAATGTGATTTTATTTACAGGGACACATAGTCATCACCTTTTAGGCATATTTTTATTTTAACTGACTGAACATAACTAGTACCTGAGCTACAGGTTATTCTTTTATGCTTTGCCACTGAAAGAACTCTAGTGACTCCTGTGCTAGGGTCATGTCTCTGTCTCTCTTCCGCTTGTCTTTTGTGCAGCTCGTTGTTTTCTTCGGTGCAATATTCTATGAGTTTGTGTGAGTTTATCATGTTACCACAGATAACAACTGGCAGTGTATTTGTTAATTGCAGTAAAATAACTCCACATGGCACGTCTTGTTGCTGCTGTGTTCTGCCGCTGAGTCACGTGACAACACGGCGACAGACACAGAGGAGGGGAAGGAGGGGACAACTGCACACACACCTGTCTACTGTGTAAATGGCATGCCCTACGTCTCACTCAGTGCAGTAGCAAAGGAGTTTGAGTGTGCAAATGTGTGAGAAAAAAATAAAAATAAATAAATGTCTCGTTCAGTAGATTTGGTTCGTTAGTGAACGTCACCACTATAAAGCCTCGTTTGCTTCATTCGTGGGAAAAAAAGACAACAATGCCGGCCGCTGGCATCATAATACACAGAAGCAGCAGCAGACTCAAAGAGACAACGAACAAAATATTCCCAATAGTGATAAATAAGTTTAGTTCAAAAGACTAAAAGGAGCACGTTTGAAATGTACAGACTGGAGCCTTGTGTTAAACTCTGAAACACTTTTTATCCCTTACAGAAGCCTAGAGTTTCATTTAAATTTAAAAAGGAGACAAATCAGAAAAAGAGTAGTGAAAATCACAGGCTGAGCTAAACAGACTCACGTGTCTCTGCTTCAGCGAACAGCCAAACCCCCAGAGCCTCCACAGTCAGTCACATGCTCCCGAGAACACGCCTGGGAACTTCAGCCTGCGAATACAACAACATACCATTATCTCCATTAATTCAACTTTACATAAAATAACTCACTGATATCTACTTACTGTTTTCTACACCACTGTTAGAGTCTACCAATTCCTGAAAACCATAAAAGAAATTGCCTTCAGTGTACACAATCCAGATCTGAAAAAGTTCAGAGAAATATCTAATCAGACAGTGGTTTACACACACTTCATGGAACAAGGAAAATTAGCCTTTGCAGTAACATTAAGGGCAGTTAACCACATCACTAAACCACTTCTTACTCTGACTTTTTATGCAGTCAAACTAGTAAACCAATGTCAATAAGGTTTAGACTGGATCAGTGCGCAATAGACTTTTGGAGATGATATAGTTTGATAGGTTTATTGTTAACTCATTACTTAGTCATGCCCAATTTCAGGGTAATTGGAATATCATATTTGTAATATATATACAACTGAGTAAGTAATAAAATGGAGTAAGTTAGTAAGTGTTGTAGTTTGTAGATGCAAAGAGACAATCTATGTATATTTCTATAGTATATATTTAATGCTATATACTATATTTAGTTTTTAAGGGGGGGAGGGGAGGGTAAATGAAAGAGATAAGCCACAGAAGGACAATATGTGTTGGGAAAACGAAACCTTAAAAAGGGACCTGAAAGGACAAGACAAAGTTTTCTCAGTTGCATTTTTACCACAGACACAGCACACAAACAAAATGTAACTAATTTGCAACATCAACAACTGCAATATATTGCAAAGACTTGCTTGTATCTGAACATTATGGCGTTTCACGCTTTGTCAAAACAATTAACCAATCAGATCCATCCAGTTCACAGTATGTAATCACATACTTGGCCAATAAACCTATTTGCCTTTCAAATAAGGTAATGCATCTCATTCTTTCTAAACAATATTGTGAATTTATATAATCTAAGAGGTTATCAAGGGGTTTGGCAAAAAGCAGACCGTCACATTTTTAACTGGATTTGGTCTGAGCAGTGAAGAAAACGATGTAAATTCGCATATAAGCGTTCTTTTACCACAGGAAACTGCTTTTATTAAAATATGTCCTTGGAATAACAAAGAAAATACTAAATAAAAGCAAATTCTTGTACTTCCAGGGTACTTTCTGATCCATTTTAACCCACATCAATGCCCTGAGCTGCTTTGTGTCAAAACTAAAGCCATTGGTGTAAAATTGATGGGATATCTCTGAGATTATCGATGCAGGGCAAAGCGCTAACCCCTCTAGAACAGTCTAAAGAAGTCCACTAAATAGCATTGTTATGGCACAGCTGGAACTTTCCAAAAAGGGATAAGTAGAAGTTACATTAGAGATGTACAATAGCGTTTTGGGTTTTGCTAGCCGTCTTAGCTTGGCTGTTAGCAAGTTTCAGCCAAAGCTACGCTCGGCCTGGTGTTACTTCCGACAGAGCCACGAGACCAGTCTGAAAGCGTTCTTTTCCCGCTTTTCCAGCGCAAACAAGCTATCGCCGCAGTAACAATGGCGCCGTGTGAAGTATAAGCGCGTGAATGTGTTTGCTGTGAGGCTTAGGTACCTGTCAGATCAGGCAAGACTCGTCATTCTGCTGGGTTCTGTCCTCTCAGTGTAAACACTAGCAGCTCCAGCGGATGTGCAGGGACCAGCTGACTGATCACGTGACACTGGTCTGCTCAGTTGCAGGGTTTTTATCAACAAACCAAGGCTGTGGCGACACACAGGATTTGGTTCAAACTGAGGTCCTAAAAGGATTCTGCAGAGGATCTGAATGTTGGACACTTAGGCTCAACTAAACACGTTTAATACGTTTTTGAAAACATAAACTGGAGATTGAAAGCCAATAAGAAGGTCAAGAAGTAACACAATTATAGCTGCTGTAAGGAAATGGAATGAAACAGAAAGAACACACGACCTACATTTAGTCTGTTTAATGTGAAAGAAAATATTCCTGAATGGACTTTTATCATACATTGGACAAAAAACAGCTGTGTTGGATGTCCGAACTCACAACCAACGAAGGCCCTGCTGTGCTTCAAAATAACTCCAGGAAAATATAGAAAAGATACAATAGGAACATACTGGCTATGTTGTTCTGGAGCTTGAGTGTCTGATCAAAAAGGGACTGCATTTCGACATAATTACGTTCATATTGCTGTCATGTTACATTCAATTCAGACAATCCTTTCTGTTGAATGGTATTGAAGTAAAGTGATCTGTGAAAAGTAATTATGTGTTGTAACAACTGAAACCAGAATGGGCCTCGGAACAGACACAAAGAAGGATTTATTGACCAAAAACAACAGTTGGCACAACTCACAATATAAACGAGCACAGGGTGAACGATACACAGGTAGAACTAGAAAGCGCAAAAACAAAACTGAGAGCTCAGAAATGATCTTCTAGCGAGAAAAGCTGTTATCACAATCATTTCACGTCTCTGTCAGTCTGCCCCAGGGCAGCTGAGGTTACAGATTGATATGTAAAGCGTCTTTGCGTCCCCAGAAAAGCGCTATAAAAATGTATGTAATAATAATAGATAATAATAATAATAAATAATTTTAATTGTAATTGAGCACACACTTTGAAGTCACATCATTGTTTACCTCTGCTAGCTCTCGATGTAAACTTTGCTGAGCGCTCGCTTCTGCTTGCTCTCTCTTTGAACATTCTCCTCGCCAGAGTGCTTACTACTGTTATAAGAATTTTTAGTTCAGATAAATGAGAGAGGCAATGGAGACAGCGTACAATTTAGAATGAATGATCAGGTTTAATTCTTGCAAGAATGAAGCAAAGCACACATGTAACAAAGGTACAGGATAAGGTTTGCTTGAAAAAGTAAACAATACATGAGATTTTATACCATTCTGTAAAGGTTGTAGGAGGCATATTGTTCACACCCTCCACAAGTGTCCAGGTGCAGAATGTAGTCCGTGGTAAGTTATGTCTATGTTTGGATTAGCAAACTTGCTTGATGTTATCTAGATATACTTCTGACCCATATTTTTTGTATTGGCTAGTTTTGAATTATTCTTAATAATTGACAAGTCATTGTGTAAAATAATTATGCCTGATTATGTGCATTACAAACTAAACATCAAAACAATGAAATAAAAAATAAGAAACTTCTGCAAAAACAAAAGCAACTTGTATCAAATATCTTTATTTACATTAAATATTAAGTTGTAGTACAAACATCAGAAATCAGAAAGTATTCTACAGTGACTCTCACATCAGGAGTCACACTGTCCTTTCATCGCTAACGACTATGAGACCAGAACAGTCTGGTCCAATCAGGTTTAGTTTCAGGTCCAACCCCTCCCTCTAGAGATAAAGCTCAGCTCTCATACCAGTTACTTACTCAGAGACTCATTAGAGACTAAACATCTTCACTTTGAAAACTGAGTCCAGATCCTTTTACTTTAACCTTTTCTACGGGGATAATAGTAGTATATACAATAATATGTAAAAAAAAACAAAAAACAACAACAACAAAACAACTTGTACATTAGTATCCCACATCGTTTTCCATGAGGCCACATTTTATAATGCTGGTTAACTGAGACTTAGATCAGATATGACATGGCTGCCTGGCTTGGTGATGAAGCCATACAACACAAAAGCAAGAAGTACAAACTCTCCTTCCAACCTCTGTAGCCCTTTCAAATAAACAAATCTAACAATTTCAGGTGTTATTTTGTTCCTTATCTTACATTTTTATAATTTAGCAGTTCTTTGATGTCCTATGCAACATTGTATACTGTTTTATCTTGGATCTTGCTGCTTCTTATTTATTTATTCATTAAACATCACTTGCTGTATTTGCACAAGTATTTCTCAAAATAACACACGTGTAGAGGTTGAGCAGCACTAATGAACTGTACTGTACAAATTTAAATAAATGAAGACACTGTACTGTATGTATGTGATGAAGCTCTGTGTGGGTCTGAGGCTCTAGACAAAATAAACTATTATTATAAAACACTATAAACAATAATAATGTCTTAGATTTATATTGCGCTTTTCTCCCTTACAGGTCGTCCATTATTCTTTCACTCCACAGAGACACAATGGTGGCTGATTCTACTAAATCTAATGTACACAGTAGGCCATTGGTTTATTATAAAATAACATAAATACCAAGAAAGAAAGCTGTTATGTTACGGTGTTCGGTCATGACCCAAAGCTCATGACCGAAGGTGAGAGTCTATGCCAGGGTACTGGAGAGTCGGACCTCGGATCCAGGAGGAACCATGCAGTTTCTGTCCCATTCGTGGAACACTGGACCAGCCTTAACCCTTGTGGATCTGGAGGCATTCAACTGTGTCCTGTGAGGGAAGCAGGAGCTTGGTTCGCATTGCCGGCAGTAAGTCAGACCTGTTCCCGGTGCATGTTGGACTCCGGCAGGGACTGCCCTCTGTCACCGGTCCTGTTCATTATCTTTATGGACAGGATTTCTAGGCGCAGCCAGGAGTCGGAGGGAGTCTGGTTCGGGGACCACAGGATCTTGTCTCTGCTTTTTGCAGATGATGTTGTCCTGTTGGCTCCATCAAGCCAGGACCTTCAGTGTGCACTGGGACGTTTGTTTTAGCAACGTTTTGTGAAACGTTCTGTTGTGGTGAAGTAGGAGCTGAGCTGCAAGAACTTTTGATTTACTGGTCAATCTATGTTCCTACTCTCACCTATGGTCATTTTCAATTAAATAAATCCAAAAGATTTTTGGGGGGGATTATCAGAGCCCGGGATTATCAAAAATTGGCATCAAGATGGATTTTGATCAATTTTTATTGTAGTATAGTGTAGTGTTTCATCTTGTTGTGTGTTTCAAGTGTTTCAAGGCAGTGGAGCAGGATGTTTGGTAATCTGTTCTGTAGCAAACAGGACACAAGAGTTGTTACTTCAGTTTGTGATTATTTCATTAAAATACCTCTCCCTTGTTCTACGCAAAGTCTGGTTGAACACACTCAACATTTCTTTGTAAATCTCATAATGAACCTGGATCTTTGTTTTTCTCATTTGGCCCTCCGTCACTCCCTTTTCTGTGCCCTGACCCAGGGAATGAAAAAGAAAACTTAAAACATCAATCAAGTTGCAATGGTAGGGTTTTGATAAAAGGCATTTTGATTGGGAGTCAAAAAAAAAAAACATTTCTAAGACTTGAAAGAAAAAATAAATAAATAAATAAAATACACAACTTGCCCACATTTTATACCATTTGCATCAACACAGACAAAGTTATGCTAAAATAAAATTTAAAAGAAAACAAAAAAAAAGGTTGAAAGACCCAGGAGGGTTAAACTGAACTGTGGACATACAATATCAAAAGATGGATGAGAGGAGAATTCAATATTCTATATCTATGTCATGATTTAATTTGTGATGATACCTTCACAGCTCTACCTTCATTCATCAACATCCCAGGGTTTGGGTCGGCATATGTCAAGTGTTTAATTTGAATTAATAAAAGTACAGTAGTAAAACAACAGCTCATTATCAAAGCTACCCTAAAATCATAGGATCACATGGAGATTTGGCAAAGAGAGGTGAAAGAAATAGTAGCTCATTCGTATTATATTACTTCTCTGCCAAGCCAGAGTTTAGAAACTACTGAGGTCCAGATTTGATCATTTATGTTTCATTTCACGAGTTTTATGCTAGTTAGTCTGGTGTTTGCCTGGCACACGGTGGATGAGAGTTTGAGTTTCATTTGAACCGAATGCTGCATGTTTATTTTACTCCAGGATGCTTTCTACATTCTTTCCAACACTGTTTTTCCACTATGTGAACAGCTATTACATGTTAATTCCCCCGTTGTAGGATCATTAATGTCTAATCTCACAGGCACCTTAATAAGGTGACACCTGAATACATGGTTTACTGCTTGGGGCCATGGTGCTTGTGGACAGAACATTCTGAATGGTGTGTTTAGATTAGATTTTTATACAAAAATCCCTGCTCTATACAGAAAATATTTTTTTCCAAAGTGTTACAGAGGTTGTTTTTGACAACTTTGTGAGTTTTTTTAAATGAGCCATGCGCTCATTTAAAAATGTGAACAGCCCTGTGAACACCTCCCAAAATCTTATGCACAAGCATTGGAACATGAGTGTTTGTTTACTACCGGTATTCCCTTTCCTCTTCCATGCTTTTAACATTTGAGTAGTGTAACTTAGCATACTTTTAGTTTAGTAATGCTACAAATAGTGGGAGTCTAACTTGCTCGACAGAATACCCGCTATTACTCGTATCAATACTAAACTGCCTGTTGCTTTACAATGTCAGAATAAAAGTTTATATCTTTCCCAAACTCCTGAAAATCAAATATTTTCACAATCCTCTATAACACCTTTAATGCTGTAATAACTTCAGATCTCTTTCTGATCTCAGATGTTTTGTGTTATTGCGAGTGTTCCATGTTCACACTACAGTATACTATTCATTTCTGAAATACCCATTACAAGCTCTAATTGACTTCACATCAGTTCAGTGTCCTTTCAGACAAGAATACAAATACAAGAATCCAAACCTTTCTTTTTTTATAATTATTAATCTTACTATTGTTTCTACAACAATAAATCAATGAGTTCAGTTTTATTTACACAGAAAGAACAGGACTCAAAGATGATGTTACAAAGCTGTTCCATTAGAGCCAGTCTGATGGAAGATGCAAATATATAAAATGTTTAGATCCAGATCGGATCACTACTCTCACATCAACAGTAAAACATTATTAGATATTGCATATTAGAGCACATTACAGCACTATCACATATATATATATATATATATATATATATTTTTACAAAACCATTTGACTGCAAGACATTAAAACATAAAAAGTAGATACTGTGGCAAGTGATGAGTACAGAGTACACAGAGTAAGAGTAGAAATCAAATTGTGCTTTTATTTTGAACACACAACATTGAACAGAACAGGGGAGGCCGATCACAAACATGGAACAGAACAGAACACTGACTCACGGGTTCACATACAACAGACACATTACATCTCCCAGCAGTCATAGCAACCCAACCTACTGGGACACTACACAGCCCCCACCTAAGAGATTAGCTGCCCCCAGCAATCCAACTGTCCACAACAAAGTCCCTCAGGTGTTAAGGAAGCATCTGCCGCCTCCCCACCACATGCAGGGGGCCCCCACCTGCTGTGAGAGGTGAGCTGGCCCAGGCAGAGCCGTCTCTGCTAGCTGTTTTGCATTAAGAGCTACGGACTGGTAGGGAGCCAGGCAGGTCCCTGTGCAGGACCACCACCTTGCTCATCTGGGACAGCCGCACTTGGTAAACCACATCCGACAAGCTCTCCAGGACAGTGCAGGGCCCAACCCAGTGGCTGGTAAGTTTTGGTGAGCGCCCCATCTTCCTTACCGGACTGTAGACCCACACCTGGGCACCTGGAACAAAATCCTGACCCTTTCACTGATGCTCTTAGGCCCTCTTCTGCTGGACTGCCGCATTGCAACCAATTGCAACCGCTCCACCAAGCTGTGGTCCATCCCCGGTTCTCCTCCCACCTCCGGCTTTGGCGGGGGCCCAAACACAAGTGCAAAGTTCACCGCTGAACCGTGGACCCAGTGAAGGACACTGCTCCGCAAGCATCAGGGAACCAGGAGCTGCAGGATCTCTCCAGGGAGCTCCAGCAGCAGTAGAGCAGAATGTTCCAGGTGCTCTTACTGGGCCACTGGGAGTACAACGCCTTGGTCTCCAGATCCAGCGCTGACAATGCCCCCCACTCCGGCCGTTGACCAGCTTTCACTCAGACGCTAACCCGGGAAAGGACTGGGTCTTGCTGCTGGTCCTGCTGGTCCTGCTGGAGCTGCTGGGGGTCGATAGACTCCTGAATATCGTACGCCGCCACCGCACACTGCAGTGCTGCTAACCTGCTAATTCAGATATGTTGATGAGGATCCTAATGATGCTCCTCCACCCGCTGGCATAAACGGCACTGCTCCCTTTCGCATGGTCGCCGGGACAGGGCATCTGCGTTGCTGTGGAGTCGACCCGCCCAGTGCTGGATGTTGAAGTAGTAGTCAGGATCTCAATCCACCTGGCCAGCTGACCCTCAGGCTCCTTAACGTTCAGCAACCAGGTAAGTGATGCATGGTTAGTCCGCACAACAAACTGCTGCCAGTACAGTCTGCTCCCCATTCAGACCCCAACAGCTTCTTTTGAACAGGTTAGCAATGGCTTGGTTAGTTTCTTCAACAGATTGTAACCCCCCATCAATGCCAACCTGCTCTAGTTTAAAGTAAGCTGTTGGTTTAGTGGTGTCGGGGCCGGGTTTAAGTGGGCAATGTGGCCATTGGCCCCACACCTGTAACAGCCGTCAGTTCTGGTAGGGGAAAACAGCTGCATGTGCTCTTTTAGGTGCTCCGGCCATACCCCCCTAACAAAAGCCTTAACTGTGAGCTCTTCCTGTATATTGTCACTGAAATTGGGGTGTCCACGTTGTTTGTAGCTTCTGCATAGGTACCCAGGCTCTCTTTCGGCTCCCTATGGCGTTTGACCAGGTGATCTCAGGTGTTGTCTACATAGAGGCAGTGGTCGAGGTGGTGTCAAATTGCTATAATCATCTTCGGGCAGTCACAGAGCTCTAGGGAGGCCTCCTCACCCCATCTCTAAGTGAGATAGGGTGACCATAGCTGAGAGTAGGAACGAAGATTTACTGGTAAATCGACAGCTTTACTCAGCTCCTGAGCATCAACAGCTTTGCCTTGCAGCTCAGCTCCTTCTTCACTTGCGACAGACCGGTACAATGACTGTATCACTGCACCAATCTGTCTGTCAATCTCACGCTCCTTCCTTCCCTCACTCGTGAACAAGACTCCAAGATACTTGAACTCCTCCACTTGAGGCAGGAGCACAGTATTGGCAGGGCACTGCTTCCCCCTTCTGAGGCGCCGGACGGTTTGCCAGAATTTCTTCAAGGCCGACCGATAGTCCTTCTCCATGGCCTCACCAAACTCCTCCCAGACCTGAGTTTTTGCCTTCACAACCACCCGGGCTGCAGCCCGACTGGCCTGCCGGTACCCATCAGCTGTCTCAGGAGTCCCACGAGCCAACCAGGCTCGATATGTCTCTTTATTCAGATTGACGGCATCCCTTACTTCTGATGTCCACCACCGGGTTCGGGGGTTGCTCAAACGACAGGCACCGGAAACTTTATGGCCACATCTCCAAGTGGCCGCGTCGACAATGGAGGTGGAGAACATGGTCCAACCTTCCTCGGAATCTGGTCGAAGCTCTGCCGGAGGGGGAAGTTGAAGATCTTTCTGATAGGGACTCGGCCAATCGTTCCCAACAGACCCACACAGTACGTTTGGGTCTGCCAAGTCTATCCAGCTTTCTCCCCCGCCATCGGATCCAACTCACCACCAGGTGGTGATCAGTTGACAGCTTCTTCTCTCTTTTCACCCGAATGTCATAGACATACGGCCGCAGTCAGATGAAACAACTACAAAGACGATCATCAACCTCCAGCCGGAAACTTTATGGCCACATCTCCAAGTGGCCGCGTCGACAATGGAGGTGGAGAACATGGTCCAATCGACTCAATGTCTCCAACCTTCCTCAGAATCTGGTCGAAGCTCTGAAGGAGGGGGAAGTTGAAGATCTTTCTGATAGGGACTCGGCCAATCGTTCCCAACAGACCCACACAGTACGTTTGGGTCTGCCAAGTCTATCCAGCTTTCCAACTCACCACCAGGTGGTGATCAGTTGACAGCTTCTTCCCTCTTTTCACCCGAATGTCAAAGACATACGGCCGCAGTCAGATGAAACAACTACAAAGACGATCATCAACCTCCAGCATAGGGTGTCCTGCTGTGCACTGGTGGATACCCTTATGGTGTTCGTTATGGACAAACTGTGACCATTGTAGTGGTGTAATTTGATTGCAGAGTGCTTGTGGGGTGGGAGTGGCTCGGCCGCTCTTTGTCATTCGGCGTTGCCTGTGGTACTACTGGTTCTACCTGGCAGCGAGCAAGCAGGAATTGCACCCAGGGATTGGTGGCCGCTCCACTTTGCTGCCAGTGAGTCCTCTGGGCGTCTTCGGCCAATTAACCCATGTGCTTGTGAAATGAAGTTTGACGCTGCATAATTTTGTCGTTTTTTTATCAAATGGTGTGAAAATTTGGGCACTTGTTCACTGATATGGCCTCTGTCGACAAATTTAGTTTGAAGTAAAATATTGAAGTAAAATATTTTGGGTTCTATGTTTAGCCCTACTTTATTGCAATGCACTGATACCAAATTTTCCTTTCATTTTAGTATTCAGGCCCAGTAGACATTGTTTGTCACATATTTAAGACATTGTTATGTATGAAACTGCCCTGATGCCTGTTCTCCAGTTCCTGGTTTTCCAGCCTGCCTTTAAAGGCCCGACTTGGCCCCACCCTCACTCTCTCCTGCCTGGCAGTAAGACCAGCCGCACTGCTGCTCACCTTCACATCCTTCCTTTTCTTTCCAATTTTGTAAATTTATCCCCCAAGATCTTTTGTATAATTAACAACCTTAATTGTTTTAATGGTCCCATTTCTCTGTGTTGCACCCATTGAGCCAGGGTGTAACAGCATAGAATAAACAAGTAAATAAATACCTTTCATTTTGATATTTAGGACTTTTTGTACTTGTTAATGTAAGAAATATGATTTTATTTTTGTGAAAAAAGGTCCTATAACAATGAAAATAATCCACTGCATAGATTGGTGACTATTTGGCCAATTGCCAAATGGTATGTCCCAAATGTTCAGTGGAAGTTGTTTTTAAATAAATAAATTAATTTGAATGAGAGCTAAAAGTCACAGTGTTTGATCCGATAATGATCCCAGACATTTTTCATTCATTTTAACGGGACTCAATAATGGATTGAAATAATGTTGTATAAATAAGCACCTGCTTCTATTTGAATAAATTTTATTAATTTAATTATTGAACATACAAAACTTAATTTCCTAGCCAGAAGTGGTCATTGCAGGTATATGACTTGCATTTTAGACACATCATTGTTTTGACATTACTCTGGCGATGGCAAAAAGGGTGTGGGAAAGCTGGTGGGTCAATGTTGACTCCTCTGTGGATGGCGGCGGCCCACCATGGGGTATCGGTCTCTGATGTTAAGCTGGAGCAGATCATTTGAATATCCATAACCACTGTACAATTGCTGCATGTATCTAAAGACTGTTCTCATGCCACAAAAGTTTGCTTTGAATATCCAACTGGCTTTGAAATTAAGTTATGTCCATCCATCCATCCATCTTCTGCTTATCCGGGGCTGGGCTGTGGGGACATCACTCTTTCCACTCCCCAGACACTTCCTCCAGCTCCATATGAGAGAATACCGAGGCGTTCCCAGGCCAGCCGAGAGACATAGAGAGACAGCGTGTCGCAGGTCTACCCTGGGCCTCCTCCCGGTGGGAGAAGTTTTGAGCCCATTTAGTTTATTAAGACACATAAGGGATAACTACACCATTCCCTTTTGTCTCTGGTTCCTGTCTGTTTGGTTTCTGTGTCCTCTTGGTTTTGTTGAAAGTCCATTTGGTCCACAGTCTCTCAGGGCTTTACGGATGTGTTGTTATTCTTTCCGTTTACCTTCTGAGGTTGTGGGCACCTCTTGTGCTCTGTGCTGAAGAGTCCTGATGACTCCCAGCTTGTGCTGCAGAGGGTGGTGGGAATCAAACAGTAAATATTGATCTGTGTGTGTTGGCTTCTTATAAACTTCTACTTTGAGAGTCCAGTCCTCACAAATAACCACTGCACAGTCTAAGAAAGCCAGGCAGTTGTCTATGGCATCTTCACGGGTGAACTTGATGTACTTGTCCACTGCGTTAATGTGTTCTGTGAAGGCTTCTACTTCCTGGGTTCTGATTTTGACCCACGTGTCATCAACATATCTGAACCAGTGACTGGGCACTGTACCTGGGAAAGAGACCAGAGCTCTGTTCTCCACTTCCTCCATGAACAGGTTAGACACAATTGGGGGGAAGTGGAGAACAGAGCTCTGGTCTCTTTCCCAGGTACAGTGCCCAGTCACTGGTTCACTGAACACCAGGAATATACTCAAACTCAATACAGAAAACACTAGGAATTGTTATGATATTTTTTAATTTCCTATTGTTTATAGTTACTGGGTGCTCATAGTTCTCTTCAGGTCATGTCAAATCTGCTCATGTCATGTCCTTCATGTTAATCCAAGCAGGAACTAGACATGACTAGACGTAGACATAACTTGCCACGGGAGGACTTCTGCACCTGGAGCTTGTGCTGAGGAAGTGTGTGTGAAAGATACGCCTCCAACAGCTTTCACTTCAGTGATATAAAATCTAATTGTTTACTTCCACAAGCAAACCTTACCCTGTACCACTTGTGGCATTGTTTTGCTTCATTCTTCAAGAATTAATCTGTTTCCATGGATTTGGCAAACGTAGGGGGTCGCTAAACGCTGAGAAATCAAGACCCTGCTTGGTTTACTGTGAGATTTGAACAGGAATATACGTTTTTATCGAGACCCTGTCAGGTTTATGGTGAGATTTGAAGCTGAAGAAAGTATGTGTTTTGGATCGAGATCCTGCCTGTTCATCTTATGGTGAGATTGGAAACGGGATCTTTTGATATTAATCTGTGGTAAAGATTGTTGCCTTGCTGATAGATACCTTACGCTCTATAAGTTTTTATGGAATCCTTGAAACTGTGTCTTACGGTTTATCCATTCTATGCGAGATAGGATAACCGATTACCAAACAAGTATGGGGGTTTAAATATAGCTGATCTGGGGAGTACAGGATTTTTCAGATAAATACCACTCATCCTAATACGCCACATTCGAATCGTCTGGCCTAACTAGAAATGTTGGTTTAACGCACGGTAAAGCTCGAGCTGACTCTTTATCGAGAACCCTTAAATGGTGAGATTTGAGTCCAGTCACGTCGGATGTGACAATATAGGAAAAAACGTAGGCCTTTGTAGAATTGTTCACTGCGTGTGAAGCGGTGAGAAGAAAAAGCCCACAAGAAGTGCTGAGAATAATATGTGGTTGACCTAAAGAGTTAAAGTTAAAAGGTGTGTGTGTGAGAATAAATGTGTCTAATAATATAAACCAGAAAAAAAAAAAAGGAGTAATGGTTTTTGCGGGAGGAAATTTTGAAGATTTAGTTGGAAAGCGGTGACTTCCAACAACACAAATACGAAAGGTAGCTTTCATAAGCTATTTTTCTAGGCTTCCTGTGTAACGGCAAAAAAGGAGAAGCCAGTTTGAGAGAAAAGAAGCAGAGAAGAGATTTTGAAAGAAGTATACACATGTACTTCAAAACACTAATTAAATGTATTTTTATAAATGTTTTCTGAGAGCCTCTAGGTCTCGGCCTCCCTCCGCTCGGACACCAGTGCCCTCTCCAAACTTCCTCTGCCCTCCCCTTCACACCTGCTTCTTTTCAGCAAAAGAAGCTGCAGACAAACAGCAGCAACACAGAAGCGGTAAGATAAACAAATTCAGATGTGTTCAAGCAGCTGAGACATGCTGCCTGTTACTGGGTTAAACCCAGAGGAAGGGGTCTGACCCAAGGGTGATTAAGAAATTTAAGGGACAAGAAAATGTAATTTCTAAAGAAATTAATTTGAAGTAAATTAAACAATAGTCTGAGAATATTCTAATTAGACGATTTAAAAAGGAAATATGAAAGAAATTGTGAATTTAAAGAATTTCTAAAAGCATGTGACAATAGCTCACGAGAAACCAGTTCTGATCTATATAAATTATTTATGTTTTCATCAACTGAGTTAAAATTGATCAAATTGTGGAAGATACCAATTACAGTTAAAGGTAAAGACCTACAACTAATGGTAACTAAAATTAAAACTGAACTAAACAAAATAAAGTTATAAATATAACAGAAACAAATATGATACTATTTGAGAAACATAAAGAAGATGAATATTTACAAATGCTAATTGATGAAATAACAATTTAAAGTGGTAATTGGCAGAATCCATTCTTTTTATGATTTTTATTTTTTTTCTTTTTATTTATTTATTTATCTTTTTTTTTGTTTTCTTTTTTTTGTTTTTTTTGTTTTGAGCAACCAAAGATTCAAACCAAACTGTATTAAAGTGATGAAGGAATGCTTGGTTAACCTAGTGGTTAGCATAATGCTATAACAACAGTGTTTAATGCAGTTAAAAGAGGAGTTTAAATCAAATAATGAAATAAAGAAAGTTGACAGGACTTTTCTGGAGAAGCACTGTTTAGTCTGATTAAACCTTTTCAGATTAAAGTAGATTTCCAGCAGACCATATCTGTGGAAACAGAGTTTATCTGCTGTTTCAATTTTATGGTTTGATCATTTTAAGGGCTTTTATGGTTTCGTTTGACGAAAACCTAGGAGGCACTTTCTATGGGTCTATAATGTCAGATAACGTTCTGATTTGTTTGTTTGTTCTTTATTTGGATGGAAGCCAACTACAACAAGTATACCAGTTCAGAAAAGGAGTTTTGACAATTAATACAGCCACCACCAGTAAGAGCTAATATTAACATAGTTCTTTGAACTTATATCATCTTGGTTTACACCTGTGAAGGGAAGCACACCTGTGAGCAGGGCTAGTGACGGGGGTCACATGACTTCCTGTGACATCACTCTGAACTTGACAAACGTAGAGATCAGGGACAGGTGCAGTGCAAAGCAGAAGTCTGGAGGTTTTGTGAAAGTAAGACCATTAGACCAGCGTTGCCTGCTGACCGGAAACATGCGTCCTTAAAGGATCCTCGTTTTATTTGTGTTCACATACAATGTGACGGAGAACATCGTGAGTCAAAACTCAAACTTTAGGGGCCAAACAGCAGCTCCATCAGGTTCATTTGAGATTTACATCGACGACAGAGGTGTCCTTAATGAATATAAGGCTAAAATTCAATTAGCATTGGGATTTGAATTTTACATTTTGAGACAATTTATGCAAATGTTGATTAAATTAAGTATAATTATAACCAACAAAGGTTTATGAATTACACAAGAGATTTACATTTACATTTTACATTTATTCATTTAGCTGACGCTTTTATCCAAAGTGACTTACATTGTTCTAATGTAATTACCAGTGTTACAGTCACTGGAGGCAAGGAGGGTTAAGTGTCTTGCCCAAGGACACAACGACAGTATGAACTGTGGGGGAATCGAACCGCCTACCTTCCGGTTGAAAGACGACCGCTCTACCCACTGAGCTACTGCCGCCCCCCAGAGATGGTGTAACTGTTTATTAAAACTGAAAATTAGAGAAAACTGGTCCAAGGACTGGACAGAACAAAATAGCACTGAGCATGCTTTTAGCTGAAAAGGGGGGGGGGGGATCTACAAAAGGATTTCCTCCAAAGTAACACAGGTCTAGTTAAAGCAGAACTAAAGCCTTTGAGAAAGGACTTCAAATTCTAGCAGAAAAATTGGCGTATTATAGAGGACTTTTGTATTTTTTAAACTTTTATTTAACTAGGAAAGTCCCACTGAGATTACTAATCTCTTTTGCAGGGGAGTCCTGGCCCCCCAATGTGTGTATTGGGAGGGAGGAGGCACAGTGGATAAAGTGTCTTGCCCAAGGACACAACGACAGTATGTGGGAGAGAGCGGGATGTTATGATGTTTTGGGATGTTTCGAGCGGGGCTCAAACCGCCCACCCGCCGGTCGAAGGACGGCCGCTCTACCCACTGAGCTACTGCCGCCCCAGCTTGACTTGATTTTAATCTGTTTTTACAAAATATTTAGAAAATTGACTGTGATTTTAGAATCTGTATTGAGATACAGCACATGTACTTGTTGTTGCACTTCCATGTCTGATAACTTTTGTTTGTGTTGATTTCCATGTTTCCGAGCTTGTTGGTGAGATTGATGAATGTGGCCATTGCTGGGTCAACATTCCTGGACATGCACCTGCCAAACGACTAAGGTCAAGGCTTTGACCTCAGATGAACACTTTGATATCTGAGGGACGTTATTGTTTGCATGTACACCAACGGGACAACAGCTCCAGGACGGATCATACTACAGACCTAAGGGCCGTATGGTTCATTGAATTTATTATGCTGCAGAGAATTGATTTGCATAATGAATCAATGTGCATAAGTCTCACTCCATGTTTTTTTTTTTTTTCGTTACAGGGACAGAAATGGACAGGCAGGGACAGGCCAGAGATCTTGAGTCCGATGGGTTGACCAGCTTAACCTCTGGCAAATGTTTTTGGAGTGACACTGTGTTTTGATTTATGATTTATGGACTTTAAAGAATTAAATTTTGAAGAATCAGTGCATTACTCTGTGGGTTCCCATTCTAATCATTTGTTGTGTTTGTTTTGACATGTGTTGTAAGTTAATCATTTGAAGTGATTACATACGTTTGATGCTTGATGTTTGTGTTTTGCCACCGCCTTTGGGGCGAGGGGTGGATAGAAGAGTTTTTCCCAGCTTTAGGTCATTTTACCAATGGGTCAAATGTTCTTCTGGCTAGGTCAACAGCCCTGCTGGGTTTTCACTTCTGTCATAGTTTACAATTCACACTCAAGCTAGTAGGTTGTTTATGCTAATGGTTATCAGCATCAAGAGGGGTGAATGTTATAATAATATATAATTTCCTATTGTTTATAGTTACTGCATGCTTATAGTTCTCTTTGGTCATGTTAAATCTGTTTGTCATGTCCTTCATGTTAATCCAAGCAGGAACTAGACATGACTGGACATAGACATAACTTGCCACGGGAGGACTTCTGCACCTGGAGCTTGTTCTGGGGAAGTGTGTGTGAAAGATACGCCTCTTTCACACACACTTCCCATTTATATCACTGCAGCTTTCACTGCAATGATATAAAATCTAATCTGTTTTTATGTTTTATGTTTTAAATCTAATCTAATCTAATCTAATCTGTTTACTTTTTCAAGCAAACCTCAGCCTGTACCACTTGTGACTTGTTTGTGCTTTGCTTCATTCTTGCAAGAATTAAACCTGGCCATTCCTTTTTAAAATTACACTCTGTCTACGTGTCTCTCTGAATAACATAAGGATCAAGAATTCTTATAACAGGAATACACCAGGAATATACTCAAACTCACTACACTAGACGAGCGAACTCACGACAGGGGTGAAGACAACCTGGCACTGAACTGAGGAAAACACACAGGTTATAAAGGAAACACAACGAGGCACAGGTGGAATACATTAGGGGCAGGTAATCACAGTGGAGGGAAAGACACAAGGAAAGGAAGTCAATCAGAAATAAAAGATAGGGGCATGACACTACACAATAAGATCCAGGAAATAAAATACACTACATAACAGATTGACAAAACTGAACACAAGGTTGGGACATGACACCCGCCACAGCTGAGATCCACCTGGATTTGGCGGGTTAACGGGTGTTAATGTCAAGCATTGAAGGAAACACAACAAAACCAGGACAGTGAGTCTGCGGCTGGAGGGTTAATGAGGACACTTTTATGAAGAGTTAACTGTAGCTATTTGAGAGGTCAGACAAGTCAAGTTTATTTGTGGAGTGCTTTTAACCAACAGCCTAATTTCAAAGTCTTGCCAACAGGAGACACAAACAGCACTCAGAGCAGCGCTGTGTGGGGACAACACAGAGCTGCATTCATGTGTCACTGTGTTACTGTGGTGCAGCCATAATCATCAGTCTCACACACATGGCATTTCAACTGCCATTATCATCATTATTATAGCTAATATTACTGATGATGATGCTCCTCCTCTTGGCCTCAACTAAAGTATTGTCATGGCAACAGATGACAAAAAAAGAGCAGTGCTATTAGATTAGTCTATAAATTTGTGACCAAATGGTTTGTGGGGCATGTGTAATGTGAAATGAGAGCAACATGGGGAACACTGCACTAATAAAAGCAACAAATACAAATCCATAAAGCAGTGAGACGAACTTGATAAACCTTATCATGTAACCTCAGTATGTCTATACCATTTCAGTCATATTAAGTGTGCAGTGTGTAAAATGTTGTAGAAACATGAGTGTATAATCACATCAGAACAACAAAAATATAAGTTTATTTGTCTTGGACATCGTCACGCTTTTTGTCAGCATCAAATTGCACATGTAAAAAAAATACTAGGTGCATGGTCAGACCATACACACTCTGTGAAAGAATTATTAGACCAGTTGTTCATTTCTTTTGACTTCTGGGTTACTTTTGGTGTATGCAGACCATAAATGCTGAGGACAACTTCCCCCCCGCCCGGCCTCCCTTGCTAAATGGCACGTAGGCACGACAACAACACTACGACAATACATTTTTACTCAAGTACAAAACAGATTAAACTTTATAATAAATACAGCAGAGCCCAAATTGTGTATAATAATTAGTAATGTGTAATATTTAAGCTCCGGTGGGTGGTGGTTCTCTTTAGTTTGCTAAAGGTTTACTGCATTTCTAAAATAATTTGTTAAACTGAGGTGTGCACTAAGTTCTATACATGAAGCTAATTTAGCCTAAACAATGAATGGACTTTGAATGGGATTTTTTTTTTTTTTTACTATATCTTAAACAAAGACAAAAAGAACAAAATGACTTTGACAAGGAACAGCTTCCTGGTACAGACAGCCCTCAAAACAAAGAGGACTCTCTCTGGACTGAGAACAATGACACAGTTCACCAACAGATGATAGTTAAAGAGAAAGCAGTGATGGCAGCTGTGAAGGCCTCTGGAGAAAGGCACAACCATCCATCAGAGTAGTTTTATAAATGAGACGTCTGTCTGGTTTGGAGGAGTCCCTGCTGATAAATAAAACACACTTAGGCGCTTGTCTACATCTGGACACTTTATTTACTAAAGAATAATTTCTGCTCCACTCTGAAGTTAGAGTTTTAAAACTGTAGTAAAAAAAAGCAGTAATGGAACTATAGACAAACGTTCTTGTTTACATACCCTGGCAGAATTTTTGATTTTTATTTGGCCATTTTTCAGAGAATATGAATGATAACACAAAACCTTTTCTTTCACTCATAGTTACAACTACCACAAAAGACTTCAAACTGTCATTGATGTTAAAGGTGGCAATACATGGTTTTAAGAACTGGGTGATGAACTTATGATCAGGGTCATTTGAGTAGTTTGTTTTGTATGATTTAAAAAGAGTAAACACAGTTGTTTGACAATAAATACCTTCGCCCAAACACTAACTATGAGTGAAAGAAAGGTTTTGTATTATCATTCATATTCTCTGAAAAATGTTACCCAAAAAAATTACAAATTCCATGTATGTAAACTAATGAGCACAACTGTATGCCTGATTAAACTCGTATTGTAATTCTAATGCTGCTTCTTGGTCAGGACACTCCTGCAAAAGATTTTTTTCAATCATTAAATTCTGGTTATCCAAGGTAAATAAAAAAATAAACTTTGTGGGTTCACCAAAGTATTGATATCATTGTTTGAACCTACAGCAAACACAGATTTTATCTCTGAACATTGGATAAAAGTGGACAGTTATTAGAAAAAGTACGTTCTGTCTTGGGACAGACATGTTACTGAGTCTATTCAGACACAAAAAGCAACGTAGTTCCTCAACAACATAAAATATTTCACAACAATTCTATCAATTCTATCAACCATAGAAAAGATGTTAGCAGTTGTACATGCATCAGTGGTAAGTTTATACATTTCTTTTAACAAAAAAATCATATACAACAGGAAAAGAGTCATTCTTTCAATTTCCAGATGAAGTGCCGTAGTAGTGCTGATGGATTATACCAGTCTCAGTTTTCTTTTATATATCATGAGTTGTAACATAATATCATTCATGCTACAATGACAAAACATAAGCATGAGACAGAAAAATATCAAGACCAACACATACCGGCATATATCAGTTCACACAATGTTTTAATAAATCACAGAGGGCAGCTGTAGATACATAAAACATGGCAGTGCCACTTTTGGCAAGGCATTTCTGGCATAAGAAAAACCACTGTCTTTTAACTCCTCAGTGAAAATGAAACAGTTTTATTATCTCTACAATAAGTCACAGTAGTTTTTTGTCTGAAGTGCATTAGTAACTTCACAGATTCACAGTCTTACTCAATATAAAATGATGATTCTTTCTGTGGCCCTGGAATAAAGACTATTTTAGTTGGTGTTATTGAATCGTTTAAATAGTTTTCCCAGGGTCAACATTCGTGGCCTGACTACTGTAATGCACTAAATGTATGCTGGCATTAATTAAAGCTCTGGTGTCTTGTTTAGAACAGTGTGATATAAATAAAGTTTATTATTAGCATTCTCTTGCTGTTTATGGAATGTTTTTAATAATGAGATACTTTGAGGACAAGGCAAAAAGAATCAAACAGAAAGCATGGACCAAAACAATGATGTTCAAACTGTGTGAGAGTGAATGGATATAAACTTTGAGGGCCAGTAGTGAAGAAATGTCAACCAAAACTAGGCAAAGAAGAACATAAGCATTGCAAAATAAATGTTCAATGATGTTAAAACAATTAAAAGCATAACAATCACACTTTAATTTAACTAAGAGCTGGTCAGACTGACTTAAAATACTTAATCATTTGTTTAAAGACTTACAATTTCTGCAGCTAAATTGGTTATGTTGCCATTGTCAGATATTATTTTTATTTAGTGAGTAAAGATTTGAGGAAATTAATTTAAATAGTTGCTGTCATCTGTGTATGTCTATGTGATTTAGGACTTTCCATTGTTAATAAACTATGGTTAAGAAAGACTGAGGATTGTGACTCATATGATCATTTTAGGAGACTGCTTAGCTTAACCCTTTTATAAAGCAATGATTAATTCATTTTCTTTCCCCAGGACAACTATGTTTTACAAACATATATTCTCTTTCCTTTTCCATGACTTCTCCATGACTATAAACTGGTCAGCTATATTCCAGGTTTTTCAGGTCTGGAGGAAACCCTGTCTGCTGTTCTTCCTTCAAAGATGGAACAGTCTGAGTCCCAACATTAATTTCTTTGAATGGACTCCTCAGTTCTTCCTCTCTATATGTTGCTCCCTCTGTGTCCTGCCCCCTCTCCTGTGTCTCTGAATGGAACAGTTCTGAGTCTGTATATCCACACTGGAGCTCCTCAGGGCTGTTTACTGGCTCCCGTTCTTTTGTCCGGCCATTGTCATGGCTATTAAAGAAGCTGCGGATGGTGTGTTTGGGCAGACCCAGCTGAGCTGACAGTGTGTAGATGGCCTCTTCGTCAGGGTTTAGTCCGACGTCTTGAATGAAACTCTGCAGAATTCCCATGGCTTCTGAGGACACTTTTAACCGCTCAGTCTGAAACTCAAGTCCTGTCTCAACAACACTCTCCACAGCTGATACAAGTCCTTCTTGTTCCGCTTCCCTGACACAGCAATTTTCCTGAACATTCCGGTCTTTTCTGTCCTCACTGATCACACATTCTGGAGCCACGCTTCCGTTTCTGACCTGCCTGTTAGTTTGTCCACCTCCCTCAAACCAGTCCTTACACTCCTCTCTGTCTCTACCCTGGAGTTGGTGCTCTCAGGTTACCCCAGCTGCCCCCAGCGTCAGCCTCCCTTGGGGATGCCGTATGTGGTTGTTGTGGGGACAGGTGAGGTCCCGTCTCTGAATGTGAGGGCTGTGGTGGAAGATTCTGTGACAGTGGTGCATTGCGCTGGAACCGAAGAGCAAAAAAAGGAAAGCATTAGCAAAAACACAAGTACCGCAGAGAGGTCAGCTTGGCCTGTATTTCTGTCTATCTTTCTTTATATTTTGTCAGGGGAGAATTTCCTTCATTATCCCTGACATATCCTGACCACCTCATACACACCATACTCAGCAGCAGTGAGAGAGCACATTACTCCAGCATTAGCCTCCTTTCACTGGCTTACCTACTCACAAGGCCCTCAGTGCCCGATTGTAAGTGATTCGTTCTCTTAAAGTTCACAAAAGTACAACTCCAGATGCAGAAGTAACTTTTTGAAAAACAATTACTTCAAGGAGTAGTTTTACTGCACAATACATTTTTCTTTTACTTGTGTAGATTTGTATTTACTCAGTAACATTTGGCTACAATGAACCAGTTACTTATTTTTTTTTTTTTACCATTTATTTTACATATTCTGAGGCGGCAGTGGCTCAGTGGTAGAGCGGTCGTCCTTCAACCGGAAGGTAGGCAGTTTAATTCCCGTTCTTCCCACAGTTCATACTGTCGCTGTGTCCTTGGGCCAGACACTTAACCCACTTTGCCTCGTATGAATGTGTATGTTTAGTGAATGTACTTGGTGTTGGTCGGAGAGGCTGTAGGCGCGGAATGGCTGCTACGTCTCTGTCTGCCGCCAGTAAATCTACCACATGACTGTGTTTCACCAATCAGAAGTTGCACTGCAGTCACATGACCAATACACACTGTGGCGGCACAAAGTCTTCACACGCAGCAGGAATAAAAACATGAAAAATGTCAGAGGCTACTGTCTTCAGTGTTGAAAGTGAAGAGGATGACCAGTCCTCATGAACAAAGCATGTTTGGCTCACACACAGAGCAAAACAACAGCTGTACTGTTCAAACATACTGTACATGACCTACTGTAGGTAGGCTATTGGTTTGAAAAGCTTTATGTTGTGAGAAAGTGAGATTTGAACATTTTTTGTTTTTCTTTTCCCTTAATTTGTTATTTTGTAAAGATTTTGTTTATTTTTACTCATTTTTTAATTTTATTAATTTGAAACACCATAATGCACATGCTATTTTATATTCTTTTCTGATTAAATCATTTTGATCAAACAGTTACTCAGTACTTAAGTAGACCTCTAGAGTATTTTTTTGTATGGCCACTTTTTACTTCTACTTGAGGAAAATTATTTTGAAGTATCGCTACTCTTACTTGAGTACAATTTTAGGCTACTCTACCCACCTCTGCTCAGATGCTCCTCTTTTATGGAATCAACTCCAGCCCATTTTAGACGTGGAGATTGGACCTTACCATGGCCCATCTGAACTCCTGGCCTAACCCAGGTACCCCCTGTGGGTTAGGGTTAGGTTGCTAGAAAGTGCTCCGACTGGGAACTCACTACAATGTGGCTGCGACGTTCTACTGGGGACCTTCAACACTCACATGGGCAACAACATAGAACCTGTTATTGGACTAGTCATAGTTTGTCCCTAAGGATCACCATGTTCAAACATAAGGGTGTCCTCCAGTGCAAGTGGCACCAGGACACCCTAGGCCGGAGGTCGATGATTGACTTTGTGGTTGTTTCATCTGAACTTCACGCGTAGATTGTGGAAACTCGGTGTTAAGAGAGGTGCAAAGCAATCTTGGTTGACATGCCTCTGCAACATCGCGTGGCGTTTGGGGACTGTACCTCTAAAATGGCGGGGTGGGGGTGCTTTTTTTTAAAAAGGGGACCTGAGGGTGTGTTCCAACTGAAGAAGATTACACTCCTCAGTGCTCACTCACTTCTCATTACGGTATTTCTGGACCTCTTTCCAGATTTTCTGTCTAATTTGAACCATCACCAGTTTCAGTTTGTGTTGAAATATAACCATCAAATAGTTTCATCACACATACGAAAATGTATAGAGTGACAGTGTGAGTGAATAAGTCATTCAGTCTAGATGTTAAACAACATACTTCAACTTCAACAATACTAAACAAACATATTTCTCTCCTTGCCACATACATACAGTATGGGTATATTAATTGCTTATTATAGGTTTTGCAATATTAAACAACAAATATCACTGACACTCCTCTCCTGAAATCAGTAGGTGATGTTTACCTGTACAAACACAAAAACTGAACACTTAATCTCTTGGACACTTAATTCCATGTAAACATAATTACTGTTAAAATAGACCTATTTACACAATTCTCCATTTTAAACACTGCATATGAAAGTCAAATTATAGATTACGAATGAAAACACTTATGGATCATTGCCTAATGTGGTAATTATCCTTTCCCTGCCTCCTCTGGCATTTAGCTGCCATTAGTCTAATGTTTATTTTTTTTTGCATTTTCCTTGTAAATTGAGTGATGTTCACCATTACCATTGGTCTATTTACTACAGTTTCATAAAAATAATAACCTTATAATTTCTTATGTAGTACTTTCAAAGTGGTTATGATTCCATTAAATATGTTAATGTCCATTAATGATCCTTGAGACTCACCAGTGTTTTGTCGTTGTTAAACAGCGTTATCCTCTCAGAGCAGTGTCCTGAGGCAGCGCTGCTCTCCTGTTCATAGATGGTGTCTCGTTCGCTCTGGGGCAGGTTGAGGAACTGCCGAATGGTGCACAGGTTTTCCCACAAAGTCCTGTTCTCTAGACTGGGGTCTTCCTTCCAGTGCAGCAGCTCACACAGCCAGCCCTGCAGGAGGAAGAGGAGAGCACGGAGAGCAATGACACAATACACATCTTAAACACAAAAAACATTCATGCTTTTCATTAATGTAAACAAAGCTTTTACTATTTTTTATAATTAATAGTTTCTACTACTGTCCACATAAACACCAGTTTGACAAATGTAAAATGCATGGGACAGATGTGAAAACCTTTATTGAGAAACACATAAGAGTGGCTCTTTGTTCTCACTAGTTAAATGCATTATATAATATTTTCTACACTTCAGCTCTGCACAAACAGTTTGCATGTAGCCTACCGCTCAAACTAAAAGTGCTAAATTAACATGTGTAGCTTCTGCAGCCTAAGTAAATTAGATGGATTAGATTATTTCACTTCTCTTTTTTCTTGGATTTTATGCTCCATTTTACATATTTATTGAGGCAGTGCAACGCAACCAGCTCTGTACTCATTATGCTCCAGTGAGAGACACTAATCTCAAGAAAAGTCAATTTCTTTTGTTAATTTTTTGTATCCACTCAGCATGTGCTTTAGTAAATCAGGCTCTAAGTGTAAGTGACTTGTGATCATGTATTCCGCCTCACACCCAAACCAGCTGGGACTGACGAACTGTAGCAGGAAAAGGTAGAAAATTAATAAATATAGGGCTGTCAACGTTTTAACGCAAATGAATCACATCACCTAGGCTTTTCCTAGCCTACCTAAAGTCATCCCGTAAATTATAGTTACTTGATGTAACCAGCCCTGTGAGACAGATTAAAGCACTCACCACTCCAAGCATGCCAACGCCCTGGCACAACCTCAGGGACTATATAAACCCCCTTTCCCAATGCGCTCCCTTCTTCAAACCAGCTCAAAAGAGTGAAGCAGTCCAGCTGGGCCTGAGAGTAGTTGGGCTACGCACACAATCACAGAACTGTAGTTACATTAGGTAACTATAGTTTCTACTTTGTGTGTACTTCTAGTGCTCTCGCTAGTGGTTACCTACTAAGGCGAAGGCCGTAGGAGATCAATGCACTCCCAGCTGGACAGGCTCACAAAACAATCAGGAACAAAACCTCGGACAACACCATGGACAAGCCCCAAGACCCTAGTATCTATGGTTAACCTCCAAACTAGGAGCCTGTGGACCAGGAAAGGCCGGGACTGAAGGGAGTACACTGGCCTGCCGAAGTGTGTTGGGCCGGTCGGGGAGGGGCCATGGGTTCGTCATCTGGGTTCGTTCATCTGCTCCAAGTCCCGGGTGGTGGTCCCTCCACGACCGGCCTGACACACTGCTGCAGGCCGGGGGCTCCCTTCAGTCCCGGCCTTTCCTGGTGTGGAGCCACCACACCAGGAGCCACCACACTAGGATGTAAAGGTCCCGCGACCTCACCCTTATGAAGCAGAGGGGCCAAGAGGTGTAGTGGTGGAAAGGCATAGAGGAGGCCCATGGGTCGTGACACGAGCCAACGCTTCTGCCCCAGGCCCATGGGTCGTGACACGAGCCAACGCTTCTGCCCCTTGCAGCGGGTCGTCTGACATCCTGAGTGAGAACCAGAGTGGGCACTGTGCATTCTCTGCACTGGCAAACAGGTCGGCCACAGGCTGACCGAATCGGCGCCATTTCTGGCGCGTGACCCTGGGCGCCAAGCCCCACTTGTTGCGTACAGGGCCACCTTGGGACATTTTGTGCGCCTTGCGTTGAGTGTCCTGGGGGAGGCCAGATGTGTGTCCACCCACAGTAGGAGCTCTCCCACCCTCCGGTGAAAGAGGGATGACCTGGTCCCTCTCTGTTTGTTCAGGTAGGCCACAACCATCGTGTTGTCCGACCTGACCATCACAAGTTGTTGTTCCAAGCTCCATCCGGTTAGCGAAGAGCCCGTGAACACCTCCACTCCGGAGGCTTGGCTACGGCGGGACGTGGAGTTCTGGCTCACCCCAGACCGTCTCCAGCTGGGAGTGCGCATGAATGGGACGCAGCTCAAGCGCACTCTCAGCTGGAGACGGTCTGGCGTGAGCCAGAACTCCACGTCCCGCCGTAGCCAAGTCCTTGGAACTAAAAAATAGGTCCGCTGTCAAACCTGAGGGAGCTCCTGTGCCTCAGCACGACGGAGACGTAAACGTAGGCCTCCAACAGGTTGATTGATTTTATCCAGTCTCCCTGGCGGCCACTCCCCAGGTTGTGCCTGACCGTTAGCACGTGGATTCTCTGTTGGCCACACAGTCGCTGAGGATGCGCAAGTCCAGGATCCTGGGAACCAGGACACAAAGGGAGCAAGAGCCCATCTCTGCCTCCACCTGACCCTCCTCCAAAATTGCACCACAGTGCAGGAGCAAGAACGAGCCAGTCGCCTAATCAGGTCAAAATCCTGAGACCCTGACAATGGAGCAGCTCCGGGGCCACCTCCAAACATTCAGAGAAGGTGCGTGGGGCAAGGGAGTAGCTGAACGGAAGACGGTCAGACTTAAGGCACCGGTCCCCGATGTCAAACCAGGAGTTGGGGTAATAAAGGCCCCTCTCCACCTGGTACAGCTCCAAAAATGCACAGCGGACTCGGAAAATCAAATCAAAACACTTTCAAAATACGAGACACAAAAGGTCACATAAAAACTGGATAATCCTACTCCTACTCAAAAAAACATTTAACACCTTTCAAAGGATAAAAGCACAAATTGTGAGTATTCAACAGAAATAGTAAAAATGATGGAATTTGATGATGCACTTATGTCCAATTGTAAATTCAATTGATTTTGTACATTTTAATCAGGGGCCCCCAACCCCAGGGCCGTGGACCGGTACCGGTCCGTGGGTCATTTGGTACCGGCCCGCAGAGAAAGGATAAATAACTTATTTATACATCATTTCCGTTTTATTTATTATCTGAGTCTGAACGATGTTTTATTTTGAAAAATGACCGGATTCCCTCTATTACATCCGTCACTCTTGACGCTTGTCCCGGTCACGTAACACGTAACAAAATATGGATTTATAGCAACAGGTGATTCCCGCGCACCAAGCCCGCTCTGCATAATATGCGGTGGCCGGCTCTCTTATGAGGCATTGAAGCCTTCAAAACTGCTTCGCCACTTGGAGACCAAGCATCCTGCATTAAAAAACATGTTTTTTAATATATTTAGAAAATATTACAGTTTTTATGCTGCTTGTATCTTTTTATTTTGTGTATTAATCCGCCACATCTTAAAGACCGGTCCGTGAAAATATTGTCTGACATTGAACCGGTTAGTGGCGCATAAAAGGTTGGGGACCGCTGCTATATTGTGTATATATACAATTATACCCCCGATAAAGGACCAACCACCATGACACCGCCCACACCACCGTGATATCGCCGGTAGTTGGTCCTTACCCACCGCGGTGGAAAAAAAAGGCCACTGTCACAGCCCAGAAGTAGTTCTGATTAATCCTGATTAATTGTGTTAATCAAAACTCATGAGAGTAATTAACCCAATTAAAATTCATCAATTGACAGCACTTATAAATATATAGGCTAATTTTCAGATTATAGTGGTCACACAAGGAGATAGAGTTCAATAGAATCTTCAGATCATTGTGTTCAGATATTTCTGTCTCTTCAAAGTGATGGTATTTTATCTGCAAAAGGAGGTACTAAATATAAAATTTTTACTTTTCCTATGTTAAAGATCAGATTCATATTAGAGTTTATTATGGTAATCAAACTGAGTTAGAGTGATGGACCTGAATAAATATTTGATACCTATAACCCAAAACTATCTGAGAATGACTATTCCTATTGCCTTGTCTAGAATAAAAGGTTGGAAGCTTAGAAGCCAAGCTAGTTTCCAATTCATGGAGTGGAACATTATTATGAGTGCATACACACACTCCTGGCTGTGTCCCAACAGCAGCTCACAATGCCATCCAGATGCACAGCGCTGATAGAACAGACACATCCAAACTGCTGCTCTCAGCCAAACAGCCGCCAAATACAGAGAGAAACCCGGGCTGAGAGCTGAGGAGAGGAAGGAGGGAAAGATGGAGGCCAGCAAAAGAGAGAGAAAACCACCTCAGGGGGTTTGGACCACCTGTCTGTACTGACATGACCGCAGGCTGACCTCCAAACAGCCGTGTTCCACATTGGGACAGCAGGAAGGGGGAATCAAAGACTTCACGAGTAAAGACATCACTGAGACATATCTGTTTGAGTCATCGTCAGATATATGTGCAGTGGAATTTTTTATATCAACAACCAATATGAGGAGGGCAAAGCTGTTATTTTCACATCTCCACATCTTACAACATCACTGTCACAAAAACACAAACTGAAACTGCAAACCACCAGCGGTAGGTAGAGTAGCCTAAAATTGTACTCAAGTAAGAGTAGCGTTACTTCAAAAAAACTTTACTCAAGTAGAAGTAAAAGATTAAGATTAAGATTAAGATTACTTTATTATTTGTCACATACCAAATTACATACAGCATATATAACCAGCAGTGAAATGTGAGAGGGTGGTGCAACCTATTACATTGTATACATAGAAGACACACTAAGGTTGCAGACCACACCGGTGCAGCTGCCGGACAGCGCTCCAAGGCAAGGTGGGTTAAGTGTCTTGCCCAAGGACACAACGACAGTATGAACTGTGGGGCGAGCGGGAATCGATCCTACTACCTTCCGGTTGAAGGACGGCCGCTCTACCCACTGAGCTACTGCCGCTCAAAAAAAATCCAAAAAAAAGACTCAAGTAAGAGTGAAAAAGTATTTGGTTAGAAGTCTAATTAAGTACTGAGTAACTGTTTGATCAAAATGATTTTATCAGAAATAAAAAATAATAAAAAAGGTGCACATTCTGGTATTTCAAATTAATAAAAAAAGAAAGAAATTAGTAAAAAAAAATCATAAACAAAAAACTAAATAAAAAATGAAGGAAAAAGAAACACAAATTTCTAAATCTCACAACATAACGCTTTTGAAACCAATAGCCTACCTACAGTAGGTCATGTACAGCAGCGGTCCCCAACCTTTTATGCGCCACGGACCGGTTCAATGTCAGACAATATTTTCACGGACTGGTCTTTAAATAAATACACAAAATAAAATGATACAAGCAGCATAAAAACTGTAATATTTTCTAAATATTTTAATAAACATGTTTTTTTAATGCAGGATGCTTGGTCTACAAGTGGCGAAGCAGTTTTGAAGGCTTGGTGCGCGGGAATCACCTGTCGCTATAAATCCATATTTTAAGTAGGACTCTTGGTATTGTCTGTTAAATGCAGCTTACTTTGTCTTGGAAGTCATTTGGTCTTCTTCTGTCTACTCACTTAGTCTTTTCCCCTTTGGAAGAAACTTTCCAAAGAAGTTTGTTTTTACTCTTTTTGCTAGCTTGGAGGTTTAATTTTAGCGGCAACGTATTAAGTGACCGAGACAAGCGTCAAGAGTGACGGATGTAAAAGAGGGAATCCGGTCATTTTTCAAAATAAAACATCGTTCAGACTCAGATAATAAATAAAAAATTTTCTCTGCGGCCCAGTACCAAATGACCCACGGACCGGTACCGGTCCGCGGCCCGGGGGTTGGGGCCCCCTGATGTACAGTATGTTTGAACAGTACATCTGTTGTTTTGCTCTGTGTGTGAGCCAAACATGCTTTGTTCATGAGGACTGGTCATCCTCTTCACTTTCAACACTGAAGACAGTAGCCTCTGACATTTTTCATGTTTTTATTCCTGCTGCGTGTGAAGACTTTGTGCCGCCACAGTGTGTATTGGTCATGTGACTGCAGTGCAACTTCTAATTCGTGAAACACAGTCATGTGGTAGATTTACTGGCGGCATCTCTTTGGCAAAAATAAACCATAGTAAAATAAATGGTAAAAAAATAAACATCTTTAATTGTTCTGTTCATGTGCAGTCAGTTCTACCAAATACTGATGTAAAATAATAACTAGTCCAGGATGATCTCATTAATAATCATTATGAAGTAACATTGAGGCTTCACTTGGTGAGTGTCCTCATTTATACACTTCTAAAATAAGAAGTACTTAATCTAAGGGGGAGTTTACTTATCAAAGCAAGAATCAGAACTGTTTGGAGAGTCTGTGAGCGTAAAGGACATCCTGAAGTGCCTTTTTTTTAAATTCTCAGCTAAATTACCTTGTGTCTAAATGCACCAAGCGCAAGTGGCAAATAATCCAGTTTGCTCTGGATTATGTTGTTAGAAATAAGAAGCTAAGATATGTTAGAAAACAAAGACATTTAATGTACATTTTCTGTGTTGGTGATGCACAGAAATGTTTTCACATTTACAATTAAAAGCATGTGGGGCAAACAATTTGGTCTTACATGTCTGGATTTCTTTCTAAATGTGATCCTAAAACTATTTACTTACATATGTAGTATTACATGTCTGGATTTAGAATTGTATTCTTCCACAACGCTCGTGGATCTTCACCTGTCTGGAGTCTATCATGAGGACCGGGAGTCAGTGTTACACAGAGAATAAGAAGTACTTAATCTAAGAGGGAGTTACTCGTGCTGCTTGTCTCATGACCGCTGGTATGTTTTGGAAGATTTTTGGACCTACTTATACTTACTTGCTGTTCTCTCCGTCTGTCCAGATCTGCCTCGTGTCTTGCACCTCGTGCCCTCCTTCCAGCCAGCTCCCTGCCTCCTCTGCCTGCTCGAGTTTTTGTTTTTTCAATAAACTGCTGAATTTTATTCCTGGCCCTACTTCTGGCTCTGCTTCTTCTAAGTTAGCAAAAACCCTAACGCATGCGTCTGTACGTCATAAATGCAACTGATCGTGCCCTACGCAAAATTATAATAAATCTACAGCATAGAATCATTTCCCGAAGGAAAAGGCAGCAAAACCAAAGATGACTTTTATTTTAGTACTTAAGTATGTTTAATGCAAATTTGTCAGTTTGGTTAAAATGTGGCAGGATGTTTCATAATAACTCATAATCTGTTTTTAAAATGCCCCATCCCATTTTAAATACATAACAAGATGTATAAGCAAAATTTGAATAAAACTAGACATGTAACCTATTTAAAATAGATACATATTTAGTACTTAGGGACACTTCACACTTGAGCGAAGAAATTTATTTTCATTTTGCTGCACTCAATTGGGCTAGTTTTCCGCTTTTTTGGTTAAAATGGCACAAAAACAGAGGAATTGTGGGTAATACCCTGCAGCGAAGTCTGCTTCCATGCGCGCTTACTGAGAGTGTGCATCAAGGACACAAAAGGGGCGGGGCGTCGAACCACTCTGGAGAACTGGGACACCCTCTGCACTCGCAGTGTGGGTACTGGGACAGGGCGGATCCCTCGCGTGAATGTGCAAATGGAGTGGGTAGGGCTAGGGTGTAGGGAGTTGATTTGGAAAAGCCCTAGGTCTTAAAGTCTCTCACCAATTCTTTAGCTTTAAGCAGTACATTCTCCAAAGGTCTGTGTCTGTACTCCTCGTCGTCATTATTATTGATACATCTATGATTGAGAAGAAAATCAGGTTTGGATGGCATCCCCTAAAAAGCCAAACAGTTGTAAGAAAAAAAGTAAAACAAAAAGAAGGTGGTGGAGAATTGTAGTGTTGAGGAGTAACACTGAGCCGTGCTCCAGAAGAGAAAATAGGCGTGCTAAAATCTCCCCGTTCCACAGAAGGAAATTATCCTCAAAACAAAAGGCAATAACAAGCTTATGGTCTGCCATTAAAATGAGAACAATAAACACACATCTCGCTGCAGTGGATCTACAGTGTGAGTCTGTGCATGTGTTTGTACAGCCACTATTAGAGCCATCATTTAGTACACAATAGCAGCCGATGCACTGATAATAGTCCTCAGCCGAGTACAGCTGCTTGCTGATTATCTAGGCTTCCACACAAGACCTGCAAAAACTCAGGAGATAGATTACCCAGCTACACAACATACACACATATATATATATATATATATATATATATATATATATGTATATATATATATATATGCACCATACTCAGAATGCATGAATAAAGCCTATTACTGCTAATAGGAAAGCAAGTGCATGAATCCTGCAGCTAAAATTCACAACCGATTATGACAATATTCCTCATTCAGACTGACTCAGTGTTCAGATGCTAAGTGTTCAGCCTTCGTGCAACGTGTGATGGGGATGAATTAGGAGGAGCTCCAGGACACTGGTGATGACCTCTAGAGGTATGGACTTGAGTCTGACATTAGACTCGACTTGGACTTGAGCTCTCTGACCTAAACAGACTTGATGCTTCTCCCGGAAGATTAAAAGCATGTTATCAGGTAAACGGGTGGGGCACATTCACCTGCCCCGGTATAATCCACCTAATGTAGGCTAACGATAGCTACACATCACAGTCCCACAGTTCTCTAAATCTGGGCTCGATATAAGGGTCTCTTCAAAACCCGAATGTGCGACTCACAAAACTGAATTTTAGAACTGAAACTAATTCAATTTCAAAATATAAATTCATTTTCAAATTACTGCAATTTATTTACAAACCAATGCATTTGTTTTCGGATTACACTTTTTAATTAAAAAAAAAAAGTTTTTAAAAAGCATTCATTCAACTTGAGCAATTCAGATTACGTTTGAATGCTTGATATTTAATTACAACATATTCAGTTTCAGTTTCTGGTGGCACAAATATCAGCCCATAGAATACACTCAGAGAATCTTTCTGGGTTTAAAGGGTTAAATGCTGGTTTGATAATATCCTTCACAGTCTAATAGAGATATAAAATCTGTCTGTATGTGTAACTTAAATAGTTTGACCATCATTGATCACCAATAAATACAGATTTACAAATACACCAGCTGTGTTATTTTAACATAATAGAAGTCTGTTGTTAAAAGAACTTGAAACTCAAAGTATAGGACTTTGGACTTGACTTAGACTTGTGAGCGTTGACTTGAGGACAAAGACTTTAGACTTACTTGTGACTTACAAAACAATGACTTGGTCCCATCTGCATGGGACACTCGTGATGACCTCTGTGGAGGTGGGTATGAGACCTGGTTCACATTGAAACCCCCCCGACATCAGTGACTAAAGCTCCTCTCACAGTGACAGCACACTGTTGTGGTAAATACTCAGTACAGTATTTACAGTAACTAAGTATAAATGATGGTGTGTGAGTGAGGAAGCTTTTAGGGCTGAGCCAAATGTCAAATTTAATTTTACATTGCGATAAAATTCAAGTTGATGTCAATGATATAGCTTTGGCCATTTTTACTTGATATTGACACTAAGCAGCGAAGCACAGGTTTATGGCAGCCGCCCGCTTTAATGAAGCGTGAGTGGATTGAGTCAGATTCAGATTCTGTAACAGCTCTGCTCACATTAGAGTGTGTGAGCGATAACGTTTGAACAAACCAGTTCACGTCAACATAACTCTTCCTGTTACTATCTCAAAATAAAAGCCATCTCATTTTAGAGCAGGCACTTTATTTTGGCAGAACCAGAAAGGACAGAGCGTGACACCTGCACTGACCTAAACTCACTAAAACACTGCACTACAGTCTGTTGGAGGAGATAAACCCTGACTCAACAGAACACACTTATTTTGTTGTTTGTGGAGATTTATTTGCTTTTTGTTTTTCAGTAGTTGTTGAAGGTTAGAGTTATGTTTTGTGTATTAAACACATTTTTCAAAAATACAATTGTCTAAATACAATTAAAGTGCACTTTTTATAATGACATTTGTGTATTTTATTGCTTTATACTTGTGTTTTTAAAATAGATATTTACCAATATGGATAAAAACATACTGTGATAAAGAATTTGGCCATATTGCCTACAATATGTGATCAATGATATAATCTTTGACAAAAGAAAACACAGCATTCAGACTAACAGGGCAACAGCATAAGAGTTCATTTTAACTGCACCAAATGCCAGTCTTTTTGACATTGATAACCTTCTCCCGTACAATGAGTCACTTTATCATGACAAAATCTGAATAGCGAACCCACAACATGTAACTAGAGTCTTACTAGAACAAATCTGATTAGATTTCTGGATTGTGTGACATGCTTTTACGTCTGTGCAGCGAACAGCGATGGTGTACCTGGCTTTTGGAGGCAGCCACTTTTGCAAACAAAGCCTGGGACACTTTGGCTCTCTTCATCTCGTGCTGAATCTCCTCGTAGATGGAAGAGGTGACACCGAGAAGACAACTGTCCGCCCTCAACATCCGATCCCCGGTAACTGGAGACAGTCGCGCCTACACACAAACGCACAACTATTATTTAATATTATCAGTTCAAGTAAAACGCCTTCCAACAAATGTATGCAGTCAACATTGTTATTAGGGCAGCTGAAAGTTCTCCATTTACACAGAGAGCTATTAGATACCACAGATAATAGGGACTAAAGAATGGAGATGAGAAAAACTTAGGAGTCTAAAGGGTAACATATCCCTCCTGCTACATTCTGGCACATCAGGCCTGTTTAGGTTTAGAATGACAATCCTTAAACACTGTGTCTATTTCTTTTGTTTGTTAAGAAGTGTGTAGAAAAAATTACACAACAAACACTTTACTCTATTTCTATCTTATAACCCTTCATCCATTCGCAGTGTCAAACCCTGAATCAAATTTCATGGTCTAATTTTTAGTTATTATAAAATAGGTGTCAACCAATCAGGGCAGCTTTTGGAAAACCAGGTAAAGGGCAAAGCAAAGTACAACTGAATACTCAAGAATTTTGTTTGTGGTGTGTAACAGCAAAATCATGATACTGTCAAAACCTCATGTTTTTCCAAATCTCATAAAGCTCCATGCCTGGCCTAGTTCATTGAGCTCTTTGTTGCATTATTAGAAGCAGCGGTTCTCAAACTGTGGTCCGAGGAACACTGGTGGTACTGGTTTTCTTGAGGGGTTCTCACAGAGTCTTTGAGATTATTTTTTTTGACTGAAATTTTGACCTCCGTTTCCATGAGTCAAGACACAATTACGTCGTTTGAAATCCGGTAGATTCCCATTTTTTTTCCAACATCTAGCCTTTAAAGTCCCAGTTGGAGTATTTGCTCTCTGTCTCGCATAGTTTTCTCTGCTCATCTCCTGAAAATGCCATCCAAGGTTAATAAAGCTGCTGTTCGAGCGGTAGAACAAGACACTAATTAACAGGAAAAAAATATTTTGTTTTCAGGCCATAATCTTTAGCATAAAGTTAAGGTTGAGTCCTGGCAAAATGTTGTGTCGTGCCATGTCACCAGGACCTATTCATGCCTGCTTAGCCTGACTAGTGCAGTTCCACACTGACCTGGTTGGACCTGGGCGGAGTGTTGTTGCTGCTGACTGTTACGCCTGTCAGACTTCGTTCCTTCTCCTCCTGGTAGATGCGCTCCCTCTCGACCTCAGGGAGCTGCAGGAAACTGTGCATGGCCCGCAGGTTGACCAGCAGAGACTGGGATGCATGTTTAGGGTCCTCCTCTTTGCGCAGGATCTCTGATAGAAGACCCTGAGAAATACGTGTGCAGCTGTAAACCTTTATTATGCAGCTGTGGTTCATTTCTTTTGCAAATAAATACATGAATAAATAAGTCCAACTAACATGGATCACGCTCTACATGCAGTCTGGATACAGACTATACTTAAAAAGTTTTTAAGTAGGACCAGCCTCGTCCTACTTTGATCCACTGCTGAATGTTATATTAATAAATTCATACATTTTCTTCAGCTTATTCTGACATGAGCCTACGCCAGCTGCTTTGAGTGTGAGGCAGGATACTGTCTGGAGGATTGTGTTAGACACACTCACATGTTTAAGATTTACGATGGGTGTGAGCGCTAATGAAACACAAGACATACTGTATGTTTTGAAAAATAATAGTTTTTTGATGCATCATTGTAGTCTTCAGAATTGATTGAGAAAAGCTATTAATCTAAAATTAAAAAAAGACTTTATTGTTAAAGTTTACCCAATACAACTGCACCCTGCGGTGGAGGCACGTGTCCTGGCAGTGCATGTTCAAGGAGAGACATGTCTATTGGTTTACATCTGAGCTACACATAATGGTGGCAAGCATTTTATTAAAAGCTACTGTCTTAAAACATTTTGGATATTTACAAAGCGGAACCTGGAGAAAAACGTGTTTGCAATGTGTGTAACATAAAAGTTGAATAAATTTGATAAAATACAAAGATGTTTATACCAAATATTTCCTCTTACGGTACCGACTGGATCCGGTGTTATTCTACGAAAAGGACCCCTGCTCAGATGCATACACTGCTGTTGCACATACGAGTTTGTAGCCCTGTCAAAGTGTAATAACTGTGTTCATTTTAATCTTTAGACCTCCTTCACATAGACTACAACTAACCACTATGTATATGTTCATGAGCTTTAATTTTACTGTTACGCCCCAGTCCAAGGACGATTCTCCTCAGCTCTGACAAGTTTACTTTAGGTCTGACAGTCCCTCTGATTAAGATTGAAACCTCTACTCTACTGAAGAACCTGAACCACTACGTCTTGTTTACTGCCAAACGACAGTCTACTCTGTTGATTGAGGACAAAAAAGTAAAAATACAATAATATTCTGTAATAGATAATCAATCACAGTACAGAAGGACTCTCAGAAAAGTCCCCCAACACTGGATGCAAATGATGGATCCCTTTGTGGAAGAATTATGATGCTGGCACAGAAGGTATGGTAACAAACTGGAATTCTTATTCAAATCAGGGATCACTGTGAGACCCGCCCAGCAAACCCTCTCCTCCAAACGGGTATGGGGGAGTGGGGGGTCTTAAAGTGAATGCTAAATGACAAATGTGGCTCTCACTTCTGGTTGGCATGTTGGCATCATGCCCAACTTGTACGGCTGGCACTAGAGCACCTTGGACTCGGTAATGGGGGAAACATGGGGGTGGATAATAACCAGTGCAGCTTATTGTGATGAAAATGATAATAGCTGTAATAATAATATTAACAGTGGGTCTGGCCTGTCCTCTGAGCACCATTTCTGAGTGTAGCAGCGAATGGAAGATGATGGAAACTGGCTGTGGTGCGTTTGAGTGCTACAGGCGATGGCAGAGGGAGATGTGAAATGAGTGAATCCAGCAGAGAACAGAATGAAAAACAACTCACAGACACATACAGACTTTCAGTCTAACAGACAAAGGCAGGCTGAGATCAAGGAGGGACTGCCACAATGAAAGGTGATAGAGATGGAGCCATGTGAGAAGAAGAAAGCAGTTCTCTGAGGGGATGTGATGTGATTAGTTGGCCAAGCAGCTGCTTTGGCGCTGGCACCAACGTTGTGCTGCAGCGAGCTGGCACCAACACACACATATAAACATGCACCGAGGGAGGGGCGACTGCGGCAGAGGCCATGCCAGTGTGCCAACCTTCACATACACACTACACACCCCACCAGAAGACACGCTCAAGAGTTTCAAATGTGGGTGTTTTGTTGTGACTTTTAAAGCAATTAGGAGTTTGTTGGAATATTGGCCAATTAATTTAAAAGCTGTTGGGTTTGGAACTCGAAGATATTAATGGCCTCTGTGATCAGAATATGGCAAAGACGAACTACCCGTCAGGTAGTTGAGTTTATAGTGTACAAATCATAGTCATTTGTGAATAGTATCAATCAGTCTGAACTTTACTTTGACTTAGCTTTTTTACATGAAAAGAGACCAAAACAACTGAAAAAATGTAGAAAGTAAAAATAGAATGAAGTTGTGGCAATTGTCTTTTGTGTGCCACAGAACAAATCCAGCAGTTTAAGCACTTTTGTGATATAGATTTTGTAAATGTTGGTAACAATAAAGTTGCTATATATTCAAAAAACCATAAGGTTAGTATTTCAAAAGCAAACATATTGTAGCATTAACGGAAGTGGAGGGTGTTGGGGCCCCCATCATTTCCTTATGAGTATAAAGAATGTATTGTACTGATTACCTTGTTATTTATTTATTTAATTATTCTATTTGGCAAATATTTCATTATTTTTTTTACTATATTTAATTTAACTTTGGTTACTTTACTTTATGTTTTAATAAAAAACTGCTAAATGCTATACTGAACAACATGTACCATTTACTGCATTGAATCAAGTCATTTGAAGAGACCTAACCTGAATTGAGATGGAAGGGGATTAATATAGTTACAGTTGAATTGTTGTGTCTGTGAGAGAAGTCCAAACCTGAGTTCTGTTGAAGGCCACCCGAGCGAAGATGGCCTGTGAGATGCCGGCTCTCTTCAGCTCCTCCCTCACGCTCTGGTAGATGTCACTGGGAACATCTGTAGCCCCCACAAAAGTCGCGGGTATGCTGTGGTTTTGTGAGGCAGCTGTGAGGCTTCCTGTGGGGCCACACTGGACCTGAGGGGGCCCCTGAGAGTCAGGCCCCTTAGAGAGAGGCTTAAGGGGGGCCCTGCTGACAGGCGGGTGGTTGAGATACTGCTGTGAGGGGGGGGGCAGGAACTGTCCCGCCAGCATGTGGCTCACCACGTATTGCTGGTTGAGGATCTGTGCCATCACCAGCTGCGGGCTCACCACTGAGGGGTTTAAAGGTGGGGTAGGCAGTCCTGAGGGCCGGACAGAGAGAGACGAACGCTCACACAGGTTACCCCCACGAGAAAAAAGAAGGCTGGTCTGCTCAGAGGGGCCTGTGATTGGCTGCTGAGTGAGAGGAACATGTGCCGACTGCTCACAGAAGCTCTCCACATCTGTAACAGACATTTAAGAGCAGAATTATATCAGTACTACCCTTTTAACATAAGTCAATGAGCAGTTCTTGTTTAATTGCAAAAAAATATAAAAAACAAAATCAAAGTCATTATCTTATTCCATATATTTTTGGTAATTTCACACTTTTCTTTCCAGTCAATCTCTAAATTAGTGCTGCACCATTTCAAAAACATACAATGACTAGCTGAAATATTGTGGTAACAACAAGTCCTGCTGTATGTACTTAGATGTTACCCTTTTGCCAGTGTCAATTTTGAATTACATTCAAACATATAAAATATCAATCTCAGGACTACCTTTGACTGAGTGTGAATGTCTGTGACACGGAATAGCTGACTGCATAACGTCCGGCATAGATCTGCCACTTGTGGAATAAATAAAGGTTAAATAGATTTTTCTTTTTATAAATAAATTAAATGTATTTTCATGCTACACTATCTTTCAGATGCTCCACAATATAAGGTTTCATACTATTTTTCTCATGCAAATGTCCATCTCTGGCACAAAGAAAATGTGGTTCAGTCAGTTTTCTACAATATTGTCCAGATTGTATTACTCTGCTCAAGAGTAAAATCAGATTGTTTCCATCCTGACTGTACAATGACATTTACATTGTGAATGTTTCAATGGTGATACAAAGGACGATTGTGTATTGCTATACTCATTGTTACCTTTAAAAAACTTGGTCTTCTTGAAGTGCTTGTACCATCGCCCAAACTCATGACATTTGGCGGCGGAGACATTTGCATAGTAAGTGCTATTTACAATCGACGATATCATACTCTGGAAACACAGGGGAAACACAGGAGATTAGATTTTCCCAGCTCCGGCTGTGCACTGCTTTGCCCCGCGCCTCAGCTGTTCACACATCTGATATTAATGAACTCAGATGTGTGTTATTAAAAAGACCCCCAGGTAAATGGGATAATAAAGACAGATGAGTGTATGTGTGTGTGTGTGTGTGTGGAAGCCAACAAAACATTAGAGGTCATCAGAGAATACGCTGCTCTTTGCTCTTTTCCTGCCTCTGTAACGCACACAAATGCACGTTTGTTCCCTGAAGACCTTCCTGTGCAATCTTTACATCTGATTACACCTTTCATCTTCTCATCTTTATTTTAATCTCTCTGGCAAACGGGAGAGTGGGCAAAGGGAGTGATAGACGGGGGAGGGGAGAGTGCTGTGTAACATCTGAAAGGAAGAGTTTGGACTATTTTCTGAGACATTATGATAATCTACTTGTCAAGACAATGAGGTTAAAGGGGAACAACAAACAGCTAAAAGGGACAGAACATCAGTAAAAAATGATCAAATTATGTACAATTACAAAATGAAAGGTTGGCAATTATGCTTTTAAACTTCTTCTTAGCATTAGTAAGAGTAATAATTTATGTTCATATAAAGTCCAAAGCTGCAGCCTTATGACTGTAATTTCCTTCACTTCTGAAATGGTTTGCTGGGAAACGGCTCCAGCCCAGATCTGAACATGTTTGAATGCACTCAACCAATGAGGAAAGAGTTTGGGTGGGGCAAGAGCCAAACACTAATACAGGATGTGGGGCCCCTTTTTCTCCCACTTTTCCATGACATTCTATGACTTTGCTAAACTACATTCCAGATTTCTCTATATATGCAGGAACCCCTAATAGGACATAGTTGTCCTTAAAGATATGCAACGCTAGAGTTATTATTGTGATGCTAGATTCATGGGACCAAATATGACATTAGACCACATTGGTGGGTTAGTTTCAAGGAAAGACTAATAGACCAGGTTGATAATTATATGCCTCTGTAAAATGTGGCATTGCACAGAGATAGTCACAAAAGAAATATCAGTATAAAAGCGAAGTATATGAACATAACGCAGAAGCTTACACATACCTTAACAGTAAGTATATCTCCGGCTCAAAAATGGCCAGATCCACCTCCACATAGATCTAGAGAGCCACAAGTGTGGAATAAAAAGGTTTCTCTTGTGTGAGGAATAACTTAATGAATTATTTCTTTAAATATTTCCTAATTATTATTATACATAAAAATGTAGATGTCATGCACACCTCAAGGCATTAATTGAAATATTTATACATTCATTCAGAGCAGATCTGTGATGTGAATAATCTATGTATGCTTAATAAAACCCAGATTCAGATGAGATATCAGAGCCAGACTGTGGCCTGGATTCTTGCTGAATCAGTCAAGAGTGCAGTAGTGTGATGGTAATGGACAGGAATGAGCGCTCTGAGAGGCAGGCTGGCAATCAGCGCAGAGCCAGCGAAAAGCAGACAGCAATCAGACTTTATCTTTCCTCTGCTACAGCTATCTGCTTCTGGACTTCCGGCTGATCCACATGAGAACAGGCACAAATACAGATAAAAACATATAGATTTGATGTTCAGTCCTAGTATTTGCATTCAGTCTTCACTGACTGTCACTGTTCACACAAATGACAAAGCTTTATGTTGCTGTTAGTATAAACAGTGATAAGAGGAAAACCTATTGATTGTAGAGGACGCTGTAAGCTTAACCTTGCACAGATGCACCATTACACAAAAAAAAAAAAATTTAAATCAGCTTACCAAAAAACAGCAGTAAGATTCCTAAAAGTAGATGCCCGCACTAGACATACTGTGTTTCTACATAAAGTTAAGAATACTGTTTACCATTGTTTTATTCACAGCTGATGAGACTATTCTAGAAAGTATTGGTTTAAAGATTTACAAAACCGTTTAACATACCTCATCAACCACAAAACAATAATTGAATTGCAGGTGACAGGTGTTATAATAAACTGAGACTTAGAAGAGTTTGCAAACGGAAAAGGAGAGTGTTACTGCTGACATGTTATTCTCCTTTCTTCTAAATCTGTTGTTGATAAATAAATGAATATTCTAGTAAAACCATACCCTTGATATAAAATAAATGTATTGTGTTGTCTAATATAACAATACAGACTTTGTCTATATAGTTAATTGCAATTAAAATAATAGTAACCACAGTATTATGATACTGTTTAACTGATATTTTTCCATTCCCAGCACCTCCCATCAACCCACTTTATGTGAGTGCTAGCTTATTTTGATAATTATAGCCATATATGCTTAAAAAACAGCATTTTATTAATTTATCCTCTTCTTAGCCTTGTAATGATCTTATTTTGTAGAAACTGTAATATTACTACTGAAGATCTGATATAGTATACCACAGATAACTGTTTATTTTTAGTGGCCCTCAGTGCTGTATGTCTGTGCTGTACCTGGGACAGAGGGCACTCTTTGGCCAGAGAGCTCTGGTTCATCTCTTTCAGGAGCTCCTTCAGAGCATTCCTCACTGTGGAGTGAGTCCACTGCTCAGCTGGCAGGTCCTCCAACCTCGGACAACTACAACAACAACAACAGTAGAGTTTGTTTTCATTTTAAGAGCATTAAAGGGCAACAACACTATTGGTTCCTATGCCCAGTATAAAAGAGCTGTATATTTAATATTATCAATGATAAAAATGTATGCAGCAATAAAAAGTAGGGATTTTGAGTAGGCCACTGCAGATAATCAGACTTGGTCTGCATGTCTGTGCACTGTTTACCTGTGCAGCTGTATTTTCAGAGTGATGACATGATGGACGTCCTGTAGCATGTCTGCCACTGTGGCATCAGGGGCGTCAGTGACACTGGACAGAGGCATGGGGTTCCAGCGGCCCACCTGGATCAAACCTGGACCACCACATCACACAGGGGAAGAGAAAATCATTCCTTCACATAGAATTGAATACGTTTACATTCCCTGGCAGAATTTGTGTTTTATTTTATTTCAGAGAATATGAATGATAACAAAAAACTTTTTTTTCACTTATAGTTAGTGGTTGGGTAAAGCCATTTATTGTAAACAATTGTGTTTACTCTTTTTAAATCATAATGACAACAGAAACTACCCAAATGACCCTGATCAAAAGTGATTTTGGCCTAAAAACATTCACACAAGTTGACACAAACAGGTTTGAATGGTTACTAAAGGTAACCATCCTCACCTGTGAGCTTTTTGTTTGTAATCAGTGTGTGTTTATAAAAGGTCAGTGAGTTTCTGGGCTCCTGACAGACCCTTGCATCTTTCATCCAGTGCTGCACTGATATGTTTGTATTCTGAGTTATGAAGAAAGCAAAAGAATTGTCAAAGGATCTGGGGAAAAGGTAATTGAACTTTATAAAACAGGAAAGGGATATAAAAAAATATCCAAGGAATAGAGAATGCCAATCAGCAGTGTTCAAAATCTAATTAAGAAGTGGAAAATGAGGGATTCTGTGTAAACCAAACCAAGGTCAGGTAGACCAACAAAGATTTCAGCCACAACTGGCCGGAAAATTGTTTAAGATGCAAAGAAAACCCCACAAATAACTTCAGCTGAAATACAGGACTCTCTAAAAACAAGTGGAGTGGCTGTTTTAAGATGCACAATAAAGAAGACACTTGAAGAAAAAATGTGCTGCATGGTCGAGAAAGCCATTACTACACAAATGCCACAAAGCATCCTGCTTTCAATACACCAAACAGCACAGAGACAAACCTCAAAACTTCTGTGTGATGAGACCAAAATTGAGAAATTTTACTTTTTGGCCACAACCTTAAACATTACATTTGGAGAGGAGTCAACAAGGCCATTGATGAAGGGTACACCATTCCTACTGTGAAACATGGAGTGGATCTCTGATGTTTTGGGAATGTATGAGCTACAAAGAGACAGGAAAAGATGAGTGCATCAAAAAATACACTCAATTTGCACTCATCAGCCCGGAAGCTGCTCATGGGACGTACTTGGATGTTCCAACATGACACAATCTAAAGCACTAGGCCAAGTCGACCTGTCATTGGCTACAGCAGAATAAAGTGAAGGTTCTGGACTAGCACTAGTGTATTGTCAGCATACATCTGACAATGGGCTACAAAAAAGAGTGTAATTCTTTAAAAAAGACACCTAAAGCCGAACCTAAAATCTAAAATAGTACCATAAACTTAGACATGCAGTTTATGTACTACTTATTAAACTAATAATACTACTATTCGTTCATCTTCTACCGCTTTGTCCCGTTAGGGGTCACGGGTGACTGGAGTCTAACCCAGCGGCTTTGGGCCTGAGGCAGGGTACATCCTGGACACTGTCGCAGGGCTAAGTAATACTAATAGTAATACTAATTAATTAATTAATTAATTATACAAATGTTTTTTTTATTAGTTTAATTATAATAGTACTAATTCAACTAATTAAAAAAAAAACATTTGTATAATTCATCACACATTACACTTTCCTACTTACATTTAAGACATGATCCGTGTCTAATACCATATCCTTCAATGACTACAAGAATTCAGAATAAGAAAGCTCTATAAATCTTAAGAAGTGCAACTCATTTGGAACTACACGTTCCACACACACAAAACAAACAATTTATGATCAAAGACAAGAGCTTGGTCTTATGGTTCTGTTAAAGAAGATCATATCATAGAACTGTAGAACAAATGAGTGAGGTAAAAACATTAATAGCACTCTAATTGTTAAAGTAAAGGAGAAATCAAGTTAAGAAGACTAATTCAAAGAGTTAATGGCAAAAAGTCTTGAAATAACATTTGTCAGAAGCATATTGTAATCTAACCTGAAGGTCTTTAAGAGAATTCAGTTGACAAGATAATTCAGAGCTAATGGTACGTTCAGATGTTATTCTCTGCGAGGACTGCACAATATATCACTAATGTATTGTTATCAACTGAAAATCTATATTGCAAAGAACTACTTGAATTGCACTTTTATGCATTAATATTGCATTATTATGATTTTACATGCAACAGACATTCAACCTTTGCAAATTAAAACAGGCAAGCCAGAACCTGAACTCAAACTAGCAAACTGTGCAACTCTTTAGATCTTAGAATTCAATTAATCTTTTACTGGAACATTCTGATATTGCAATTTATAACAGTTTTTACATAATGCATAGTTTATAGACATTGTGCAACCCTTTTTTTTTACTAAGGCCAAATCCCAATTCTACCCCATAGACCTTGTTTTACACGTTCCCGAGAGGCCCAGGGGTGATTTTTGGGGACCACACTAATTTCCCATAATGCAGTGTGTTCACTGGCACCGCAGCTGAGAGAGAAGTGCAAAATGTAACTAATTTGGGCAAAAAAAAAAGATTCAGTCCTGTTTTATGTTTATTTAATCTTGAACTTATTTATGAACCAATCCATTTTCTCCTTGGAAGGTTTCTGAAAAATGTGTGTTTGCTAACGTTAGCCTCACATCAACAGGTCATGGTCTTGTATTTACAAACTTTTTAACTTTTATTAGCTTAATAAACCACTGCACAGCACTGCTGTCTGCATTGATATAACGTAATTGAACAGTCCTTTTGGGTTTTGTGCTGGTTGTGTCTTGTGTCTGTGACAGAGACTGAGGAAACAGCAGCTGATACTGTTCAGACCAGGACTCAAGTCAAAATACTCACAATAAACTGTTCATACACTGTTGATGATGATGGACATATTATTAGACCATATTGTAATATTATGTTGTGTGTTAAAATATAAACTATATGAGACATTTTTATTCAGGCTTGTCCCAGACCATGACACTGTAAATCTAAAAGATAAAAGAAAAGGTTAAGACTTTCAATAAAAGAATGATAAATGTGTGGTACCTTTGGCCTGAGCAGCAGAGCAGTGGGAATAACCCAGTGAGAGCAGGGCCATCTCGATCAGCTGATTGAAGAGCAAGTCCCTCTTGATCAAGACAAACTCAGCGTGGTCCTCTCTGCGAGGTCCCTCCAACCGGCCCTCCCTGTGCTCTACCACACAGAACACTGGCAGCAGGCTCCCTGAGGACGGCACAACCAACAGGACAAGCTTCTTTGAAATATTACCATATTATGCTTGAAGTGTTGTGTCAGTTCAAGCCCAGAATCTGTCAATGATCAACTGTCCTGCTCTAAGAGCCCAGGACAGTGTCTGAACATGTAAGAAATCTTGTCATATTTAATTCAGCATCTGACACTAACCTAGTTGTAGATGACAGACATGTTTGTTCTATATGTAAAGGGTTTAGCACCTGTCTCAACTGTACCTTATTCACTGGACCTCACTGCACATCAGATGGACTATTTGTCTTTTTTTTTTAGAAGTGTTAATACTGTCTTGGGTACAGGTCTTCGGGCTCCTTTAACCCTCTTTGTGGACATACCATTAGATTTAAGACTTTCCTGAATTCCTCTCGTACCTTTGGTGTGCCAGCTCTTGCTCGGGGCTCTCCAAGGGCTGCCTTTCTGGAGCAGGCAGGGCTTTCTGGCACTGGGGCTCCCCTGTCTGCTCAGATCGTCTCGGGCTGAGGGTCCCACTCCCTGCTGCTGGTCCAGACGCGCCAGTTTGAAAGGAGGGGGTCTGGGCTCTAGTTGTGGATCGGTGCCTTCAGTATTCTTGGTTCCATTACACAGAGGGTCCATCTGCAGCTTTACACTGACCAAAAACAAAATATATGTAAAGTATTTTCATTTCCCTCTATGACCAGACCAGACTAGAGTTCACTTTCTGCATTTTGAGCATTCTGTGGGGCTAAAGGCATCATGGAAGACACATGGAAGTTGAAGTGCCACAATGACTTGTATCAATCCTTTAGTTGCTTTGCAAAACATAAGCACTTGTCACATATTGGACAATTTAAACTGCATAAAATGTTAGTATTGTTAGTTTTATTATTTATTATTGTTATAATGTTAGTCTTCCACACAAACAACAACTGTTCTTTCTATTTTAAAGAACTTGTTTACAGATTCCCTCTAGCCTACACATTAAGCCTTTAGTTTTCTTAGTGAACAAAATATTGTAGAGTAATCTTAAACACGTGTGCAAAGACTGTTTGAACTGGAATAAATGTTGGTATTCTATGTACCATACATGTCTAATTCTGGCCCATGAAATGGAATGTAACTAAAGAAAGATATTAAAAACATTTTTTTTTACTTCAATACAAAAACGTGTATTCAACAGCCTTTTCCAAGACAAAAATATCAATAATATTTAAAACAACAGCCGTTTTACACAGTCACAAATCCAACATGCAGCACTAGTTAGGGCTAAATACAGTTCTGCAGAGAACCTGTACAGTAAGTATTGTTTAGTCTATACTAAACGCCCTGATACTTCTGTTAGATATACTTCTGTTCACATGAATCTCTTAAGATATAGTCATTTCACGTACAAACTACACCTTTTGGACAAAACATAAAGATGTGACTCCAATCTGAAGAAGAGCCTCAGGGTCCCAGTGAGATGACCTTCACGACGGTGCAGCGATAAGAACCATTTGTTAATACAAGTCCACTCGGCTCTGACGCGCAGTTTCTCATAATAAACCACGAGCAGGAAGCATTTCCAGGCTCGTCGGTGTTTCACTTCATTCTCAAAGGCGCGCTAATCTCCCCGCACCCCATTGGGCTGAAGTTTGATTAAGCCACACCAAACTGTTTCTGTCGGAGTACAGCGTTTGTCCCACCTGCCATCACGCGTCCACAAACAGCTCTTATCCGTATCCATACGCTAATATCCACTCGCTTCTCCTTGACGAGTGCACGCACCAGTTTTCTGTTCCTCACTGTCACAGCAGTCGCGTACACGTTTGAAATATACGCCACGATGAAGACTTCGGGGCTGTCCTTCTCTGTCTCCGCTCTCCGCGCGTCGTTCAGACTGTTCTTTGGTGGATCTGGCCTCAACGCAAGTTCACAGCAACCTCCCGCACAAAGCACGCGCACGAGGACGGCGCGACCCGCTCAGAACAATACCCATCGTGCATCTGTGCGCGCACCACCCTCACTTCACCAGGCTTAATCAGACAACAGAGCCCGGGACAGCAGTTGTTGGTTGGTTCCACTTCAAAGCCCCGCAGGCAGAGCGCACAGTCTCCCTCACGCACACGCGCAGGCTCATAAATACACTTCCCAGCTGCATTAGCATATGGTGTAATAATGAATTCACTAGCGCGCGCGGTAAATGTATTAAATGTGACAATTGCGCATAAATCTTTTTATGATTTTGCGCGGCACGCTGTGAACGCTCGTATATGGCTGTCTTTAGGGGTCTGGCGCTCTCCATGGCAACGAAGTGGAGCAGAACAAAGAGGGTCTGACTGACTAATATGAACTTTTCTACAGTGATGTGGAGCTGTCTGGGGATCATGTTGGGATTATAGTCATGAGCAGATAATAAACTCACATGATGCATATTATGTTTATCAAATGCCTGGATTACGTTATGGTGTAAAAGGATGGTATATCAGCAGAGGCGTTTCTACAGACTGTGTGGACACCAAGCAGGAAGTAGCTTAGGGGGGGCTCATGTGTTAAAGATTTTTTTGGGGGAGCAGCACGTGTTAAAACAATGTTATTAATAACTTAATAAAGTAATGACTTCTCTTAACATAAACGCATGCCCGGCTCCTGAACAAAAACAACCAATGTGCTTTATCTTCCTCATGTGGTTGAACTCATTTTTAGCTGCAGTGTGCATAAACAGAATAGAGTTCACAGTTCACAGATACTTCACAGGTACTGTTCAGGAACAGTACCTTCAGGTACGACGGGGATGCAAAGGTGCTATGAGTTGAAACTTAAAACTGTACATAATCTGGCTTGAACAGGTCCAGCACTATGTTGGATAAGAAAAATAATTACTGTACTTTGCCTTTTGTCAAGTATAATATGATAGTAATAAGAACTGTAGTATAGTGTCTCATAAGCCATTCAAGTGTTTTGTAGAAAACAGCATGAGACTTCCAGAAACTATACAGTTGTAAGGTATGAGCTAAAATAACATGATTCTGTAATTGCCATATAGAGGATAGGGTATTTCAGAGTACATTAAAATAAATATCAATGAGAGAAAGACAATGAGATGTTAAGGTACCTGAGTTTTCTGTTGGTCCTGTCAGGTCGCAGTCAGACTGGGGCTGTGGTGCCTTAATGGAGCATGAGATCTTTGCGTGGTGTCCCAGAGCAGAACTCTGACTGATGTGTGTGAGAAGAGAGAGTGGGAAGTTCAGAGATCCTTCATTCTGCCTGAGACGTGTTCCTGAAACCCAACACCGGAGCGGTTACAGAGCAGTTTGTTCTGTAAGTGAGAAGGATGGGTGGAAGTCTGTTGTGAGAGGAAGCGTGCTCTACTACTTTTGACTAATTAAACAAAGTGAATTAGCTTTCCCTCCTGCCCCAATGAGTCACGGCTGGTTGCACATCATTCATCGTGACTAATTCAGAGAGAGATGTCAGTCAGCGCAGTGGAAGTGGGTTTGTTTATCACAAATATGTATCTGAGGAAGCCATATGTCTGCTAATAACTTGTGTGGGCCTTAAAGTGCCTTAAAGTGTTTAACTGGCACTACTCTTCTGCTCTTTATCACTGGTTGGTTCCTTGTCAATGAGGCTGGCGTGCTAAATGCTAATTAAGAGCATTACACGCTCCAAGAGTATGCTACAGCGTGGCTCCTCTCAGGTGACTCTCACAGTCGTGTAGAACTCTAACAAGGTTACATTTTCATTGCCGTTCAGCATCGATGTGATGTGGATAATATAAACTCATGATGTGGTTAGTGAGCCGGCTAACGTTAGAAGGGAGGATGCTTCACTCCTTAAAGGGAAAATGGATTACAAAGATTCACTTTCTGTTTAATGTTGTCAAGTTTGTTTGGACCATACAAATATATCCAGTCCACTCAGAGTCACACATTGCTCATACCAGCGTGTAGCTCGAGATTGGTCTTGGTCTGGACTTGACTTTTACAAGTTCCTTTGAAACTAACATCGCCTTTACATCTGATATATGTGGGTGACATCAGATGTAAAAAATGTCCTATTGTACATTAATACAGAATGTGAGACCTCAGTGAGATGGAGCAGTTTCTAAACCCAGATGCTACAGTCTGACTGGATATGGTGCTTTGGGGTATTTTTCAACCTCCTGCCGTAGTTCTGACCAGCCTGTAGAAAGAGGTTTGAAGAACTAAATGTGGTCAAAAGTAAGACAGTAACAAAAATAAATCTACAGTTATCAATACAACTGATGAGGAGCATACAGATGTGACAAATTATTACTAACCTCTGCAATTAAATGTGCACACATACACAGACTCTGTGAACTCAGACATCCCTCCTCAGACTCACTCTGTTACATCTTAACTCATACACACTCTACAATCTTATCACTGACACTGTGGCAGGGCTGGGCTGAAGGCAGCTGTGTGTGTTCAGGTTTCATGATCTGGGGTGTGTACAAGTGTCCCGCTCTGCTCACACAGCACAGGTGTCAGATAAAGCCTGAGAGGAAAGGTGGGACGCCTGGACAGATTTGATGTATGCACTCAGCTTAAACTGTAGCCATTGTGTTTTTCTGTGGCCTCTTTGTGGCAGATTGAATCAGTGATTGGTCTGGTTTGTGCACAGAATCTGGGGCTTTGTTCCAGATAAAGGCTCGCAATAAAGAACAGGACAACAATAGGGGAACAGCAGGTGGATATATTAGCACCATCTCTTATGCACAGGAGATTTTGTTGTTTTTAAATAATGACTACTGTGTTAATGTATGTAACATATGATGAAGGCATTTGGATTAAAAAATAGAAGTGAAAATTTAACACTTCTTTTATAGAGTCAATGTCTTCGACTCAACTCTCATAATGATTTAATTATTTATTTAACCCTTTAAACCCGAGCCTGTTTTTTGGTGTGTCTGCTCGAAAAGGACATCAAAATGAAGGGAGCACTTGTGAGATTTTCCAGAAGAGAAATATTTCAATGTGAATGTTACAGTTTCAGGATACATCAAGATAGAAAAGAGCAAAATAACCCCAAAAACATTTCCGCCTAAAAAAAAAAAAAAACAAAAAAACAATATTTGGATTAATATCCCTTTAGATGAAGGCAGTTGCAGCTCAAACACTATTTAAAATTACAGCTACACATGTCAACATGCACCTAATATAATTCTTCTAATGTGAAACAAACCTAAACTATTAAGATTTTGTTTTGGAATGGTCCATTATAAAGAATAGGGCAGAATTTGGCACATTTTGGCACCACCTGTTTTTGTTTGTTTGCTGTTTGGTCTGTGTTTGGAGTAAATGTAAATGGTAAATTGTTGAGTCTCAGCTGATCAATTTGATGTGCTGCTTTGCCATATTAAGCTTGGAATGTGTATTGTCTCAAACCCTATGGCCCCAATGCTCTCAGGCTTGAAAGGTGAAAGGTGTGGGTCTCATAGAGACGATCAGTTCATTTATAATATACACATTTGAGTCTTTTGTAAATCTTGTTGGAATAATACAGGTATACACAACCATAAATGCACCAAACCTTTGTACTTTGACTTTATTGCCTGTTCTCCACACAGTTTGTTTTGTGGCAGGGATGAGTCTGAGATGGTGCACTAAGCACTTTATCTCAGTTGAAGCATCACTGTGCGTTGGCTGTCTGCTCTAATTCTATTAGCCGATAAGTTTAATGAGCTGCGAGTGTTGGATCAGTAACAGCAGTGACCAGTCAGTGACATGACATGTGCAGCAGCTGCGTGTTTCCTGGTGTTCTGAGTAGGAGGCCTTGTGTGGCACTCTCACTGTCAGTAATGGGATTGACCTAGATCACAGGTTTTGCTGTACATGAGTGTATCATCGTGCTGCAGGTGTGTCGATGTGTGCCAAACAACTAAAGTTAGACCAATTTAACTGCCAAACAAGTCTTTTTAACTTTTAAGAACCAGTTTATGAAGTTGGGTTGCATTTAGTAGTATTAATAGACCATCTTATTTTTTCCACTTGAAAATGTAATTTGAAGTAGAATTTAACTAATTGAACATCTGAAAAGGCATTGCTTAAAAAGTAGAACAAATACAATAGGACATTAGGAATGTGAAATGAAATTCTGTAACTGTATGTTTGTATACTACACCCACTTTGCATTTTAATGCTATAAATATATTAGGGGCAACCCAAGACTTTACACTTACAGATTTGTTTCTAATCAACACTAGTTCATCAACATTAGTATTATTTATTGTGTTAATGTAGTATGTGTAGCTGGACTGATCACATGTGGAACTACTAATACAGTATAAATACATACATGAGTATAAGTGAATGAATAACTCTAAATTGCCCACACTGAGTGAATGTTAGTGAATAGTCTGTCCTCCAAGTTATTTGTATTGATGATACTGTTCTGATCTGTCCTGCTTCCCAAACTGGGGTTTGTACTCTACTCTACTCTATTAGCTATAGGAGTTTGGTAATGGCTAACAGACTGCTGCAGCAGTCTTAGACTCCAACCAGAGCTCTGAGGTCTGCAGACCAGTCTCCAAATCCAGAGGCGACAGGGTCTTTTTTAGTGGTAGAGCCCAGTCGCTACAACAGTTTGGAAGGATAGCTTGACTCTTACCACAGCTTTAATTGTATATATTTATTGTAGTTTTTATCTTGCCATTTTACAGACATTGTTTTCAAGAGAAGATTATCCAAGCGCTACGTTTGGAAAAAAAAAAACATGTCTTCTGAAACGATAGGGTCCTTTTAGTGTATTTTGTACAAATATGACTGAATGAACAAAAGGAGATTTATGGGTGTATTGAAGGAGACATGAAGGTAATGTAGAGAAGAGGATGAGGAGGAGGGGCACAGATGGAGGCAGAGGGTTCACTGTGGAGACCCCTGAAGCAACAGTCCAAAAGAGAAGAAGTGGCTTAGAACTATACTTAGAAATCTGAACTATCCCAATTTTAACTTTAGTTGCAGTTTTTTATGATCCACTAGAGGACAGTATAGTGTAATAAATGAGACAACACTAGTTTCGAGGGGTTTTGTAAGTCTGGTAGTGTCGTACCTAGGCCTCTAGAGGGCGCTGGAAGTACTTGTTACTGGTTTGTGAGTAGAGTTCAGTTCTGTGGAGAGAAAGAAACACAAATGTAAATGAGAGAAGGATATGAGTTAACCACTGCATCCATCATATTACACTGTGTAGACCAGTGGTTATCAAACCACCAAATCACTTTTCATATTTGTTTATGATATCTAGGCCCATTGTACTACATTAATAATAGTTTAAGAGCAGAAAATGCAATTCATTTATGAATATTGTTAATCATATTGACATATTCATTCTGTTGTGCTGCTGACAACTGACTATATTCCCTCATCAAATACTTTCAGAGCCATCTCAGCTTTTTAAGAGTCCAGTTCATATTATAGTGAGCGATGAGGTCATCCTGGTCATGACCTCAGTGAGAACAATGCTAAAAATAGTAAATCACTGAGAAAAATTTGCAAATTTGAAGCAAAAGCTTAGACATAATACACAATTGGTGTAAAAACAAACAGACATACATTTTTTTTTATCTTTTATGTATGTTCCTTAAAAATGGACAGAATTTCTAGACCCAGCCAGGGGCCAGAGTCTGGTTTGGGGACCACAGGATCTCGTCTCTGCTTTTTGCAGATGATGTTGTCCTGTTGGCTCCATCAAGCCAGGACCTCCAGTGTGCACTGGGACGGTTTGCAGCCGAGTGTGAAGCAGCTGGGATGAGGATCTGAGCAGGATGAGCACCTTCAAGTCCGAGGCCATGGTTTTCAGCTTGAAAAGGGTGGCTTGTCCCCTTCAGGTTGGTGGAGAGCTCCTGCCTCAAGTGGAGGAGTTCAAGTATCTTGGGGTCTTGTTCACGAGTGAGGGAAGGAGGGAACGTGAGATTGACAGACGGATCGGTGCAGCTTCTGCAGTGATGCGGTCGATGTACCGGTCTGTCGTTGTAAAGAAGGAGCTTTACCGGTCAATCTACGTTCCTACACTCACCTATGGTCATGAGCGTTGGGTCATGACTGAAAGAACAAGATACAAGCGGCCGAAATGAGCTTTCTAGATAGTTAAGAGTTCAGGAGGTGCTCAGAGTAGAGCCGCTGCTCCTCCACATCGAGAGGATCTAGCTGAAGTGGCTCGGGCATCTGTTTCGGATGCCTCCTGGACGCCTCCCTAGGGAGGTGTTCCGGGCATGTCCCACCGGTAGGAGACCCCGGGGAAAACCTAGGACACGCTGGAGGGACTATGTCTCTCGGCTGGCCTGGGAACGCCTCGGTATCCCCCCGAGCTGAAAGAGGAAAATTAGCGTGTTAACTTTTTGCATTTTTGAATAAAAAAATGTGTGCAATCATTCATTTGATGTAATGCCCTCTCCACACAGCTGGATACGCTGCTAAATAGACAATTCTGCCTTAAGAGATTACCGGATGGTTCCCTGGAAAAGAGTAAAGTAATATGTGTAATTTGACATGCTTACACAGCTATCAAATAATAATGAACAGGAGAGGGGTGGTAGAACTTGTTGCACTGATGAAAAAAGGGAAAGAGACAGCTCCCGATAGAGAGCAGAGAAGAGAAGGAGTGTAGCATAGAGTGATATAAATCAGGGATGATTTTTGAGGCTAAAGGCAGGAGAAGCCCTCTGGTGAATGTTCTGTTGTCAGCCCATGATCATGTACTCTACATGTGCTCTGTTATTAAACTGAAACGTAAGCTACTAAATCATAGTGGTCTTTTCGATTATTGCTTCCAATCTGAACCTGGGGAGTGAACAATCCGAATTCCTTCACAAAGTAATGCACTTTTAAGTTACTGTATTTTTAAGATTTCTTATTTATTTCACCATAGCCCTGGTGTATGAATGTGTGTGACTGTAGAGGTGAGTTTGGTGGTGGTCGGAGGGGTGAGTGTCTTGTGTTTGAGAGCCCCCTCTCTGTCCGCCCCAGGTGTGAGTGTGTCAGACATGGGGACTTGTTACTCGACTTGAGTAACTATTTTTATGACTTGTGACTTGACTTGACAAAAAATAAAATACTTGAGACTTGACTTGGACTTGGAAGTTAAAGACTCGGGACTTGACTTGAGACACGATGACTTGAATGACTTCAGTGTTAATCATGTTTTCAGTTTGATTTTAAATATATACATTATTTTAAAAATAAAGTTGATCCAGCTGGAGCGCAGGCTGAGAATAGTGTTGTCATGACTGGATCACGACTCTATCATCAGTCATGCCCCCCCCCCGTACCTTACACACACAACGCCCACTTAGATCAGAATCACATCAACATGTCAGCCGGGGTACCGAGGGTCATCGCTTTCGGCTTCAACAATTATTCCCAAGATGTCAAAAGGCGAACAGCGCGTTGCAAGACATGCAACATTCAAATCACAGACAGCCAGACGACAACCTTCCAATTCTGCCCAGTAAGTGCTTGTCAATGTGTTAATGTCTCTGGTTAGTTGGTAGTTAGCAAATGTAATAATAGCTAAAGTAAGCACCAAGTTAGCCATTAACCCTCACCGTGTTGAGGACAAATGTGGGCAAAATTATTTTGATTATTTTATTTGATTATACTTTCCATTGAGTGGTACGAGTCTTAGCTACTTTTCCTAAGTTTGCCACCTGAACACACAAACAGAAAATGACTTGATTCTACAATGTTAAAGGGTTAGTTCATCCAAAAATGAAAATTCTGTCATTAATTACTTACCCTTGTGTCGTTCGACACCCGTAAGACCTCTGTTCATCTTCAGACACAGATGAAGATAGTTTTGTTGAAATCCGATGGCTCACACAGGCCTTCATTGACATCAATGTTATTTCCTCTCTCAAAATCCATAAAAGGCACTAAAGACGTCGTTACAAAGCCCATCTCACTACAGTGGTTCTACAGTCTTTTTATGAAGCGACGAGAATAGTGTTTGTGAGCAAAATAAATAAAAACGACTTATACGACTTGACTTAGACTTGACTTAGACTACTACAGGACTTGACTTGACTTGACCTACTACAGGACTTGACTTGACTTGACTTACTACAGGACTGTCATGTTCCCAATTTCGTGTTTAGTTTAGTCTGTTATGTAGTGTATTTCATTTCCTGGATCTTATTGTGAAGTGTCATGCCCCTGTCTGTTATTTCAGATTGTCTTCCCTGTGTCTTTTCCTCCACTGTGATTACCTGCTCCGCCCCTAAAGTGTTCCACCTGTGCCTCATTGTGTTCCCTTCAAAGTCTGTGTTTACCCCTGTCCTGTGCAGATTGGTGCCTTACATTTGTCTGTGTGTTATCCAACAATTCCTTGTGGCTCTTGAATTAAGCCTTCTAGTGTGTTCTAAGACCATAGCATTGTTTTTGACCACGTCTTTTGGATTTCGGATTTTGTACTTCTGCTTTGGAAATTAAACCCTGTAAACCATCTGCCTTCGTGGGGTCTGCATCGTGAGTCCTTCTGCCTGTTCCTGACAAGGACTTTACCTGACCTGACATAGCCTGTGACTTGACCCAGGAAAAGAATACTTGGGACTTGAGACTTGAAGGTTCAGACTTGAGACTTATTTGAGACTTGCACATGTGTGTTTTGGCCCCATCTCTGGAGTGTGTGAGTGAGTGTGTGTGAATGGAAGCATTATGTACACTTTGGTACAGCCAGGTACAAAAAAGTGCAATATAAATGCACACCATTTACCAGATTTGAAAGTCTGTCTGAACATTCTAATAATTTTCTATGTAAAACTATTTACATGCTATACAGAAGGTAAATTATGACAAAGTTAAATGTATTACTTTCTGAGTCATTGTTTATTAAAAGTTGACAAGTTGTGCAATTAAATAAAGCCAGAATCTCCAATTAATTAAAAAAAAGCCACCAAGCCTGGTAAAAAATATAAATCACAGAAGAACCCATCTCCACCTATCTCAGAACTTGAGTCACCATTACATCTTACAGACCAATATTTATTTATTGATGCTTTAAAAAGCTATACATGATATGAATGTATAGCCTTTTTGAGGGAGCTCTGTGTTGTTTACTATTGTTCTATTGTTGTGTGCATCTCCAGAATGTGAGCACTCAGACTGGGCCAGTGATCGATGACGAGTTCAGACACAAACGGATAAGGCACCAAATACAGCAAACGAGTGGAAGCTGTGGCTGTAATGGGGCTGTGTTATCAGTTTTAAATTTTTTATTTTTTGTCTTTTTTTTCACAGGGGGATAGATAATGCATTACATGATAGAAACATGCTGAAGCTGTGTCATGAACATGTCATTCTTGTCATTGTTATACTTTATATATCCTACAATACATTTGAATTGAATATAAGAAAAACACTCCTTAAATCCTATTAGAAATTCCCACTATGTGTATGCCCTGCTATTAACCCATTAATTTGGAACTATGTTTGTGTGTTTTACAATGTGTGCTCAGCAAATCTTACCTGTAGTGGTGGAGGAAGTACTCAATTCCTCTACTTAAATAAAAGTATAAAATAAATTAAATGTATCACATTTAAATTCTTAAGTAAAAGTATTAAAGCACTTGTTTTTAAATGTACCTACAATATAAAAGTAAAAGTATTTAATTCAGCTTCAACAACTAACCAATATAAATTATATATTCTAGCCTATATTAATAAAAACATGTTGGCTGGAGAATAATCAACCATGATTTAAAACTCATAAATATCAGAGTCACATGAGTATCCTTGTATCTCAGGGGAGTGAAAGTACTCTTCCATGCCTTTGTTGTTGATGTCCCTCTGTTTGCAATCTATTTAGTGTAAGAGACACAAACTGAATCTGAAATTCTTTGTCCATATTATCCAGAGAGACAATGGAGACAGTGTACAATTTAAAAATAAATTCTTAATTCTTGCAAGAAGAAGAAAAGCACACACATGGAACAATGGTACAGGATGACGTTTGGTTAGAAAAGTAAACAATACATGAGATTTTATATCACTGCAGTAAAAACTGTAGGAGGCGTTTGACCGGAAGAGAACTAGGAGCAACCAGTAATTATAAACCATAGAAAATGAAAAATTAAAGAAAATAAACTAATGTACAGTAACTATTTTACCGTAATGTTTTATTATAAGTTACAGTAGAATTTCAGCTGTAAACTGTAATTTCACAGCTGCCCTGTACAAAACTGTGGTATAAGAGTAAGATGTTGTGAAATTACAGTATCTTATTGTGCATGAATTACAGTAATTCCTTGTGTTGTTTCATTTTCACTGTAAAAGTAATGCAATGCAGTAGCCAGCAATTTATTGTAAATGTGCAATTTAAGAAACATTGCTAATTATTGCAATTTTGGTCATTTTACCAAACCTGTAGAAACATAATGGATTTGCTTAATATAAAAGTAAACAATAAGGACAACAAATACAGCCATTTAACATTCTGATGAAATAACTGCAACAACATGGAATGTTGAGTCAACTTTTTCTCAATGACACTAGTGTCTCCAGTGGAGACCGTTGTGCACACAACAGGCTTCTTATGTTTAACATTGTTTCTGATTCCTGCCTCTCAATATACAGTTGTCCTCATAAGTTACATACTCTGGCAGAATGTGTAATTGTTTGGCCAATTTTTAGATAATATGAATGATAACACAAAATCTTTTTCTTTCACTCATAGTTTGTACAAATAATGCCCTTTATTGTCAAACTATTTTGCTTACTCTTTTTAAATTATATTGATTTAAGAAATGTCACTTTATTCTGCTATAGCCAATGACAGGTCGACTTGGCCTTGTGCTTTGGATCGTAGTCCCACGTCCAAGTACGTGCCATGCAAAACCTGTAAACAATAAGACAAGAAATCAACATTCATTTTATTCAAATATTATATTTTTATCCAAAGCACATGGCTTGGTGAAAATCAGGCGTGTCTTAAAAAATGCAAAAAGGCTTATGTTGACTGACAACAATAATCAAGCATTCACTGGCAAGCAAACATTAAATGCTAGAAAAGCAAACGACAGAGCAGGCTTTTCTAGTGCAATGTTACTTGTGTTTACATACAGAATTGTTCAAAATAATAGCAGTACAATGTGACTAACCAGAATAATCTAGGTTTTTAGTATATTTTTTATTGCTAAGTGGCAAACAAGTTACCAGTAGATGCAGTAGATTCTCAGAAAACAAACAAGACCCAGCATTCATTATATGCTCTTAAGGCTGTGCAATTGGACAATTAGTTGAAAGGGGTGTGTTTAAAAAATAGCAGTGTGGCATTCAATTACTGAGGTCATCAATTTTGTGAAAAACAGGTGTGAATCAGGTGGCCCCTATTTAAGGATGAAGCCAACCAGCACTTGTTGAACATACATTTGAAAGCCTGAGGAAAATGGGTCGCTTAAGACATTGGTTCTCAAACTTTTTACACCAAGTACCACCTCAAAATATTTGTCTCTTCAAGTACCACCATAATGACCAACATTTAAATACAGTAGCATAGTAGGCCTAATTATTCAGATAAAGTTAAAAAACGAGGCAGTTTATTCCAAATAAGTAAATTTATTATTGTTAAACACTGTAAATGCACAGTTTGAACATCAACACTGCACTTACATACAGATAAATAATAAAAAAAAATTAAAATGTATTGAACATAAAAGTTTAATAAAAACTGTACTGTACTTAAATTTTTTAAATAAAACATAAATGAAATAAAGAGCAAATTATTGTTAGTTAGTGTTGTACTTAAATGTGAGTAAACTATTTTCTGTACTGTTTTAAAAAAACACAGGCTGAATGTGTATTTGCAAGTAACAACAGCTGTAACATTACTGCACTAAAGTCAACCGAAGCCATGCTGTGTCCCAAACTTCTACACAGTGACTGCTTTCTGAAACAGAAACACACGCGCACACGCGCGCAAGCACGCGCACACACGCACACACACACGCAAACAGGAAAAAAGAATAAGAATAAAACAAAGTGAGGAAGAGCATTAATAATAACAATAATAACAACTGTACACACACAACATGTTGGTGACAACTTTCATGAGATTAATGTGATGGGTGTGCATGCCTCTGTGAACACAGTCCTGCGATGTCTGGTTCAATGGAGGTCAGCTTTAGTCTCAGATTTGGCTCAGCGTCCACCCTGCTTCTGTACTTTGTTTTTATCACAACAAGCCAAGAGAAGCCCTTCTCGCACAGATACGTGGTCACAAAAGGAAGGAGAAAGCGCACGGCCTTGTCGGACAGCACAGGGTATTCACTGTGCTGTTTTATCCAAAAGTCCAACAATGTCTGCTTTCTGAAAGCTGCCTTCAATGATTCGTCACAAGACAACTCTATTAAACTCTCCTGCTCAGCAACAGTTAAGTTCTCTGAAGAAGACATCTAAGAGATGTCGATGCTGAAAGGGTTTCTCATCCAGCTGCTAGCTTCAGCTTCAGGCATCACTGGGAAATACTCAAGAAACTGTTGTCTGAGCGACACAAGGTGTGCAGCAATGTTCTCCTGATTCTGTCATCAAGCGTCAGGTCATTGTCAGACAGAAAACTCTCCAGAGCAGGGAAAGCTGAAACATCACCTGTATTAACTTTGATTTCAAATAACTCCAACTTTTTCAGCAGTGCATTCATTTTGTCCTGCACATCAAAGACATTGATGGAGAGTCCTTGTAGTCCCAAATTAAGTTTGTTTAAACGTGAAAAAATGTCCAACAAGTATGCCAGCTGACTGAGCCACACAGTATCTTCGAAATTATCTGACAAGGGGAAATTTGTGTCATGTAAGAAATAGGGCTGTACTAGAATAATCGAATATTCGTTCGGTGGGGTGGCATTCGATTTTTAGTTTTGAGATTCGAATATTCTTTTTTTATATATATTTTTTTTGTGTGTTTTGTATCACTTATGCACTGTCCGTTTTCTGAGCATAAACCTGCCCGTGTAATGTGTACCGGAAACTGTTCTATTTAAAAGATTATTAAATGTTTATTAATATTCAAAGAATGTGTTCCACCTGATCATATTGCACCAAATGCAACACTGCACTCCACTGGGTCTGCCGCAACACATTTACGATGCCGAAGAGTGAAACGTGAAGTCGTGAAAGATGATACAAATGCAAACTGACTGTAATTCCCCCAAGTACTTTAGACACAAGTGGTTTCCTCTACTGATGAATTTATTAGCATCCGTCTTTCAATAGCGCCATAAAAACACCGTGAAAACTGATGAAACACACAGATAAAACAACAGTTAGCTTAACGAAAATAAGTACAATTGATACATTAACTTCTAGAAAATAAAACAGACAAAAACAAACCTCGTTGGCTGAGTACCATGAGAGGGATTAGCTTTGGATATCTTCTGTCTTTTACCTTATAAATTTAAACTTTAACTTTTAGCGTAATTATTCTCTTAACCATGTATCCTTTCTTGGTTTCTGTGGAGATCGCTACTTCTGCTCTAATCAATCTACCACTGCGTATACAAGAGCCTAACTCTGCGCTACAGCGCCCTCTGGTGACACTTCACAAAACACACCAAATAACAGTTTACACAGAAAATTAACAGAAATGAAAATGCGGCAGTTACACCGACACTATTATTATATATTTAGCCCCACCCACCGAAGCTTCGAATATTCGATATTGATTGCCACCTAAGCTTCGAAGCTCAAAAAATGGCATTCGAAACAGCCCTAGTAAGAAAATCTGGACTTCTCTGTGCAATTCGAAAAGCCTCGAAAGCACCTTTCCTCTTGATAGCCACCTTACTTCAGTATGAAGCAAGAGTTGGACATGCTCACTGCCCATCTTCTCGCAGAGTACACGAAATAAGCGAGCATTTATCTGTCTGGCCTTAATGAAGTTCACTGTTTTCACAGCAGCGTCCAGCACAGACTTCAGGCCACCGGGCATCTTCTTCACCGCCAGCGCTTCACGATGGATGCTGCAGTGAGTCCATCGTATTTCAGGTGCCACCTCTCGAATACGAGCTGCCACTCCACTGTGGCGACCTGTCATAGCCCTCGCGCCGTCTGAACACACTCCCACACACTTTTTCCAGTCCATCCCGTTCTCTTGTATAAACGCGTCCAGTACCTGGAATATGTGCTCTGCTGTAGTTCTGGTCTCAAGTGACTGGCAGAACATAAAGTCCTCCTGAGCTGCACCATCATTTTCATATCTCACGTAAACCAATAAATTGGCCAGATCTGCGACATCTGTAGTCTCGTCAAACTGGATGGCAAAATATTGACTGTTCTTAACGCGCTCAATCAATGTCTTTTTAACATCCTTAGCCATATCTTTTATTCTCCGTGACACAGTGTCGTTTGAAAGCGGCACCAAGTTTTCTCTTTCTCTCCACACATGATGCGTGTCATCTCTTTGGCTAAAGGTAGACACAGTTGTTCCCCAATTGTGTGAGGCTTACCAGCTTTGGCGATCCGGAGGCTGGCACGACATGAAGCTTCCTGTGCTTTGATTATGGGTGTACCACAGGATTGAAGTGGTGGACTTTGAATGCTTCAGTTCATCACGTTTTCGTTAAAAAAAGAAAAAAACACTGGTTTGTCCTTAAGTGCCGTGTATTTGGTTGTTAGATGTCGTTTCAGATGCGATGGTTTCATACATTCATTGCTAAGAACTTTGCCACATAACACACACTGCGGCCTGGGCTCGTCCTCTCTCCCGCTACAAATAAATCCAAATTTGATGTAGTTCGAGTCATAATTTCTCACTGTTTTGTACCGTTTGCTGATGCTAGCAGATGCTCCGGTGACATCGCTGGCGCTATCAAAGCCACTGTAAGCACTTGTGCTCGGTTCACTTTTGTCCTCTTCAGTTCTTGTGCTGGATACTTTTTCCTCCTGATCCACACTTCTCTTACCAGATTGAAGCCATGATAGCAGTTTCGTTGAACTTTTCATAATTTATCCACCTCCACCATTTCCCATCACAGCCAATTCATATTTAATTCAGCGATTCCTCTGCATACCACTAGTGGGAGCCTCCGTACCACTAGTGGTACGCGTACCACACTTTGAGAATCGATGGTTTAAGATATTGTTCAGAAGAACAGCGTACTTTGATTAAAAAGTTGATTGGAGTAGGGAAAAACTTATAAAGAGGTGCAAAGAATTATTGGCTGTTCAGCTGAAATGATCTCCAATGCCTTAAAATGAAGAGCAAAACCAGAGAGACGTGGAAGAAAACGGAAGACAACCATCAAAATGGATCGAAGAATAACCAGAATAACCAATGACAAAGGCTCAGCCACTAATCATCTCCAGGAGGATCAAAGACAGTCTGGAGTTACCTGTAAGTACTGTGACAGTTAGAAGACGTCTGTGTGAAGCTAATTTATTTTTAAGAATCCCCCGTAAAGTCCCTCTGTTTAAAAAAAAGGCATGTGCAGAAGAGGTTACAATTTGCCAAAGAACACAACAACTGGCCTAAAGAGAAATGGAGGAACATTTTGTGAATGATGAGAGTAAAATTGTTCTTTTTGGGTCCAAGGGCCACAGACAGTTTGTGAGACGACCCCCAAACTCTGAATTCAGGCCACAGTACACATTGAAGACAGTGAAGCAGGCATCATGATATGGGCATGTTTCTCATACTATGGTGTTGGGCCTATTTATCTCATACCAAGGATCATGGATCAGTTTGCATTTGTCAAAATACTTGAAGAGGTCATGTTGCCTTTTGCTGAAGAGGACATGCCCTTGACATGTTTGTTTCAACAAGACTATGACCCCAAACACACGAGTAAACGAGCAAAGTTTTAGTTTCAAACCAACAAAATTAATGTTATGGAGTGACCAGCCCAATCCCTGAACCTTAATATAATCGAGAAGCTGTTTCTGAAGCAAAACCAAGAAATGTAAATGAATTGTGGAATGTTGTTAAAGAATCATGGAGTGGAATAACAGCTGAGAGGTGCCATGAGTTGGTGTCACACAGATGTGAAGCAGTTTTAAAAAACTGTGGTCATACAACTAAATATGAGTTTAGTGATACACAGAATTGCTAAATCCTAGAAACAAAAACTTTTGTACGAAATAGTTTGGCGGTGTACAGTCAACGGCAGACACTGCTATTTTTTTGAACACACCCCTTTTAACTAATTGCCCAATTGCACAGCCTTAAGAGCGTGCATATCATGAATGCTGGGTCTTGTTTGTTTCCTGAGAATCTACTGCACCTACAGGTAACTTGTTTGCCACCTAGCAATAAAAAATATACTAAAAACCTGGATTATTCTGGTTAGTCACATTATACTGCTATTATTTTGAACAATACTGTACCTTTTAATTTACTGCAGAGTACATCTTCAGAATACTGTAGTTTGTAGTTGAAAGCCCACTATCCTTCTGATGAATGTGGGCGCAGCGGCTCAGGGGTAGAGTGGTCATCCTACAACCAAAAGGTTGATTATAGAACAGCTCTCCTCAGTTTATACTGTTGTGTCCTTGGACAAGACACTTAACCCTCCAGTGCCACAGCTCTGGTGTATGAATGTGTGTGAATGTAGAGGTAAGTTTGGTATACACTAACAAGGTAGAAACAAGGCCAGGGTCCGAGCAAACAAAAATCCAATTCAGGTGGCACAAGAAAAACATCAGGCGAGGAAACACAAGGAATAAATAATCCACAGAACACACAGGGTAAACCAGAACTCCACAGACTGACCACAAGGAAAAACAGACTCACAGTAAGGGAGAAGACGACCTGGCACCGAGCAGGGGAAAACACACAGGTTATATAGACACGTGAGGGACAGGTGAAACACTTCAGGGCGGAGCATGCAATCAACAGAAGGAAGCACACAAGGCAGGAAGTCAAACCGAGACACAGACAGGGGTGAGACACTTCACATTAAAAAACAGGAAATGAAACACATACATTACAGAATGACAAAACAGAACACAAAGTTGGGATCATGACAGTCCCCCTCTCATTCTGCCCCAGGCGTGAATGGGGTGAATGGAAGCATGATGTAAAGTGCTTTGGTGCACGAGAAGGGTAAAAAAAAAGCGCTATTTACACCATTTACTACCTGCTTTTTAATGGTCAACATGCACACCTGTAAATAGAGATACCTATCATGCACTCATTAAATATATGTAAAAGGATCCTGATAATGAGAACAGAGAGAGAGAGAGTGTGATCATAAAAAAATAAACACTTCTAGAATGTAAATCAAATTACATAAATACCTGGACAATTAAACAGGGGGAGCTGGGGGAAGTCAGTGTCCTCTGCCCATCTGCAGCTGTGGCACACATCTGTAAAATTAAAGAGAGATCTTACAATAACAGCCTGACTAAAGAGAAGTCAAAAGTTTACACACAGAGAATAGCTTTCCTTTCCTCCTTGCATTAATATACTGTAGTGGGCATATATGTATATTTTATTGCCCCATAACTAAAGGACATGGCAGATAACAAAAAAAAAAAAAAAATCTAAATTAATTACAATCAAAGTTTACGCTCTGTTATCTGTTTTATTTTATCACTCTCTAGCCCTTATTCCTCATCGTCTCGTTTATGTATGTTGGGATCAAAATAAGACAGAGAGAGCACAAAAAGAACATGTGCAAAAGCCCATCATTTATCATAAGATCCTCAGCCGTAGTGCTTAATAATGAATCCATTGCGGTGCGTAATAATGCATGTTATAGTAAAAAGCTGTGCTTAAGTAGGCTAGATTAAGTATTTGTACTTACATTCCACTTTTTGCATAAGTTTACGTATATAGTTTTATCTAATCTAATTTTATCTTTTGATATTTATGTTTACTTTGATCTAAATTGAGTGTTGTAAATTGGACATATAGCCGAACTCATTAGACCATTTGAGTCCTACACTTTAAATTAAAAATGTTGATCTTAGGCTAACTAAAGTTGGCTAATAATCGTCTATAAAACATAACTTTTACATCAGTTCAACCCTCCTCTGCCGGGCGCCAGCGGCTTATAGTGGCTTGTTTTCTCGGAGTTGTTTAGCTGTTGTGAGTGACGGATGTTCGCCGCCATTGCTTACTGTCGACAGCCGCTCATTGTTTTCCCGCGCATAATAACTCCGCCGCTGACAGGCTGCCTCGTGCTGTCACGCTCCTCCCGCGCGCTACCTGAGCTGAGACGCCCCTCGCGCACCTCACTCCTGTACCTTGCTGTGTGCGCTGTGCTGTAACGAGCGCGCGCCTGAGGCACATGCTAGAAATCACTGTGTTAGGAGCTGAAGAGCGGCTCGTGCAGACAGGAAGCAGAGCCGCACAGCGTTCGCACGTCTCGCGCAGCTCTCCGCTAACTTTGATGGGGACTACGACACAGCGCAGGGAAGATGCCTGTGATGAAGGGATTATTAGCGCCGCAGAACACCTTTCTGGACACAATAGCCACCCGCTTTGATGGCACACGTAAGTTGTATTTTTTCACCTTTGCGTGGCTTGAGTTTTCAATACTTTAGGCATTTAATCAAACTCTATTCTACCATCTTTAAATGTAAAGTGTGAACGTATGTTGGGCTGAGAGCTTTGTGTGTAACTTCAGAGCGGCTTTCGTTTGTTTTCATCAAGTACCAACAATCATTCGCTGTCCGTGGTCCTGAGCACAAATAGACCAGCACCCCGGACAGCGACAAAGGGAGCTCTTCATTCACAAACCCTCCTTTACGTGAAAAATCAGATCATCACCAAGCTTGTATTCTGTTGCAGATCTTTTCTTTGGTAGGGGACATTTAACACAAAAATCCAACAAGATTTCCTGAGGGAGAAAAAAAATGCACCAGAAGCCATATACTGAAATGTTTAGTGCAAAAACCTTAATTATTGCAAGTTAAGATAACTACGTATAAGCAAATAAAACTCTAATGTCATGCCACTTGTCAAAGCAGATCTCATTTCAAATAATAGCCTATAAAATCTACAGCATATCATTTACTGAACACACTCTCAAAACCAAGTCATGGACAGGTAACCAGAAAAATTTAAACATAACCTAAAAAAAATAAGCTCAGTGTAAATCATACATATTCATATATTAGTGTTATAGCTGTCTAACCACAAAACCTGAACTATTGTTGCTAAACAAAAGATTTGAAAGTATTTTTCCTCTTACGGTGATAAGAATAATGCTATTTTGAGGTTAAACAGTAAAGGGAGTCATGTCCTCATTGTCCCCTAATGTCTACAAATGTATTTCTCCTGCAAAATGGTTTAAGCTGTATTATAATTGACTTTGGTTATAAATATACATTTTTGTTTCTACCACAGTATAGTTAATAGAACGGTGCATTTTGTGTAAAAAGTCTACCTCCAAATCATATTTTTTCATTATATCCATCGTCACCCTGTGCTCCTGTGTGGGGATGTTCCTCCTCATTGTGGCAGCCCTGAACTCATTTATCAAAATTAATTGGTCCACTCGGCGACAGCGTTACACTTAGGTATGCTTTTTAGGCTCTACACTGTTTTCTTTACATCATGTGTTCTGGCTCAGTGTCTTTATCCTTTAAAAAAAAGAAAAGAAAAAACAAGAAAAAACAACAAGATCTTTGCCCGGGAGGATTTTATTCATGCACTCTACTGTATATGTCTTTTAAAAGTCACATTTGACTCTAACCCTATTTGTGTAAAAACCTAGGACATGTATTTTACATGTCCTAGGTTGCATTGATGATTACCCCTTGAATGGCTTGAGCTCAGGAGAATTACAGATGTAGGAATGAATAAGTTTGTTATCTTTAGAGGTATCTTGTCTGCATTTGATTGTGTCCTGTATCTTTGACCTGACAAAACAGTTCATGGACGAGATTGATTGCCATTCCTTATCTCGATGACAGTATGATAAAACCAGGCCTGGTCCTAGAACAAAACGACTACATCCCAGGGTGCAGCTCAGACCAGTGTTTAGGTTCGGTCACAGTGTCCTGGGCTCTCAGGGACACTGTGACTGTGACTAGGGAAGTTGATCAGAGAGAGAGATCCTATAACACCTAACACACAAAGAAAATGAAGAAGCAGTGGAAAACACAAACATTTAAATCCAATGTTATTAAAAGCAGCCTAGTTTTTGTCATTTAAACTTTGTGTTCACTGAACTAAAGGACAGAACCATCAAATTAGAGGCAAAATAGTTAAACACAAAAAGTAATTACAAAACACAAAAACTAATCATGACATGTTTTGCAATACATTTTGTGTTGTTTGATTTTTCTTTTTCACATTTAGCATGTATTTTACTATTTACGTCAGTGTCTTATAATTTTTTTTGTGTTTTGAGATTTTTTTGTGATTCTTAAAGTTGTTTTGTGATTTGTTAGCCTGGCCACCCAGACCTATTTCACTTTCTGGAGTGGGTCTCGAGCCTCTCCCACTGACCAGACGTTTTTCATTTGTGTACAATGTTACACAGCCTTTTGTCACTCCTGTGCTGTTTGTTTTTTCAATCATAGTATCACCATTAGGCTTGTGTGAAGCTGAATATACATACTGATTCAATGCATGGGACAAAACAAGATTAAAATTACATTCACAAAACACATGCTTAATATATTGTAATTGTTCATGCAAATATGAAAAACATAATGGGCTCCTTATTCACTCAGTGTAGTGTTTGTCCGAAGGCCCATTGAGGACTCGTCAAAGCAGGATAAGAGCGGGCTGGTGCTCGGTGCTGTCAGGACAGGACGCTCCAGGAGAACATGGCGCTGTCCTTGAGCTGGTGCTGCAGGAAATTAAGTCTGGGTTTGAACGGTGAGATGAGCCCAACCAGAGGCAGCAGAGCTCAACGGGACAAATTGGGTGTGATAGTGCGGTCAGTGAGGAGCAGAGAGGAGGGAAGTGCACGGCTTCATGCGCGTGATTCCCTTTGTGATGTCACACAAAGCCCGGGCAGCGGGGTCAGAGCTGAAAACAAGGCATGATAAATGGGTCTAGATCTTATTTGCTATCGGGGAGTGTGCTACAGTACCTGTGGCCTTTAAATAGATTCACATTTTCAGAGCTTAAAGAAACAGATTTTCTTTAAGGAATTTCTTAGAGGATTCAGATTTTCTTCAGAAGAAAACATCCATAATTTAAAATAGAACAATTAAAATATCAGAGGCGCTGCTAGAGATGTTGGGGCCTAGCAGGCGGTACCTAGGGGCCCCCCACACTAAACTTGAGATACATAAGCCATATTAATTGTCAGTCATCCAGGTCATTTTGAAGAAAAGGTTGAAGCAAAGGCATCTGCACTCAGTTTTCAAAGTGAAGATGTTTGAAAAAGTTTTTTGGAATATGGAGATGAAACAACTTGACCTTGAAAACTAAGTCCAGCTGCCTTTGCTTCAACCTTTTCATCAAGCCACACTAATCATAACATGCTGTTGCTGATTAATTGTTTGTTTCAACAGTATATATACATCTTGATCATGTCTTTATTAAATCACGATTTCATATTTCATAAAACATGTCTTGAAATGTCTCCAACCAATCATAACCTTATTCATATAGCACCCCAGAACCGAACCAAAGTACTTTTCATCAGTCCAAAAATGAATAGAAAACAAAGTAAACACTGAGACAATAAAACAATAAAAACAGTAATATAATTATAAGGACGTGTCAAAGGTTCTTCTGAATAAGTCAGTCTTTATTTTAGCCTTAAACAGAGGCAGGTCAGTTGAGGCACACAGCTCAGTATTACAAAGCCCTGGACCTGCTACTGCAAGGAAATGGTCACCTACTGTTTGAACTTTGACCAGCAGGAGTTGGTCTGCAGACCTCATAACTGTACTGGGTCAAACCTTAACAACAATAAAAATTAACAGCGTAAGTGTGGGTGCCTTACATACAAGGTCACCATAAAGATTAACAAAAATTACACATAATGCAAAAACACAAGCATCAAAGTGGACAAAAACAGTCCATGTTAGTTCTGGAGGGCTTTGAAAGTGAGAAGTGAAATTGATAATGGATATATAAATTAGAAAGCCAGAGCAGTTGACTGAGGAGGGGGTGTGTGTTGTTGAATATACAACAGAGGTTTGATAAACTCCTACTACACAGTCAAGAGTACATGTCCATTAAACACTCACAGGAATAATGCAAGTGAACTGTTGACATGCCTGTGTAATTATCTCTTTAATTTAACCTTTATCCCTGGATGGGAATCAAACCCATGACCTTCTTGCTGTAAGGCAAGAGTGCTGACCACACTGCCACAGTGTAGACTTGATGGAAAAAAATGGATAGTAAATATTTTTTATATATATTTTTGTTCATGGACATTGTGTCTTGTTAACTTCAGTAAAAAGTATTTTTAGTCGATAGCATTATCAACCAATACCATTGTGATCTATTTAATGTGTACCATTTATAATTTTGCTATTCTTAAAACATTTCTTAAAACACTATTTAGCCTTATTTTAAATATACAAATTGTGAAATGGTAAAAACTAAAAGGTAATGAACTGACTATGTTTTAATAATTTTTATTTTATTTACTTAGAACATGTTTTTTCTTGGAAAACCCCAGGCAACAAGAAACAAAAATAACTGGCCTTAATGTGACTCCATCCAAATATCGCTTCAGACAGACCCTCAGCTTTACTTTACTGGATTTTACACTGAGCTAACTGGTGCTACATTTTATGTCTTTGCATTTTTAAGGGGGTTGGGTGCTCCTTTTCTCATCTTTAATTTTGTGTTAAAAAATCACTTGTAGTTTGTTTTCTTTTTGTTTCTTACAACTTACTGTTGTCCGGTGCCTGAGATATTCCTCATATTCATTGACTTGCCTTGAAATGTCCAATAAGGTTTGTGGAGTTATGTTTTTGCTCATTTGATCAGGCCTTCTGATGGGCACTTTTGGCTGATTACACTAATTTGAGTTATTATGGACATTCATGATCCGGCCTCTGTGCAGCTCTGTTCATTTTGAGCACATGAATCTGTTATATGTCTCTTCATAACCTCCTGTGTCTGTGCTGTGTCAGCTCCTGGGCCAACAGCACAAACAGCGCAGATCCTGTTGGTGGTGGCGTGTCAGTGTTTGCGTGCACTGTAAGTGAAATAACAGGATCTGTCTGAGGCCGTGTGAGAGCTCTGACACCTCCTGTCATTACTACAGCATGACTCCATTCAGCCGACTAATCCAGCAGCTGTCTATCACGGAGCGGTGAGCCGACCAGCAGCTTGTTAGACTCACACAGTGACACCTACCTCATGATCGGAGCATTTGAAGAGAATAGAACTATCTGAAAAGAGATGCTAAAATAAGACCATATTATTTTGGTATTATACTCTTCTTATGAATGACACAATGAAGAGAAAAGAGTTTGCTATCTGTGAGGGGACAGTAGTTTTGGCTCATGCTGTAGCCTGTTTGGTCAGATAATATACAGTATATAATATGTCACAGAGACAGCACAAGTGGGTCTGAACCCCTCCTATTCAAAACTATTTACTGTACAACAGAATCAATCCCACCTGACCAGTTAGTTTATCTTCAATGGGACGGGCTTTAAGCATGGCTTTTTTTCCTCTGATTAGTTATGTGTCAGTCCAGAGGCAAGTTATTCTTTGTATGTTGGTACTGCCCCTGAATTTAAATTGGTTGTAGATCTATTCACTTACATTATCCTCATTTCCACTGGAACAGTCACTTTTGGTGTGTTTACATTACCAAAAGGGGTCTTAAATGTCCCTAAAAAGCATACTCTACCACTTAGGCCCCTAAGCGTTTGTTAATGTTAGCGTCACATTTACAGATCACATTTACAGATCACATTTACAGATTTTTTTTTGCTTTATAAACCACTGCATAACACTGCTATCTTTTTTTTCATTGATATGACGTAATTGAACAGTCCTTTTGATTTTTGTGCTGGTTGTGTCTTGTGTCTGTGACAGAGACTGAGGAAACAGCAGCTGATACTGTTCAGATCAAGACTTAAGTCAAAATACTAACAATAAACTTTTCATACGCTGTTGATGATGGGTGTATCATGATGATGGGTGTATTATTAGATCATATTTAGGCTGTTTTATAAAGATCTCAATATGTTTTTATCCTATTATACACCTATGCCCCTACAGATGTAGTGTCCCATTTCTTATATTCCTATAATCTTAGCCCTACCCCTTACACCTTCCCTTGGAGGGCCAAAGGGTAGGGCTAAGGACAAGGGTTCAAATTAAGTTAGAGAATTGGAATTGGGCCTTATTCTCTTTTTATATTAATAATTAAAAATGAATCCAAAAGTCTGCTTGAAATACATTTATATCTTTTGCGTTGTTTGTTTGTGTTGTCATTGTTTAAGTAGCAGACTTCCATCTCCTGGACCAAGTAGAGTTGATGTTCACATTTTGTTGAACACCACAGATGTGTTATTATTCACATATCCACTGCATCCACTAAATTATAAAATTTTATTTGAATAGAGAGAATGATGGGGATGAACCTAGTAACCCATTAATAACAAAACATCCACTATAGACAAAAGAGTCACACAGACAGTTCAGTGTCTAGGGTTTTATGCTCCCAATTGATTAGATTAGATTAGATTAGATTAGATTCAACTTTATTGTCATTACACAAGTACAGGTACAAGGCAACGAAATGCAGTTTAGGTCTAACCAGAAGTGCAATAGCAGCAAGTGCAGGATATATACAATGGTTGCGTACGTGCAGGATATGGAGATGTACAGGATTTACAGGTAATATGTACAATGAATATAAATATACAGATGGTTATTACTATAAAAGGTGAGTGTGTGCCATAAATATAATTACATGTGTCTCTTTTCTATAAACAGCATTTACAGGTGAATATGTACTCTAAATGTAGTGTAATACACACGCGTCGCGCCGCACACACACATACACACACTCACTCACATACACACACATACACACACAACCATACACACATACACACATACTCACACAACCATACACACATACACGCAGGGGAATTAAACCGGGAGAGCTGTACACACAGACACTCACATACACACACGAACACACACTCACACACACACACATACACACATACTCACACATACACACACACAACCATACACACATACACGCAGGGGAATAGTGTTGTCAGACTCAGGTTCTATTGCTTATAGCCTGGCTAGTCATTCTAATTCTTTTTCTATTCTATACAAAAACCTGTTTTGAGATAGATTTCCAGTAAGTGGAACAAATGGAGACAGATTAAATCACAATAATTGGACAAACAAACAACCAATCAGAATTCAGGAAGACAGTGTCCACAAGCAATTAATTAAAAAAAAAACATACAAACCCATGACAGAAAAAGCATTGTTAGAAGGCTGCCCCATTGGTGGTAGTGGTTGGTTGTGTTAAACTCAAGGAAAGTTGCTCTGAGTAGACAGTCTGATGATTTGCAAGTATTAAAAGACCAGCATTATGATCTAATAATACATCCATCATCATCAACAGCGGAAGGAAAGTTTATTGTGAGTATTTTGACTTGAGTCTTGGTCTGAACAGTATCAGCTGCTGTGTCAGCATCCAATATCACCATTAAATGTCCTACTGTTTGCGTTAAAGGACAAAATTCAGATTAAAAAAAAAGTTGTCATTTATGTGTAACAATTGTTGTCATAAGAGGGGCAGTTGTACTACAGCGTTCTCAACTGATCAGCATATCCATGTCAATGCAGAAGATTTTGATCACAATAGCAGCTAGCCCTCAGTAAGAAAACATTTTTACTGTTAACCATCTAACGAGTCTGAGTTGGCACCTCATGAAAACATGAGAAAATCTGTCCGTTGTTATCCTTCAAAACTGAATGGAGCCAGGAGTATTCCCTGTGGCACTCCTGTAATCTACATATATGCATTATCTGTCGTAGAAGAGTCAGTTTGTAATTGTCCTTCTGAGCAGGTAAACACTGTGCTGTCATTATGCTGTAAATGCATCTAAATGAACACACTTGAACAGCTCCGTATGTGAGCGGAAGTTATTAGTCTCGTCTTGTCACCGGTGTGGAATAGATGCTGAGTTGACTTTCTGTCAGCTGCTGATGATATCCACCGGGGAAATTAACAGCGTATAGGTGTTTCCTGGTGCCAGATGGTTTAATGGTGAAGGCAAGGATAGTGCAATGGAGTTTCTGACTGCGAGTGGGGTGTTTCCTATTCAGAATTGTTCTTGCACGCTGCTATTTTCCAGCTTTCAGCGTGCAGGAGTTCCATGCGCAGGTAATTACTGTCACAAGAGAATGGGACAGCTGGCTCTGGGGCAATGGGAATTTTCTGTGAGCAATAAACCAGAAAAAGATGTTATTAGATTTTTATTCTGTAAGACTTTGGTTACATGGCATTTGGAAATTAAAGCCACCCTATCAAATTTCATGCAACCCTATCTATAAAATCAAATGAATGTAGGGAAAATATGAATGCTCAAGGAGAGAGAAAAAGGCATCATGTGGATGTAGCTGGATAGAACAAAAAAATAGAAGTACGATAGACCATAGCCTTTTTTGGAGACAACCACAATGTATTTCCAAAATGTTTCCTAGCAAAATATAATCAATCTTTTATTGGGTTTATGTTTAAGATTAGATCAAACACTTGTGAAGTCAATAGTGAATTCACTTGTGACTCTCTTAGATTTGTCTGGGTTTTTGAGATGTTGGCACAATAGACTTTCCCTATTAAAATTTGGTCTGCATTAACATGTGGCTGAAATGAACCAAAGAGAGCTCACGTAACTCCTCTCTTCATTAAGTTACACTGGCTCCCTGTTGATGCACGCATAAAGTTCAAAGCTATGCTCTTGTTCTAGAAAACCACCACTGGTTCCTGCACCCTCATATCTTCACTCACTAATACAGACCTACAGTATGTTCCTACCAGATCCCTGCGCTCTGCAAATGAACAAAGTCTGGTGGTACCATCCCATCCATCAGCCATCCATGATGCCCAGACACTTCATCCAGCTCTTCAGGCCAGCCGAGAGACAGTCCCTCCAGCATGTTCTAGGTCTTCCCCGAGGTCTCCTCCCGGCGGGACATGCCCGGGACACCTCCCTAGGGAAACAGATGCCCGAGTCACCTCAGCTGGCTCCTCTCGATGTGGAGGAGCTCCTTTGAGCTCATGACCATAGGTGAGAGTAGGAACGTAGATTGATCATTAAATGGAGAGCTTTGCCTTGCAGCTCAGCTCCTTCTTTACCACGACAGACCGGTACATCAATTGCATTACTGCAGAAGCTGCACCGATCCGTCTGTCAATCTCACGCTCCTTCCTTCCCTCACTCGTGAACAAGACCCCAAGATACTTGAACTCCTCCACTTGAGGCAGGAGCTCTCCACCAACCTGAAGGGGACAAGCCACCCTTTTCCGACTGACAATCATGATTTCAGACTTGGAGGTGCTGATCCTCATCCCAGCCGCTTTACACTCGGCTGCAAACCGCACCAGTGAACACTGAAGGTTCTGGCTTGATGGAGCCAACAGGACAACATCATCTGCAAAAAGCAGAGACGAGATCCTGTGGTCCCCAAACCAGACTCCCTCCGGCCCTTGGCTGCGCCTAGAAATCCTGTTCATATAAAATGAACAGGACCGGTGACAAAGGGCAGCCTTGTCGAAGTCCAACATGCACCGGGAACAGGTCTGACTTACTGCCGGCAATGCGAACCAGGCTCCTGCTCCGGTCGTACAGGGACCGGACAGCCCTTAGCCTGGACCCCGGACCCCATACTCCCAGAGCACCCCCCACAGGGCACCACGTGGGACACAGTCGAATGCCTTCTCCAGATCCACAAAGCACATGTGCCTAGTTGGGCAAACTCCCATAAACCCGCCAGCACCCTGGAGAGGGTATAGAGCTGGTCCAGTGTTCAACGACCGAAACGACAACCGCATTGTTCCTCCTGAATCTGAGGTTTGACTATCTGCCGCATTCTCCTCTCCAGTACCCTGGCATAGACTTTCCCGGGGAGGCTAAGGAGTGTGATCCCTCTGTAGTTGGAACACACCCTCCGGTCCCCCTTTTTGAAAAGAGGGACCACCACCCCGGTCTGCCAGTCCAGAGGTACTGTCCCCAACCGCCACGTGATGTTGCAGAGGCGTGTCAGCCAAGACAGCCCCACAACATCCAGAGACTTGAGGTACTCAGGGCGTATCTCATCCACCCCCGGTGACTTGCCACTGAGGAGCTTCCCAACTACCTCAGTGACTTCAGCTTGGGTGATGAACGAGTCCACCTCTGAGCCCTCGGCCTCTGCTTCATCAATGGAAGACGTGTCAGTGGGGTTGAGGTTATCCTTGAAATATTCCTTCCACCGTCCAACAATATCCCCAGTTGAAGTCAGCAGATTCCCACCTCCACTGTAAACAGTGTTGGCAAGGCACTGCTTCACTCTCCTGAGGCGCCAGACGGTTTGCCAGAATTTCTTTGAGCCGACCGATAGTCCTTCTCCATGGCCTCAACGAACTCTTCCCAGACCTGTGTTTTTGCCTCAACAAACACCCGGGCTGCAGGCTGCTTGGCTTGCTGGTACCCATCAGCTGCCTCAGGAGTCCTACAAGCCAACCAGGCTCAACAGATCTCCTTCTTCAGCTTGACGGCATCCCTTACTTCCGTCCACCACCGGGTTTGGGGATTGCCGCCACGACAATGGAGGTGGAGAACATGGTCCACTCGGACTCAATGTCTCCAGTCTCCCTCGGAATCTGGTCGAAGCATTGCCGAAGGTGGGAGTTGAAGATCTCTCTGACAGGGGACTCAGCCAAACGCGTTCTGAATAAGCTGCAGCTGTCTGAACCCTTGTTTTGAGAGACGGGTGAGCAGGCCGTTACAGTAATCTAACCTCCTGGAGATAAAAGCATGGATAAGTTTCTCTAAGTCTGGTTGAGACATCATCCCTTTGACTCTGGAAATGTTTTTAAGGTGATAAAATGCAGATGATGTAATTGACTTAATGTGACTGTAGAAATTCAAGTCTGAGTCCATGATGACCCCTAGATTTCCCCTGATTTTTAGATTTTAGAGAAAGAGACACGAGGTGACTGCTGACACTTTCTCTTTGTTTCTGTGGCCCAAAGATGATTAGTTCAGTCTTGTCTCTGTTCAGTTGGAGAAAATTAGTTTGCATCCACACATTAATCTGTTCAATGCAGTGACATAGTTGAATGGATTGGTCCATTTTTACCTACTGTGAGTGAAATGTAAATCTGAGAGTGTCATCTGCATAATTATGGTAGGATACGCCACAGCTGCATATTAACTGGCCTAAAGGAAGCATGTAGAGATTGAATAATAGAGGTCCCAAGATAGACCGCTGTGGAACCCCACATGTCAGGGCCATATGGTCTGATACACAGTTACCAACCAAAACAAAGAACTTCCTGTCTTCAAGATAGGACTGAAACCATTTAAGGGCAGTTCCAGTGATACCTATCCATTCCTCTAATCTTTGTGACAGGATTTTATGGTCCACTGTATCAAACGCAGCACTCAAGTCCAACAGAACTAAGACAGAGACATTGCCCGCGTCAGTGTTCAGACGGATGTCATTTGTGACTTTGATAAGTGCAGTCTCAGTCTGTGATAGGGGCCTGAATCCTGACTGAAAAGGATCAAAGCAGTTGTTAAGTAATAGAAAGTCATTAAGTTGCTGATATACAACTTTTTTGATAACTTTCCCTAAAAATGGCAAGTTTGATTTGGGCCGATAGTTGTTGAGCACTGTAACATCAAGACTGCTCTTCTTTAGGAGAGGCTTAATGACAGCAGTTTTTAAGGCCCTTGGAAATGTTCCAGACTGGCCTGTTCCACAAGTTTATTTTTTTAAATAATTCTGTTGAAGCATGGTTGAAAAGCAATGTCTGACTTTCATTAGTTAACATTCATTGAATTTTTATTTATTATTACTTTTGTCAAAATAAAGTTTTTTCTGTGACCATTGTGAGTTTTTCTTTCATTGACCGAAGGGTACCAACATTTTTGTCCACGTGTGTACATATAAAATGGATGGAGAATACCTCAACTCCATTTTGAATGACACATACTCAAATGTTGAAAACTCTCCAAGTGATAGCTTCTGGATAAGAATATTATTTCTAAAAAAGGCACATACACCACCACCCGTTTTCCAGCATTTTGGATAAAAATGTGTAATTCGATGGGGTGGATTCAATAAGGACCGCATTTCCAGTCTTGCTGTCTAACCATGTTTCTGTTAAAAGTTGAAGTTATAAAATCATTAATTAAAAAAGATTTGTTTCCCAAAGACCTGACATTGAACAGTGCAAGTTTCAAGTCCGTTTGAGCAGGACCTGACTTTATCTGTTTGCAGGGGATTTGAATCAGATTTGTCTGATTAGACAATAACAAAACTGTTATTCTCTTCTTCAATCTGCGACTGTTGACTGTAGCTATGGAGCTAGGGGGAGTGTCTCTCCCAGGGCCTCAGGTTGATAAGTGGTTTATTATGACAAAAGGTCCTGGAACAGCAGAGGCCCTCAGTGTCCTAATCGTTGATAGTAGCCTTGATGCTAGTCAAGGCTTTTGGAGCTGGTCTGGGAGGAGCGCGTTTGGGAGGGGGTGGAGGGGGTCTGATAGGGGTGCATTGGACTCTAGGTAGTGGCCGAGGTGGAGAAGTGGTACTCCTGGGTGGTGTTGGGGGTGATGGTTTTAGGGATGATGATAGAACCCGTGACCTGGCCAAGTTAGGTGTAATAGGTGTAATCTTAATTCCAGATTTTACCAAAATTTCCAGGTGATCTGGAAATCCCATTGGTGAATCCGGGGATGGGACAGAGATGGTGAGGTCCACAGAAGGTGTTGATGTTACTGGGGGGGTCCAGGGTCCTATTGGGGTCCATTTCAGTGGTGGAGGTGTTGATGGTGGTACAGTCAGAGGAGGATCCTTGGCTGGTGAGGCAGGAGTGCTTTTTTCATTCAGTGGCTGAGGACCCTTTCTTTGTTCAAGAGGGCCCCCAGAACCATTTAGGTGTCTCAGGAAGTGCAGGAGATTATCCGTTAGCCTCCTGACCCCTCCCCTGTTTAGATGTGGGCCCTTTCCTTTGAACAGGTTGTCACTTTGCCAAAATAACTTGAAGTTATCAATGAAGTGTACTCCTCTTGTCTCACAGGCCTTGGAAAGCTATGAATTCAATGCAAGCAGCCGACTGAATTTATTTATCCTTCTGTCAATGTTTGGGAGTGGTCCACTGATAAAAGATTGCATTTCCAGGTTTTCAAGTTTATCTAAAAGCCTGGAGAAATCCTTTTTTAAAACTTCTGATTCCCCCTTCCTGGTGTCAACTGCACCCACGTGTAACATCATCTGTTTAATCCCTGTGTGTTTGGACATGACTTGGGGGAGGAGTGCTGTTATATCAGTGACTGTAGCACTTGGAAAGCTGCATGTAGCAAATCTACTGTTGTTTAAGTCTCTGACAGCACCGTCTCAAAGCAGCAGGATATCTCTGACCTTCACTTTTGGCATAGATTCTCTGTCTCTGTTTGCCTGGTGGTTTTCCACAGATTCATGTCTCCTGTTTTTCATAGAATAGGTTTTATTTACTCCATGTTTTTCATTTACAGCAGAGTTTTCTTGTACATTAATCTTTAGCTCAGTCAGTGGTTGGAATCTGTTTTTTAGCTGGATGTCTGGTGATGCTACATATGCTCTTGTGACGCCAGCATTATTTTTTCTAATCCAGTGCTGCTTTGGCTGGGCACAAAGTTTATGCCAGGTGGCATCATTTTGTTTAAATCCCTTTGTTTTGCTCAGTTTTGGGAATGACACTGTATCATCCAAGTTTAAATTCACAGTCTTACCACATTGTGTGATCTGGATCGTCTCCTGAAGTCCTCTTTCAGATTCCAAAGCAAAAATCTTTGTTTGTAGCACACTGATTTCCTGTAGATATTTCAATCAATTTTGGCAGAAAGAGTTTGTAGTAGTTGTTTTTATCCCAGACATGTTGAAAAAAAAAGGCACCAAGGCTCCGGTCGCTCGGTGGGTCTAACGTGTTGTTTAAAAGTAAAATTACGATATCGCCTCCTTGAGATGGGACACATGCACTCGGAGGATTGCATTTCGTACTTTAAAGCGTAAACTTCACGGTAATGTCAAATAACCGGGCCTGTGCTACTGCTGGGGCCTGCTACACCACCTTGTAATTTAGAGTTAAAGGTCTCCACAATCTCTGGTTTTCCTGGGAGCTGTCTGAACCTTTGAAAATAATAGATTGTGCTTGGGCTAAGGCGAGAAAAACAAAGTACTGGCTGGAGATTTGAGATGACTCAGGAATCGCTGCACCCCCCTGTTTAAAAAGGCAAAATGTAAATATTACTTGTCTAAAAGTACAAGGTTACAAGTTCCAAAGGATTCTGAGGAGTTTTCTAAGACTCTAGTCTTGGCTCTGGAGGGCCTCCTCCAAAGGAAGGATCCTGGCAATTGGGAAATGGCATTTATTTCCCAAAGAAATGGCTGCCTCTTCACAGACTCATTACGACCACAGCCACAAATGTAACAAAAACAAATTGATAACTTTTTGGCACACGTGTCTAGATGAAACTCACCAAATTTGGAGCTGTTTAGATGAAAAGCCTTTAGCACAAGTGCGATTTAGGTGGTCACGCATTCCACCCAACATAGTAGATTTCCTGTTGAAATTACGATATGGCTGTAATAAACTTTTCTGTTTGCCCTGAGGTGTCTTATGGATGTACCAAGTTTTGTATTTCTACATTGGAAAAATTTACTTTCATTTTCCATAGGCCCAATGTATTTTGACTTTTCTAGGGTCGCCACTGAGTCATTTTTCGATTTTTTTCGGGGACTTCAAATACATAATTTTTTGCCGAGCTTCAAGTCTGGGACCCATAAAAATGACTTTTAGTTGCACGTTTACTGGGTCAAATTGAGGATCATTTTGCAGGAAAATTATACTAAAAAAAACAAAACAAATTATAATAAAAAAAAATAAAACTCGAGCAAAAACGTCAAGAAAAACACCTGTCTATTTTACATACATGTGTTTAGCTCATTTTGCCCAAGTTTGGTGTCTGTGGAATGAAGCAGCTATTGTCTGTGTTCTTTTAAAAAAGAGGTGTATTTTAAGTCGGTTCACATTTTCAATTCAAAATGGCCGCCTTCCCGTGTGTGATAGGGTGTGGTCCCCATTGGCTTTTTTGTTCATAAGCCCATGGTGGATGTGTGTACCAAGTTTCAATTGCCTACGACAAACTAAAATTTTCCCTTCCCATTGACTTTTTCGACATATTTGGGACGTTGCTATGGCAACACATTTATAGATAGGGGTTGGTTGTCATTGGCTTTTATGCTCGTCATGACATAAGAGATGTGTGTACCAAATTTTATGTCTCTATGACAAACTAAATTCTTGGGTCCCATTATAAGTTTGTAGGGGGCGCTGGAGAGCCATTTCTAAAGATAACCCTTTTATTTACATATCTTTGTGTTCAGGTCATGAATGTGCACAAACGCCTTTTTGGGTCCAACTCGATCCGAGAAGGCATTTGAGAGTTAAGAGACATTTTATTTTCACAAAAATGGCCACCTCGTTACAGCCTTGCCACACCCATACCCGATAAGATATCAACAACAAAGTCACAACTTTTTGGCACATGTGTCTAGATAATACTCACCAAATTTGGGGCCATTTAGATTAAAACACAATGATTTGCATCTTTCTGCACAAGGGGTGCGAATTTAGTGGTCACGCCTTCCACCCAACATGGCGGACTTTCCTGTTAAATTTAGGTGTGACTGTCATTGACTTTTCTGTTTGCCCTGAGGTGTCTTATGGATATACCAAGTTTCATTATTTCTACATTGGAAAAATTTACTTTCATTTCCATAGGCCCAATGTATTTTGACTTTTCTAGGGGCCGCCACTGAGTCATTTTTCGTATTTTTTTCGGGACTTCAAATACATATAATTTTTGCCGGGCTTGAAGTCTGGGACCAATAAAAATGACTTTTAGTTTTTCGTTTACTTAAATTGAGGATCATTTTGCAGAAAAATTATAATAAAAAATATATACAATTATAATAAAAAAATATAACTCGACCAAAAAGTCTAGAAAAACACTTGTCTTTTTACATACATGTGTTTAGCTCATTTTGCCCAAGTTTGGTGTCTGTGGAATGAAGCAGCTTTTCTGTGTACTTTTAAAAAGAGGTGTATTTTAAGTCGGTTCACATTTTCAATTCAAAATGGCCGCCTTCCTGTGTGTGATAGGGTGTGGTCCCCATTGGCTTTTTGTTCATAAGCCCATGGTGGATGTGTGTACCAAGTTTTATTTGCCTACAACAAACTAAAATTTCCTTCCCATTGACTTTTTCACATATTTGGGACGTTGCTATGGCAACACATTTATAGATAGGGGTTGGTTGTCATTGGCTTTTATGCTCGTCATGACATAAGAGATGTGTGTACCAAATTTTATGTCTCTAACAAACTAAATTCTTGGGTCCCATTATAAGTTTGTAGGGGCGCTGGAGAGCCATTTCTAAAGATAACCCTTTTATTTACATATTTTTGTGTTCAGGTCATGAATGTGCACAAACGCCTTTTTGGGTCCAACTCGATCCGAGAAGGCGTTTGAGAGTTAAGAGACATTTTATTTTCACAAAAATGGCCACCTCGTTACAGGCTTGCCACACCCATACCCGATAAGATATTTAAAAAAAGTTACAACTTTGGTTGGCACACGTGTCTAGATGATACTCACCAAATTTGGGGCCATTTAGATTAAAACACAATGATTTGCATCTTTCTGCGCAAGTGGTGCGATTTTAGTGGCCGCGCGTTTCACCCCACATGGCGGACTTCCTGTTAAGTTTAGGGTGTGACTGTCATTGACTTTTCTGTTTGCCCTGAGGTGTCCTATGGATATACCAAGTTTCATTTTTCTACGTTGGAAAAAAGTTACTTTCACTTTCCATAGGCCCAATGTATTTTGATTTTGTAGGGGTCGCCACTGAGTCATTTTTCGTATTTTTTTTTCGGCGACTTCAAATACATAAATTTTTGCCGAGCTTGAAGTCTGGGACCAATAAAAATGACTTTTCGTGCATGTTCACTGGGTCAAATTTAGGATCATTGGGTCGGAAGAAAAAAAAAAAAAAAAATCCGAGCAAAAATAATAGGCCCTCCCGGTCATCACCGGCTCGGGCCTAATAAGTAAAAACATAAAAATCCAGTTAAGAGAAAGTAAAAAGTAATGTAAAAAAGTTGATCATAAAAACACTGGCTAAATGTGGAGATAACTACAAAGAAAAGTAAAGCAGGCATGAGCAAGCAGAAGAGGTTTTCAGAAGAGGTATCAATCCGAACACCACTGATGAACATGGTGTTCATTATGGACAAACTGTGACGAGGACAGAAGTCCAATAACAGAACACCGCTCGGGTTCAGATCGGGGGGCCGTTCCTCCCAATTACGCCGCTCCAGGTTTTACTGTTGCTGCCCACGTAAGCGTTAAAGTCCCCCAGTAGAACGACGGAGTCCCCAGGTCGGAGCACTTTCCAGCACCCCTCCTAGAGACTCCAAGAAGGCCGGGTATTCTGCACTGCCATTTGCCCCGAAGCAAAAACAACAGTGAGAGACTTATCCCCGACCCAAAGGCACAGGGAAGCCACCCTCTCGTTCACTGGGGTGAACTCCAACACATGGTGGCTGAGTTGGAGGGCAATGAGCAAGCCCACACCAGCCCGCCGCCTCTCACCGCAGGCAACTCCAGAGTAGTGGAGAGTCCAGCCTCTCAAGGAGTTGGGTTCCAGAGCCCAAGCTGTGTGTGGAGGTGAGCCCGACTATCTCTAGTCGGTATCTCTCAACCTCCCGCACAAGCTCAGGCTCCTTCCCCGCCAGCGAGGTGACATTCCATGTCCCTAGCGCCAGATTCCGTGTCGGGGCCCCCGCCTTCGACTGCCACCCTTTAAACATTGCACCGGCACCTTACGGTTCCTCCTGCAGGAGGTGGGCCCACGGGAGGTCGGTCCCACATTGCTCCTTCGGGCTGAGCCCGGCCGGGTCCCGTGGGGAAAGACCCGGCCAAGAGGCGCTTTTATACGAGCCCCAACCCCGGGCCCTGCTCCAGGGTGGGGCCCCGGTTGCGCAACGTAACGGTCCTTGATTTTTTTTTATATCCATAAAGGGTTCTGAACCGCACTTTGTCTGGCCCGTCATCTAGGATCTGTTTGTCTTGGGAGACCCTACCAGGAGCATTTAGCCCCAGACAACATAGCTCCTAGGATCATTCGGGCACTCAAACCCCTCCACCACGACCAAGGTGGCGGTTCAAGGTACCATCCCAAAAATGAAAAAAATCACTCTCACGTACCTTTTCTGGATCTTTTCCACATTGGTGGAATGATCTACCTGCTGCTACAAGATCAGCAGATTCTATAGTCATCTTTAAAAAATGCTTGAAAACACATCTCTTCCGTCAACACCTGACTGACAAACACTGAATTCTACTTCCTGTCTATCAATTCCTTTAAAAAAAAATTATAATAATGGAAAAATAAAGGGCCGTTACGTCGCCCAGTATGGTGCAACCGGGGCCCCAGCCCGGAGCCAGGCCCAGGGTTGGGGCACGTATGCGAGCGCCTGGTCGGGTCCCCACGGCTTGAATTTCCACAGTCACATTAAGTCAATGACATCATCTGCATTTTATCACCTTAAAAACATTTCCAAAGTCAAAGGGATAATGTCTAAACCAGACTTAGAGAACCTTATCCATGCTTTTATCTCTAGCAGGTTAGATTACTGTAACGGCCTGCTCACTGGTCTCTCAAAACGAGGGTTAAGACAGCTGCAGCTTATTCAGAACGCTGCTCGGGTTCTAACCAAAACCAGGAAGTACAACCACGTCCAGTTTTAAAATCTCTGCACTGGCTTCCTGTTGCTCAGAGAATAGACTTTAAAACAGCACTGCTGGTTCACATTGTTAATGCACAAGAATATATTTCTACTGTCATTTCTGACACTACACTCTACAATGACAGTATGAACTGTGGGGAGAGTGGAAATCAAACGGCCTACCTTCAAACGGCCTACCTTCTAGTTGAAGGGCGACGCTCTACCATTGAGCCACTGCGCCCCTGTGCACAGAGTCAAAACTAAACATGGTGAAGCAGTGTTTAAGTTTCAGATGAAGTGAAACAAGTTTCAACTTTAACTTCAACTAATAGTGTTCAAACAAGAAGAATTAGTTAAAGTCAGTGACCAAACTGTAGGCCTACTTTAGAGTTGGACCTAAAAGGAATAAACTTAACTTTCCAGATGTAATATGGGCTTTAGTGTTGGGCACTTTCAGAAGGCTTCTTTAAATGACATGGTCCTGATCAAAAAGATGGTCTATTCATTCATTTTAAATATATCATTAGATTAGATAACAGTAGATTCAACTTTATTGTCACACATGTACAAGTACAATGCAACAAAATGGAGCTTAGGTCTAACCAGAAGTGCAATAGCAGCAAGTGCAGGATATCCAGTTATTTGCATAAATAAATAAGTTAGTATTGTAGAAGTAATTAGCAGATGGATATGTACATAATATACAGATGGCTTATCACTATAAACAGAAATTACGTATAAATGGGTATATACAATGATAGACAAGGCTATAGTGATCTATAAACAGAAGTAAGAAATAGTATATGAGGGGCAGCGGGATGGTGCAAAGTTCAATAAATGAGACAGCTCTGGGAAAAAAAAAAACTGTTCTTCAGTCTGCTGGTCCTGGTTTTGAAGCACCTGAAACGCCTGCCGGAGGGCAAAAGAGGGAACAATATATGGGCGGGATGAGCGGAGTCGACGCAGACAGCGTTTTCTCTGGACGTGGCTGGAATGGGAGTCCCTGTGGTGCATTGGGCGGTTTTCACCACCCTCTGCAGTGCCTTGCGCTCTGCAACAGAGCAGCTTCCATACCAGACTGTGACACAGTTGGTCAGGATGCTCTCTATTGCACAGCGATGGAAGTTTACCATATCTAATAATAGAAATTGTGTTTTAAAGTATTAGATTTATTTATTTAAGAACAGAAATCAATAATCCACAACAAGAGGCTCATCATAAAGAGTCATGATGGTGGTCAACTACAGTATAACTTAGCCAACCCGAACTTCATCATTATAAACAGCACTTCCGATGGAGTTATAAAAAAAACTGGGGCAGTTCCATGGTTTTGTAATTTACTCACCATCTAGCAACTGCAATCTACCCCCCACTTCACAAACCCACGGACCTTCTGTCTGTTTTTTTTTATTATTATTACTTTATTTTGCTGGCTTAGCTTTGAAGTATTACTGTATAACAATTGTGGAGGGGGTACAGAATCTCTCAACTTCAAGGCCTACCGTTACATTAAGGCAGACATGACAAAGGGCCCCTTCTCAAAGGTTTGCCTAGGGCCCAAATTTGCTAAGCTGATACAGTGCTGGCATCAGTGCTCTGGAAACACTGGTATGCTTGCATCATAAAGGGATGGAAGTCCATTGTTTTTAGTTCTCTAAGCTTGTTTTTCTTTTTTTACCCTGTTTGTCTTTTAATTTTGGACCTTGAGTCTGCAATAAAGTATACCTATCTATCTAAACGCGATGAAACATCCTCTCCTCAGGAGCATCACCTGCAGCTGGATCTGTAGCTAAATCTCAAATAACTTCAGAATTTAAATTTAATGCGATCTAAATGTTGTTTACATTTCAAATAAACACATTTATGTATGATGTTTTTCCTCTTTATTTAAACAAATATAAGGTTTACCAACAGAAAACATTGTTCGGCAGAGAATGATGAAAAAATGCTCTTTGCAGTTATTTTTCATATTGTGATTTGGTTTTACCTTTGCTTTGACCTGTTAAACACTAGACAGCTTGTCAGGTTAAAATAATGAATTCTTCTAACGTGAACATACCGACTTATCTACTGGTACTAAATCTGTCTGATCCTCATCAGATCTGTGATCTGTTGAACTGAGATTGAGATGGAGATTAGAAGGACTCACATTAGTTGTAAAGGATTTCTTAAGCTAAGCAAAGACTGAGTCAGACTTGACCTTGAGCAAACATATCCTCTTAAATGCACCAAGATAGTTTGGAGAGTATGTTTCAAAAACAATTCCTATTTTTTCCATAGAAAAGTGTTTATTTGCTCAATTTCCTGGTTTTCACAGTCTACACAGTGCAGACCTCTGCCTGTACAACTGCATGATGAAACCTTCTGGAAAGTAGCAGCTTTGGGAGTTTATTTTACATCATTCTGCAGCTTGAAAATGTCCCACTAGTTTAGGCTGTTGTCCTCCTCCACCTTAATAACATCTGACTCAAGTGGATACACTTTTACTTGAGTAACTTTAACTAGAATAATGTGTTACTTTTACTCAACTTTACTTTATTAATTTATTACTACCAATCTGTTTTTGTTAGACTTGGAAGTTTTTCAATAAGGGATCTTAGAAAAGTGACTCGGCTGAGGGTAAACAAATGGTTCAGGCCTGAGAGGTTCATGGCCAGTCCAAGGCCAGACCCAAAAATGCAAAATAACTTGTAACTAAAGTCCAGAAAGGATTAAACAGTATTCATTAATTCATTCATTCATCAGAATGAATGAATGAATGAATGAATGAATGAATGAATGAATGAATGAATGAGTATTCATTCATGTATTTTAATTTAAAATTTTTACTTTGCACAGCTAATTTGGGCAATGAATCAATCAGTAACTTATAAAACAGTATATGTATGTTAAAGTAACCCGACTTTACCCGCATCTGTGTTTATTAATGATCCGTCTGTTTCATTGAGACACACTTCTTTAGCAGACTTGACTGTGGCACAGCTGTAATAGACTGGTGTAATGTTTGAGTTTGTGAGAGCCTGGAGGGTGTGAGATGAAGAGCCACAGGGATTAAGGCTGGAGAGTACTTTGTGTACAATACAATAAGAACTGTGGCATTCTAGGAACTCATAGGCAGATGTTGCAGGGAGGCAGGGGTCTCACTACATCAACTGACAAATAGGTTTGAGTCACTGATGCTAATTGTGTTCATGGTGCTGGTGAATCTCAAGTAATTATGCTTAGGTACTCTTTCTGTCTGTAACATGAATCTGGCTAATGAATTGTGGAAAATCAAAGTTTTCAAATGAGGTACAGCATATCCAGGTTCACAACGGGTTCCCTCGGCTCTCCTCTGCCCAGACTGCTCTGCTAACGGAGCAAGTCTGCTGATCTCAGTGCACACTGCGCAGCCAATGGGCTTTAAAAGGCTTCAGGTTAACCATAGGCGGATTTTGCGGGGTGGCACCGTCCCCCCTGGCTGCTGAAATATGTCACTACAACAATTGTCAAATAGTTTGGAGTCACTGATTCTAATAGTGTTTATGGTGCTGGCAGATCTCACGTAATTATGCTTAGGTGCTCTTTCTGTCTGTAAAATGAATCTGGTGACTGAATTGTGGAGAATCAAAGCTTTCAAATAAGGTACAGCATGTCCATGTTCACAAAAGTATAGCTGTGGTTCTTTGTGTACAAACCCCTAAGTGTTGGTAAAATACACTGACTGGACGGCTGTTGCTAGAAGCCGGTGGAACAAAGTTGCAGAGTAAATTTTGAGTTGATAAAACCAAATAAATCTAAACTGGGTAACTTTGGGTTCATCTGTTGCATGACACTCATTAACTTTCTCTCTCAACTTTAAACCCTAAACCAATGATTAGTGGGCGTGTCTGTGCAGTGAACAGCCAATAGTATTCAACGTAGAGGGAAAGGGGGCAGGGCTATTTCTGCTGAGAAACATGGCAAGCAACATGGTCACAACCAAAAACGAGAAGAAAAGGGCTGATTGTGTAAGATAGTAATTGTGACGGGTTCACTCTGATGATAGACCAAATTAAAAACTAATGGCCTCGACATATTTTGTAATGTTTCACACTAAATGGTTTTGACATGAAAACATGTAAAACCTTAACAAAATCTTCAAAATATGAAAATGATGAATCATAAACAATTTACACATTTTGTAATAAATTATCAGCAAGCATCAGGAGACTACAGTCCATTGTTCCTGCTGCAGCACCATCTGACACCAGCGCTGTTTGTACTGGCACAGTAACAGTAAGTTGTATCTGAGCCGTTTCTGCCTGAAGTTCAGTGAAGGCTTCAGACTGTACCAGACTGTACTGTAACCACATGAGCGGTTGTGGTGATGAATGTGTAATTTGTTTTTTGGCCACAGTCCTTGTCTTTTCCAGGGGAGGCCTAAAATGTGTACATTTTTGAAATTTTGTGCAGGATGAGATACAGTGGGGATCGAAAGTTTGGGCACCCCAGGTAAAAAATTTTGATAATGTGCATAAAGACGCCAAGAAAAGATGGAAAAATCTCCAAAAGGCATCAAATGACAGATTAGACAAGTCAAAAAAGTTAGATTTTATTTCCATTATTTACACTTTCAAAATAACAGAAAACAAAAAAATGGTGTCTGCAAAAGTTTGGGCACCCTGCAGAGTTAATAACTTGTACTGCCCCCTTTGGCAAGTATCACAGCTCTTTTAAGGTCTATCCATAGATTTTCTATTATGTTGAGGTCAGGAGATTGTGAAGGCCATGGCAAAACCTTTAGTTTATGCCTCTTGATTTAATCCACCGTGGATTTTGAGGTGTGTGAAGTTAAAGAGAGCCATCCTCTCTTTAACTTCAGCCTTTTCACAGATGGCATCAAGTTAGCATTTGCTGAAATTTTATTTAATCTATTTTTCCTTCTACTCATGAAATGTTCCCTGTGCCACTGGCTGCAATACAACCCAAAAACATGATCGATCCACCCCCATACTTAACAGTTGGACAGAGGTTCTTTTCTTTAAATTCTGTGCCCTTTCTTCTCCAAACATACCTTTGCTCATTCCGGCCAAAAAGTTCTATTTTAACCTCATCGGTCCACAGAACTTGTTTCCAAAATGCATCAGGCTTGTCTATATGTTCATTTGCAAACTTCAAACGCTGATTTTTGTGTTGAGGACGTAGAAGAGGTTTTCTTCTGATGACTCTTCCATGAAGTCCATATTTGTACAAGTATCTCTTTATAGTGGAATAGTGTACCACAACTCCAGTGTCTGCCAGATCTTTCTGGAGGGATCGTTCAGTCAAACGTGGGTTTTGACTTACTTTTCTCACAATCCTGCGAGCCATTCTGTCTGATATTTTTCTTGGTCTTCCAGGTCTTGCTTTAACTTCTACTGTTCCTGATGACTGCCATTTCTTAATTACATTCCGAACAGAGGATATTGGCATCTGAAAACGCTTTGCTATCTTTTTATAGCCTTCTCCTGCTTTGTGAGCGTCAACTATTTTTAGTTTCAGTTTTCTAGACAACTGCTTAGAAGAACCCATGGTGCTGATTGTTGGGGCAAGGTCAGATGAGTCTGGGCATTTAAAACCTTTGAGATTGACATCACCTGGTCTATCCAGACGATGATTGAGAACCATCCATGACACTGTCAGGTCCTAGCTTGCCAAAGGGGGCAGTACAAGGTATTAACTCTGCAGGGTGCCCAAACCTTTGCAGACACCATTTTTTTGTTTTCTGTTATTTTGAAAGTGTAAATGATGGAAATAAAATCTAACTTTTTTGACTTATTATAAGGATGTCTAATCTGTCATTTGATGCCTTTTGGAGATTTTTCCATCTTTTCTTGGAGTCTTTATGCACAATAATAAAGATTTTTACCTGGGGTGCCCAAACTTTCGATCCCCACTGTAAACCATTAGAACTGCAGCTTAGTGCTTACAGTATGCCTCAGTTGTTGACTGATTACAGCAACTTGTGTTGAGCCGGCCATATATCAGCTACATTAATTATTGATTAATTTATTAATAGTACTACTAGCAATCGTAGCTGATTTTTTCAACACTCCCTTCTCAAAATACATTCCTGGGCCTATGCGCTTTGAGTGCCTAGTAGGTGGAAAAGCGCTATGTAAAATCCAAGCCATTTACCATGATTGCAATAGTTAGTGTTAAACAAACTTTACTCAATATTACTCCAATATTACCCTTCCTGTCGTCACAGTGTCTCTTATTAAATGGTATTTCACATCAATGTGTTTGCATCTCTGTCCGTTTACAGGAATTCTGGAAAGTGCAATTTTACCTTGATTGTCTTTGATAGATACACACGTGGACAAAATTGTTGGTACCCTTCTGTCAATGAAAAAAAAACTCACAATGGTCGAAGAAAAAACTTTATTCTGACAAAAGTAATAATAAATAAAAATTCTAACTTAATATTTTGTTGCACAACCTTTTGAGGCTATCACTGCAATCAGACGATTCCTGTAACTGTCAATGAGACTTCTGCACCCCTCAGCAGGTATTTTGGCCCACTCCTCATGAGCAAACTGCTCCAGTTGTTTCTGGTTTGAAGTGTGTCTTTTCCAGACGGCATGTTTCAACTCCTGTGTGTTTTGGGTCATTGTCCTGTTGCAAGACCCATGACCTGCGACTGAGACCAAGCTGTCTGACACTGGCCAGCACATTTCTCTCTAGAATCCCTTGATAGTCTTCAGATTTCATTGTACCCTGTACAGATTCAAGACACCCTGTGCCAGATGCAGCAAAGCAGCCCCAGAACATAACAGAGCCTCCTCCATGTTTGACAGTAGGGACAGTGTTCTTTTCTTGATATGCTTCCTTTTTCCGTCTGTGAACATAGAGCTGATGTGCCTTGGCAAAAAGTTCCATTTTTGTCTTATCTGTCCATAGGACATTCTCCCAGAAGCTTTGTGGCTTGTCAAAATGTAGTTTGGCATATTCCAGTCTAGCTTTTTTATGATTTGGCTTTTTTATGATTTTCCACTTTGGCTCAAACAACGACGGATGGTGCGATCTGACACTGATGTTCCTTGAGCATGGAGTTCACCTTGGATCTCTTTAGAAGTCTTTCTGGGCTCTTTTGTTACCACTCAGATTATCCGTCTCTTTGATTTGTCATTAATTTTCCTCCTGCGGCCACGTCCAGGGAGGTTGGCTACAGTCCCATGGATCTTAAATTTCTGAATAATATGTGCAACTGTAGTCACAGGAACATCTAGCTGCTTGGAGATGGTCTTATAGCCTTTACCTTTATCATGCTTGTCTATAATTTTCTTTCTATTCTCCTGCGACAGCTCTTTCCTTCTCTTCCTCTGGTCCATGTTGAGTGTGGTACACACCATGTCACCAGACAACACAGTGACTACCTGAAGCCCTATAAATAGGCCCACTGACTGATTACAAGATTGTACACACCTGTGATGCTAATTAGTGCACACACCTTAAATTAACATGTCCATTTGGTCACATTATTTACAGTCTTTTCTAGGGGTACCATCAATTTTGTCTAGGCCTGTTCCATGAGTTTATTTTTTAAAATAATTCTGTTGAAACATGGTTGAAAAGCAATGTCTGACTTTCATTGGTTAACGTTTATAGAATTTTTATTTATTATTACTTTTGTCAGAATAAAGTTTTTTCTGCGACCATTGTGAGTTTTTCTTTCATTGACCGAAGGGTACCAACAATTTTGTCCACGTGTGTAGATAGATTTTATTGGTCCCCAAGGGGAAACTATTCTCATTTGGATCATATTACATATATACATAAACAGACACAGAAGATTACAAGCCAAACCATGCAGCCCATTTTTTCAGGCGCAATGATCTTCAGGAAAATGAAATTTAATGCATGCATTAATGTACAAACATAACATAGGCCATTCAAACATCAAAACAAGGCAAGGCAATTTTATTTATATAGCACAATTCATACATGGGGTAACTCAAAGTGCTTTGCAGGAATAAAAGATAGTTTACAAGATTTAGATTAAGAAACATAAGAAAAATTTAAAAAATGTTAAAAGATGAGTGCAGATAAAAAACACTTTAAGTTGTAAAGTAGGCGGAGCTAAAGGTTTTTAACCTCCCCTTGAACATTTTTAAAGTTGAGGCTTGTTTTACTTCATCTGGGAGGCTGTTACAGATTTTTGCTGCATGAAACTCAAAACCTCGTTTTGAGAGACCAGTGAGCAGGCCGTTACAGTAATCTAACCTGCTGGAGATAAAAGCATGGATAAGTTTCTCTAAGTCTGGTTATGACATTAACCCTTTTACTTTGGAAATGTTTTTAAGGTGATAAAATGCAGATGATGTAATTGACTTAATGTGACTGTGGAAATTCAAGTCTGAGTCCATGATGACCCCTAGATTTCTAACCTGGTTTTTAGATTTTAGAGAAAGAGACTCGAGGTGACTGCTGACTCTTTCTCTTTGTTTCTGTGGCCCAAAGATGATTAGTTCAGTCTTGTCTCTGTTCAGTTGGAGAAAATTATTTTGCATCCACACGTCAATCTGTTTGATGCAGTGACACAGTGAATGGATTCCATTTTTACTGCTGTGGGTGAAATGTAAATCTGAGTGTCATCTGCATAATTATGGTAGGATACGCCACAGCTGCGTATTAACTTACCTAAAGGAAGCATGTAGAGATTGAATAATAGGGGTCCCAAGATAGACCCCTGTGGAACCCCACATGTCAGAGCCTTTTGGTCTGATACACAGTTACCAACCGAAACAAAGTACTTTCTGTATTCAAGATAGGACTGAAACCATTTAAGGGCAGATCCAGTGATACCTATCCATTCCTCTAATCTTTGTGTCAGGATTTCATGGTCCACTGTATCAAACGCAGCACTCAAGTCCAACAGAACTAAGACAGAGACTTTTCCCGCGTCAGTGTTCAGATGTCATTTGTGACTTTAAAAAGTGCAGTCTCAGTCTGTGATAGGGGCCTGAATCCTGACTGAAAAGGATCAAAGCAGTTGTTAAGTAATAGAAAGTCATTAAGTTGCTTTTTCAATGACTTTCCCTAAAAATGGCAGGTTTGATATGGGCCAATAGTTGTTGAGCATTGTAGCATCAAGACTGCTCTTCTTTAGGAGAGGCTTGATGACAGCAGTTTTTAACGCCTTTGGAAATGTTCCAGACTGTAAGGATTATTGACGATATCAGTGAGTTGTGGTAACAAACTGCTTAGTACTGATTTTAGAAATCTAGTGGGTAAAACATCGAGGCAGCAGGTGGATGAACTCAGGCTGGAAACAGTTTTTTCAATTGTTCTGTCATTTTTTCCTTGTATACACACAATGATCTGCAGCATTCTGTACAAAGTCATTCTCCCTTAGATACATGTTTAACACAACAATAACAATAGTCCACACAAGTTTGTATTTTGTCTATTGTGTCATCAGTCTCAAAATCTTGTAGATAAGCTGGTTTCTGCTTTATTCTCAGTGGATTCCTCCTCGTCACAGTCTCAGTATTTTTCTTTCTGGTGGCTCAGTCCCAGCTTGTTCACACAAAACCCTTAAGCACTTTCTGAAATATCTTCAGGCTCACTTGTGTTTTCATCTTTCTCATCACTGTCACAAACTTTGTCATTTCTGATGTCATATCCCATCTGTGGCTCATACGTTTGTGTTTCACCAACCTGTGCTTTTGTATTTTCTGTTTCAGTGTAGTATATCAGATAGGCTGAGCTGTTTTTATCGTAACCTACAAAAATGCCTTGTTCACATTTGGAATAATCTAATCTGCCTTTTTCATGCTTGTAGCTGAAACATTTGAGACACATTTGGTAGTTTTCCTGTGAGTAAATTGTATGCTGTTGTCTTTGTTTATCTGTTTATAACGTCTGTTCCTTACATGGGCAGCTGTCTGAAAAGCATAGTTCCACAGTTCCATAGTTGTCTTGCTTTTGATCAGTAAGCATCTAGCCTTTACCATACAGGGTTGGCCAGCTTCTCTGCTGGACCGTTTTGGTGGGACGAGTAAAGTGCAGATGTCTGACTTTATTGTTTGTTAACAATGTCTGAAAGTCTCTGTTTGTAAACTCAGTGCTGTTATCTGAGCGTATGCACTTTACGTCTCCATAGGGTGAGATGTCAACTAAACTTTTCTGTAGCATGAACTGCAACACTCCTGAACTTAATAGTCATCTGTGAAATCTGCAAATTTGGAACCATTTATGCTCACTGTTTTCATTGGGCCTGCCAGGTCAGTATGGAAGAGTTCCAGGGGTTTCTTTGCTTTACTGTCTGGTCTACTTCTTGTTTGAGTACATATTTCACACATCTGAGCTGGCTTCACAGGGTTCCCTTTTATCTCCATACCTTTAACTACAGTCTAACTACAGTGTCCAAGAATCTCGTGCCAGGTTTGCATGTCATGACGTACTTTACTATCTGTATCAAAAGTTGGTAGATAATACAGTTTCTCATATAATGTTAAATCTGTTACTATCTTTGGTGATCATGTGACTGTCTCCTTTCTTGAAAGTTATTGTTGCTCCTGCGACTGAAAGAAGGTCATGTGGAAATGAGGGCATATACAGAGCTTCTAGTAATTGTGCTCCAAGCTCTTGTCCATCGTTGTCTAGTAGATGTTTCTCCGCTGTTCCATTTCGTTCCATTTCCTTGAGCCATCAAAGTTTGTCTTTATGTTGTTTATGATATGAGATGTTGCTCTTGCATCTAGCATAATGTCTTTTTATTTTTGAAAGGCATTATGTACCTTATGTCCTTTTATGCCACACTTGAAGCATGTCAAGTATCACCTTTTCATTTGTAGTTGGGATACCTCTTGTTGACATTTCTATTTGTTGTTGACATTTCTAAAGGCTTATAAGAGTCTGGTAAACCGCATCATAAAGCATCATGGCTATGATCAAATCATCACTTATAGTCTCAAGAGTATCTCGTAGAGCTGTTATGTGGTTCTCTGCTCTGATGATATAGTCTGTAGTTTGTAGTAGCTTTGTCAAAGAAGTGTACAGGTTTATAATACCGGGCTTGCTTTTCCCCAAATACTGTTCCCTCATGGATATATGTAGGAGCATGTACAGTTGTGCTCAGAATTAGTTTTTCTGATAAACCAGACACATAAGAGAAAACTACACCCTTCCCTTTTGTCTCTGGTTCCTGTCTCCTGGAATTAGAGACAAATTGTCTTCACCTTGAAAACTGAGTCCAGATGCTTTTGCTTTAACCTTTTCTTCAACAGCAGTAATGCTAACATTTCACAAGGATAGATGAAAAATCAAGCAATAATGCAAACAAGCCAAACAGGCAAACAAAATAAAAAATCCAGTGAATTCAACGCCTTATAAGGAACCATGAGTGTCCCGACTCACTGACTAACGCTGATCCTGGAGCAGGGCAGAGCCAAATGTTGTTGAAACACTGTGAAATTAAGACAAAAACGAGTTGAAGCACATTCGCTGGGCAGAAGTAAACTCTATAACATCTTAAAACGTGTTTGGGACTTTGTGGTCTTTTGTTAGGTCAAATATGCAACAAGGCAACACCCAAACACAACGTAACATATGATGTTTTTATGATTCAATTCAAGCCTGTTTTCATCAGAAACGGAACAGAAATGACTAAAGTTTAGGTATAAGCTTACGGGAAATGAGAGAACTCACAACACAAACTCCAGAAATAAAATAAAAAAAATAAAAAAATGCAGCCCACACTGGGAATAAGCAAACCATACAGCAAAATGACAACCACCAAAGCCATGTTACAATCACCATCAACATAATCACGTATGATCACCCAAACGTTGCAATGAAATCCATTTTCATGTTTGTCTTTTTCTGAAAAAATGTCCTGTATTTCCATGTTAAGAGTTTGTCCAGAATCTATCTCCTGAGGCTGAGCTGAAGTTCTGTCACTGTTCTGTCAGATCCAAATATTGTCCTGGTTCATAACGCTCGCTGTACGGACTCATGTGCGCCGTTATTGATCCTGAAGCAGGGCTTTGCGTCCTGGGCAGCGCTGCGGTGCATGAGGATGGTGTCAAAAGGGCAGCAAATATGTGTCTGTTTGATTTATTAGCCCTTCTGTGGTAGATTTAACTGTGTACACTTTATGGGGGACTGGGTTAAAATGAATAAATTAGCCTTTATTAGACTCTTTCCAGTGTAGATTATTGCTCTACAGCACATCTGCCTGTTCAGAGAAAAAAAAACACAGAATAGTGGAACTATTATCCACATTAGTTTAACTGCATCACTGCTCTGTGGTAAATTGTAAATTAGTCCAATGCTTTTCTATGGCAGTGCCAACCACTTTTTGCCAACCAAGAACGTAGCAATGTCATCACAGAACGGACCGAGACGCTGCGTGAGAATGGTACATACAAACTGACTGCGTTTAGGACTATTTTAATTTGGTAGTGAACTAAAGACAGAAAAAAACACACAGGGATTCTTCTTTTACTCACGTCATGCAAAGGTGTCCCAAGCATGATCACTTCAGCTTCAAAACAAGCTCTGGAGCATCGTTACGCGTGGAAAGCAGCGCGGATCTCCGACAGAGCAGACAGGTGTCACACCTGTCAGGACTGTCCAGGCCCAGGCAGAGATGAGGAATATACTGTAGATAATAGCAGCACCAATGAGTTTGTGACTGTATTTTCACGATGATCCAAACACGGACCCAAACCCCTGATCAGCTGCGTCCTGATGAGTTTTCTGTATTTTTTTTCTAAAGACCCGCTTTCTTCTGGTTTAAGCTAAAATCTTCCTCTTTCTTTCAATCATAACGTGTATATTTTTATTTAGCCATGCTCTGTCCTGGCTGTAGCAGAGTGATTTTCTTTAAAGTAAACCCGTGTTTTTGTGCTTCCAAATAGCTGTGGTTGTAAAATGAGTCGATAGATTAGTCATTCATTAGTAATGTTTCAGATATAAGCCCAAATTATTTAGAGAATATTTTAAATGATTTCTTATTTTGTTTACATGTTTTAAATAAATAATTGTATTTAATAATTTGCAATTTAATACATTTGATTTATTTTATTATTTTATTTTACCAGAGCATGTGCACAATAATAATAAAAATGTGCGTGGCAATAACTTCATGTCCTAATTGAATTTATTGAACCCCACCAGTCCCATGCCACGCCTCGCTTTACTCTTCGATTTTTGAATCAGCATTTTGACATTTTTCCCATTTTATTTATTTAATATTTTCATTTGATGGATATGGCATTGTATTGACTTATCTATTGTATTTATTGTACAGCACTTATATAGTTGTGGGTCTGCCCCAGGGCCTCTGCTCAGTGGGACATGCCCTTGCATTATACACCTTACACATCTGAGCACTACAGGAAGAACATTTTAATGCATTTGAGAGACAAAAATGTTTAATCACCTAATAACATATTGTAACAGGAATCATCTGTGAGAAGTGGTCTTCTTCCTCAGTGCAGACTCAGCCGTCTATTGTTTCCTGAATTTAAGGGCACAGACTGATTATTACTGTTCTCCTAAACCTGGGCAGACACCTCTCTGCTTTGTGTCTTGTTAAAGCTCTTTATTACTGTGATTTTTCTCCTAATCAGCAGCTCTAATGGACTGTCCATAAAGACTGACAATTGGGGGTGTCTCACCATCAGAAGCCATTTTTAGACTCATTAAATTTTTGGAATGTGAGAGCACAAGATAGACAGGCTGTAAGAGAAGGGAACAATGGAGAGATGACAAAATAACGACAGAAAGAAACCAAAAAAATGAAGCATTTTGCAAATGGCACAACAGTAATGAGTGCTTAAGTTAGTGAGAGCCTGGAGGGTGTGTGATGAAGAGCCACATTAGTGAGAACTTCATGTATAATACAATAAAAGTTGTGGCATTACGAGAACTGCTCACAATGACTTTGTTCCATCCATCCATCCATCTTCTTATCAGGGGTCGAGATATGAGATGCAAAGACTTCTCTCTCCCCAGACACTTCCTTCAGGGGAATAATGAGGTGTTTCCAGGTCATGGTCATGTTTGAATGGAAAAGGTTCCAGACCCACTTCACTTTAATAAAAAAGGGAATGGTTTTGGCTGGACAGGCAAGCAAAGCATCCCCATCTTTTGTGCTTTATCAGTGTCGTCATCAACTATTTGACATCAACCAATACCACACTAAAGTTAAATACAAAAAATCTGCAATCATTCAACCCTTAGCTCACACTTGGATTTGTTTCATTCATTGCTTCATGATTGATTAATTATTTCAGTCAGGAAGATGGAGTCCACGTTCCAAAAGCCAAATGCAAGGGATGGTTCATGTTGTTCAGCATAGCATCCATCCTGTTGTCTGTGTGTTGCTCCAGTGCTTCAGACTACAGACTAATAACCTATAGTTAAACCAGCTCTTAGTTTTAGGTTTTTTAAGTCACTTACTATCTCTTTTTCTGAGAGATAGACATTAACTGATAAAACAGCAGCATATTTTTTACAAATATTATTTTATATTTATATTTATATTTTTTTTAAAGTATGTAGAACCAGAAGTCCAAATGTCTGTCACATGGAATATCCTAACAGTCTTGCAGCTGAAGTCTTTGTGATGTAGATATTGCAGTAACAGTACATTTCTGATGCATTGTGAAACTCTAGTTAATACAAAACATTAATCCCATATTACTGGACTCACCTTGAAAGTACAGTTGTTGCCATGGCTTCTTTGCTGTAACCATAGCAACTCTCAAAGTGACGCTCTTCGGGAGGATGTATCTTCCCTGTAGCACTTTGTTGAAAGATTTAAAGGTGAGCTTCACATCCATCGGAGTAATTCTAGCCGGTGTACTCTCTGCTCACTTCGAACTCCACATATATCCCTGCGTCCTTTCAGCAACCCTCATCCATCTGCCTCCTCTTCTTACCTGTCCACTGTATCCTCATCACTCACAGCCTCACCTGCCGGCACCATAACTCTGCCACTGAGTTATGGTGGGGGGGTCAAACATTTTCAAACTATTCATTCACTTCAGTTCATGCGCTCTGTTGTTGACTGTTTACAGCTACTGTTCAGCCGAACAGTTAACAATTACATTAATTATTAATTAATAATAGCAATAGAAGCAGTTTTTTTCAACACCCCCTACTCAAAATACGTTCCTGTGGCTATGCATGCAATAGTTTTGACTTTGACTTTGACACTGATTTGCACTCCGTAGATGCCTCACCATTGGACCAAACCCTTTGTGATTGGGTGGAAATCATAAAGCTTTGAGTGGTACAAGATGGATTATTGCTATTTGTGTAGACAAAATAAATCAGATGGTTTCTATCTTGTTGTGCATGATTAGTAGAAGCATTATCTTTCACTAAGGTCTGTGTTGTCTACAGTTCATCAGGTTTATACACAGTAAAAGTGTAAATCCTATACTTTGATGTTTCCAGTTTTATGAACTATCTTTGTATTAAGAAGTCACATAATAACAACATTTCTTCTGCTGACTGGGTTGACAGTCCTTTATTTCTTTTTCAACAGTATGGGCTGTTAGATTGACCAACTGTGGAGTGGAGCGAGTTATTCTCCTGTAATGTCATCTGATCTGAAAGAAAAAAACAATTGAAATACTGAGAGGAACACTGGGCCTGTGTTTGTGCTAAAGTAAGACTAGGCCTGAGTCTACTTTAAGTGACAGGGGATTTAGGGAACAGCAGCACAAAACATTAAAGGATTAGAGTTTAAATAAGACAGTGAACTAAACTATTCAAAAGATTTGAACTCTCATATCTTCACTCACTAGATTTGAGAGTTTCTTTGAGTCTATAGATGGGTTAGTGACAAAAATATTATTTAGTAAATGCCTCATTATCTGTGATCAGTGAACCTCTTGTCTTGTGCAATGAAATTTCCTTTTCTCTGTCCTGATTCATTTTGGCTTTTCCTTTGTCTGGAGTGTTCTCTGGTGCATCTCCATTTGTTGTCTGTAATAAATTGGCTCATGCAGCAGAGGCAATAGAACCTTTAGAACAGGAAAGCGGTGCAGCAGATAAAAGAATGCATGGAAAGCGACAACTGCTGGAAATAGTGTGTAGATAATGAGAAATGATGGAAAATGACACAATTCACATTTGAGTGAAGCTGGAAAAATTAAATAACCTGACTCTGCCAGACAGAACTGTTCCACAGAATGGAGTCTGTTCCATAGACCATCTGCAGGGCTACTATTGAAAGCATTTGCAAAAGGGCAGGTTCTTTAATTCAGGGTCCCCAACCCGGTCCGTGGGTCTTTTGGAACCGGGCCGCAGAGAAAGAATAAATAACTTTAGAAAATATTACAGTTTTTATGCTGCTTGTATCATTTTATTTTGTGTATTTATCGGCCACACCTTAAAGACCGGTCCGTGAAAATATTGTCTGATATTGAACCGGTCCGTGGGGCATAAAAGGTTGGGGACCGCTGCTTTAATTGAAATTAATCAACCATAGTTTCAATCAAAGCAGCTCCATGTTGTTAACGTTTATAACGGTAAAACAGTCTCTACATCTCCAAACCTAAAACAGGCCCAGACCTGGACAAAATGAGCCAGTAAGTAAAGTTATTTATTTATATATATAGCGCTTTTCCACCTAGTGTTACAGATGGAACACCACTGGAGGCAAGGTGGGTTAAGTGTCTTGCCCAAGGACACAACGGCAGTATGTGGGGGAGAGCTGGATGTTATGATGTTTTGGGATGTTTTGAGCTGGGATCAAACCACCCACCCGCCGGTCGAAGGACGGCCACTTTACCACTGAGCTACTGCCGCCCGGGGTTCAGATTGTAAATACTTTGCTTGGAGCCGTGTAAACTCACAAATCTTGTGAGAATCCAGCTGCAGCACAAGGTTACAAATGAGAGTAAATACAGATGAAGTGCAGTAGATCTTTGAAGGTAACACAAACACAAACATGCGTGTAGGAAATATGGAATAATGATGTGGAGCAAAAGGGGAATAAGCTAATGGCCTGGTCTAATTTTAGCCTTAGAATGGCCCAGTTTTAGTTCTGGTTCTAGATCTAGATTGGTTCAGTTACAATGAACTGAACTAATCTTCCTTATATGAAAGGCGCTTTGAGGATATATTCTGATGGAGTATTCGAGTCCTGGACTCAAACTCAAGTCGAGTCTTCAGGCTCATTTCTGTGACTCGTGACTTGACTTGAGAGTAAGCTTCAATGACTCAACCTAGAATCAGACTTGCTTTTTTATGGCTCGAACTCAAACTTGGACTTGTTTATTCTCAGAAACAAGGACTCTAGACTAGACTCGGACTTGAGAACTGATGCTTAGGACTTGAGCAGAATGAACTCAGTGACAACACCACACAACCTCTGCCTGTTGCATGTGGTTATAGTGGGGCTAACTGCACTCATTTAACTCCCAGCCCCAAAATGTGACCCAGAGTTGAGTCTAACTTAATTAATTAATTAAAAGAAATAGGCTCATATAGCCTACAGCCTTAATTGACCTGCCACAACCAAAACACCATTAAATGTGTTTAATGAAATACTTTAGGTTTACACAAAACTAAAATCACAGTCAGTTTGGCTCCCACAGTTTTTTAACTCACTTTGGTGACTTGGACTCAACTTGGACTTGATCTGGACCTTTCTTCAGTAACTCAGACTTGGAGTTAAATTTAAGATGACTCGACACGGACTTGACTTGTACTTTAAGTGATGACGACTCGACTCGTACTCGATTCGGACTAGTCAATTTGGACTCAAAAACTGGTGACTTTACTACAGCACTGCCAGTAAAACTAATAATGTCACAGACAGTAGTTCACTAGTTTTGCAATTCTGTGTTCTCTAATATTAATAATGACCCTTTTGGACCTCCCAAGTGGTAGTAGAAAATTGTCCAACTAGTACTACTAGTAGACCTGTTGCACTAATTAGGAGCACTAGTAAGGCAAGAGGTGTGCACTAGTACTAGTGAGGAATTTGGCATCTACTAGTACTAGGAGTAAGCAACCTTTTGACCTTTATAGGGCTAGTAAATGGTAAATGGCATGCATTTATATAGCGCTTTTTTGCACCCTTCACGGGCACCCAAAGCGCTTTACATTGTGCTTCCACTCACCCCATTCACACACATTCACACCTGGGGCAGACAAATGGCGCTCAACCTTCTCCTACCACCTCCAAACACACCTCTACAGTCACACACATTCATACACCAGTGCTACGAACACTGGAGGCAAGGTGGGTTAAGTGTCTTGCCCAAAGACACAACGAAAATATGAACAGGGCAGACCGGGAATCGAACCGCCAACCTTCCGGTTATAGGACGACTGCTCTACCACTGAGCCACTCCGTCCCACAATAGTAGTACTATTGGCAAAAAAGCTTAAAGAAGAATTATGCTGAAATTACCAATATCAGAATAAATTCTCAAGAGCCTTCTATAGTCCTACTCTAGTTATAGATTTATTTGGCTTTGTTTTTTTTTTTGTTTTCTGGGTTGTCTGTTTCTATAATGAACTCTATTAAGAACCAGGAAAGTGAACATTACAAATTGAGAACTGGTTTTTGTTTTTGTAGCCTGGAACAGCCTGACGTGAGCTCTCTGTATATTCTACAGGAACTCTGCAAAGCTCCATAAGCCAGTCGGTTCCTCAGATATGTTCTGTACCGATCAATCACATTCAAATGCTGCTGGAGTGTTGCCTTGCGTCACACTTGGCAACCCAAGTCCCTTTTTCAAAACAATCAAGATGGTGCGGGGACTGCTGAGAGCTTGTTTGCCTCTGCTCTTCAATCAGTTTTAAATAATAAAAACAACAGTACGTGTTTAAAAACTCAACAGCCGACAGCGCCAAGAGCGTTCCTTTTTAAAGATGTTTTTTCACACCATGTTTGTTTGTTGACGTCTTCGTAGATTTTTGCTAGCATCATGTCCGTTGCTATTCCGATTGGTTGGCCTCGAGTAGCTTTGACCCGCCCTGAAGGAAAATAAGCTGGCATAGAGCTTTTACTGGCTTGCCAGGCTAGTTTTGTGTGACTGAGAAATTGAATTGAGATGGAGGTTAGCGTGTATAAAAAAATAAATGGTCTGGTGAAAATCTCAGAGTTCGGACAAAGGTAAAGAATAATTCAATGGAGAGGTCCAGAACAGTGTGATTGATCCAGAGAACAGTTGGAGGGAGACACAGGCCAGAGGGAGGCCAAGCCAAGGTCAGTGCACCTATTGGAGAAGGATGGAGTGAGGGTTAGGGAAAAATAAAACAGAAAAACCTACAAAACAAAACACAAGGAAAAGCTGAGCAGAAGGAGGCAGAGTGTGAGAATGGAGGGAAAAGTAGGACACGTTGCTGTGTGGAGGACATTATTGAGATGATTAATGATCACATGTACAAGCTGTGGATTAATGCCAAGGCCTTTAATGGGGAAAGAGAGGAAAACTTTCTAACTCTTATTATTGCCTGCTGTGAACCCTCCTTATAAGACAAATTACATGTCTGAATCCTTTAGTGGAGTGTATAATGCTGAACACATAACACTACACAGGTATGTACCGGTTCTGTTAGGAGAACCATTTCTCAAGTGTAATTCATTATTCTTACAGTGCCTGCTGTGCAGCTCAGGCTTGTGTTCAAGACAAAACAAGACTTAATTAATGCATAGAAAAGGTAGTAAGATGTAGGTAACATGTGATTTCAACCTAAGAAGTAAAAAAAACAGGGGGTGCCCCTATCGCTCAGTCGGTAGAGAGCAGTCCAAATACGCATGTAGGATTGATGACTACCGATAGTCTTTTCCAGCTCTATCTGTTTACCCAGAGAAACAACACACAAAGGGTTGCATTGCAACATTGCAGATTCAGTAGCCATCTTTAAAAAAACGCCTGATTACACATCTCTTCCGTCAACACCTGACTGACAAACACTGAGTTCTACTTCTCTTCCTTTTCTTTGGAAAAAAAAAAAAAACTTCCTATCCTTAGCTTTGTTTACTGTGCTGGGTTTAAACTGACTAGTTTTTGGTGCATTACCTTGTGTTGTTAAAATTGCTTCCATTGTTTTCCTCATTTGTAAGTTGCTTATGATAAGAGTGTCTGCTAAATGGCTAAATGGCTAAATGGCTAAATGTAACTAAGGGTCCAAGAACCAGTTACCACTGTAGCAAGACGACAGGCGACAGACGACTGGCAGGGGGTGGAGGTTGAACCAGATTTATACAGGCAGAGCGTAAAAATGCCTATTTAAAAATATACTTTAAAATATAAGAAAAAAACTAAAACAAATTCTGACTAACTCTAACGAAGATAATAATGTCACTTTTTCTGTCAGTAAAGGTCAGACAGTCTACAGTGGTGAGAACAGGTAACAGGGAGGAGTCTCAGGGGAAAGATCCTGAGGACAAAATGAGTGCATAGGGATGCACTTAATGTTACTGTTCAGTCTACCAAAGGCTGTGTATTAAGGGCAACTTCTTATTAAGGGCAGTTTGTCAATTACTTAGCTTCTGCTGCATCTCTTCTGGGCAGTGGTGATGACTTCTTGGAGCAATTTCTGATCTACTGTGCAACCAGAATACACACACACTAACAAAGTGGCACTCATTTATCAAAGTTGCGTGAAAACGGGTGCAGATATGTGCGTAAAAGTGGCTGTAAGTGGGAGTAGGGGGTGGGGATCAGCGGTGACAGGCAAGGAGATTTCAGTGGTGGGTTGTGGATTGTCTGTCTTGGGGAGTGTGAAGACAGGAATGGTGGGGGAAGGGCCAGCAGGTGGTCCAGCGCTGAATCTATTTAAGAACAAATTCAGCTTGTTGGCTCTGACTGTGCCCTCTTCGAAGCCGGTGATTGTCTTCATGACCTTCCACACTTCCCAAGTGTTGTTTTGCTGGAGCTTGGACTCCAACTCCCTCCTGTTGGCATTCTCACACTCCCCCAGCTTGACCTTCAGCTGCCACTGAATCCTCTTCAGCTCATCCTTATCTCCAGATCTGAAGGCCTGCTTCTTCTTATTTAGCAGATCCTTCAGCTGGCTGGTGATCATGGGCTTGTTGTTTGGATAACAGTGGACAGTTCTTGTAGGGATGGCACTGTCCTCAAAATTGGCTGTACACGTGGGGTTTATGAGACTGTGCGTTCCATGCCAATCCGCTGACAAATCCAGCAGATTGAAACTGCCGTGATTTGAATAAAACACCCCATAAATACACTGCTCAGCTGGACATAGAGTTTACGACATGGAGGCACAAAATGGGGCAAAAAGAGACCCTTTATTAAGCTGGAAATGACAAATAAATACTCCAAGATGAAAGACATACTGTTGTTGTGTCCTTGGGCAAGACACTTAACACTTGCCTCCAGTGTCTGTGGCTCTGCTGAATGCTGTATGAATGTTTGGTAATGGTTGTAGAGCTCGTAGGCACAAAAGGACTGCCCCAGGGCAGCTGTGCTAGCTTACCACCACCAGTGTGTGACTGTGGAGTGAATGAATAATGGATATATAAAGTGTCTTTGGGTATTTTGAAAAGCGCTATATACCGTACATACATATCCATATTGTGGAGTTGGGCTGAGACAAATGAGTTTAAATGAGGCCCGTGTTGTATTTCTTTCTGAGGGAAACGTACAAGACTGTGGTTCTGTGCCTCAGCTGAATGTAAAATTGAGCCATATCTTCTGACACACTGACACTTTACTTATTCATCTGACAAGGGTAAACACACACTGTAGACCCTGTGACTGTTTGTAACTCACATGAGGTACTGTATGTGTATTTGGGAACACAAGGAAAGCAGACCACACTTTGGCCCCGAAAAGTGCTGTGTTAAATTAACACCAGTGAGTATGTATATTATTCTTATTATTATGTATTGCTTTAGAAAGTGGTAAATGTAAAAAATGTTTTTGATATTGCGTTGTTTAGTGGGTGGATCAGTAACATGAGTGACAGGAGATAAGGACACACTCTTTACTGTTTATTTTAGACTTTCCAGAGGCCCTTTAAGGCAGTGCTGTAAGTCGGGAAAAAGTAGTGCTGCTACACTAATTTGTCTTGGTTAGCAATAAAAAACAAAACAAAAAATATCAGCAATATAGACAAAAATGCACACTTTTTTTGCTTGCTTTATTTGTAGAGCAGTACCCAGAAGTCAATAACCTACAATGACTTTACAATGGCAAAAATGTAGCATAATTTGTACTTTCTCACTTACTAGACACAAATTAAATTCAATTAAATAGAATTATTAATTAATAAACTTGTATTCCTTATTGTGTTTGGTCACATACAGTTCTAGCTACAGTTCTTGCACCAAAGTTTTTTATTTTTGTTCATAAGCCACTACTCAGAGGAGATATTATGTTTTTGGGTTTTTAACCAGCAGTCTTCCTCTAAGTATTCAGTGTTGCTGTATGTTTCAGAACACATTCTCTTTGAGCCCTTAAGCCAGGACAGCATCCTTTTACGTGTGTTTTCCCTTTCCTTTTTTATTGCACTCACTTCTCATTCTGTTCCTTTTCTTTATTCTCGGAGCTAGTGTCAACACATCGAGAGGAGAGGGAGATTTTAGAAGCTGAAGCTGTACACGCCGGAGAGGAAGTGGCGGCATTCAGTGCTTCTGCGTTCCGGCACCAGATAGAAAGTACTGGGTGCTCCGAGAAGTGCCAGTACAGTGAATGTGGAGTGCAGTGAATGTTTCAGCCCACTAAGGACTCCCTCAATAGATTTACACTTCAGTCTGAGGCTCTGTGAATATGATGCTGATGAGAAATACTGCTCACTATAGTGAAATAGTGCTTTCTTATTAAAAACTGTTAAAGTCAGAGCTGTTTGACAAGATTTGTATAAGCATTGCAAACGCAGAAGGTAAAATGGACTTTGCCATTTAGGACATCTTCATTATACAAATGCATTACAGGGAAAGTAAAGCAGCTATAAAGCTTCAGGGCTATAAATATATATATATGAGGGCTTCTTAGAATTCCTGCTTTATTTGCAAATTCTAAAAAACACAAGGGGCCAAAATACTTGAGTGGAATTGAAGTAAGTAGAATATTGACTGTTAAAAAAGTGTCTTGATGCCTGATGTCAGTTCTTTGCTCATGGAAATGTATTTTTTAAAAAAGGACCTTGTAAAAGAGAGTACCAAATGTTCATGGTTGTGCACATGTAGCTGTCTGGATCTGCTCCATCGCTTTCCATTGCTGCTGTGCTGGCATCTTAATGCAGACATTTTTTTTCTTTGCTTTAATAAATGGATCAAGTGTAAATATCTGCTCCACTTAAGTATTCACATCTCTTCACAAATAGGCTAATTACATCACTTTTCACTGTCTCGGGTTCTGCACACCCCCTGCTCGTATTGCTGCAGCTTTTATCTGTACCGTTCTGAATGCTGCTCAGTTTGTGGGCCGGGTGTAATAGGTTTCAGGAGAACAGAACTGTGAGATAAATCAGAGTTTTATTGAGGTAAATGACCTCTGCGTCAGAGCCTTCAGCTGCCCAAGGCGTTAGGTTTGGGAAGCTCGTGGGAGCAATTTAGCCAAATGTCCAGCATTGACTTCTTAGACCAGTTGAATCTGTTCACGTTTGAAAGTTTAAAAAAGGTTTGGTGGAAGATGACAGTTGTTCCAGTATAGCATAGTATTTGTTTGGATTTGAAAATCAATTGTTATCTGAGGATTTTCTTTTTGTGTTTCTATCTTTATCTTTATTGTGGAACATTTTCAATTGCTGTTAAGATTTTTTTAGCCATCTTGAATGTTTACCCAAGCTCATTATGCTTGTCATTTGCTGGAGTACCTGTCATTGGCTACAGCAGCATAAAGTGAAGGTTCTGGACTGGCCATCTCAGTCTCCTGACCTCAATATCATTGAGCCACTCTGGGGAGATCTCAAACGTGCAGTTCATGCAAGACAGCCCAAGAATTTACAGGAACTGGAGTCTTATTGCCAAAAAGAATGTGCAGCTTTACCATCTGAGAAAATAAAGAGCCTCATCCAACTACCACAAAAGACTTCAAGCTGTTATTGAAGTTAAAGGTGGTTATACATGGTATTAAGAATTAAGAAGAATGTAAACTTTTTATTAGGATCATTTGGGTAGTTTCTGTTGTCATTATGATTTAAAAAGAGTAATCAGAGTTGTTTGACAATAAATGGCTTCACCCAACCACTAACTATGAGTGATAAAAAGTTTTTTGTGTTATCATTCATATTCTCTGAAAAATGGCCAAACAATCGCACATTCAGCCAGGGTATGTGGCAAAATGCCAGGGTTTGTGAAGAATTTGGCCAAGCAATCGCAAAACGAATGAGCACAACTGTACAAAACTGGCAGCATTGAGAAGAGAAGCGAATATAGTAATCAATTGAAAGAAAAAATAATTATTTCTTTAATAGATCTGTGTAGTCTGCACTGTTGATTGGGTAGCAGTTTGGACATTTTAAAATTAGCGTCTTTTACCAGGAGCATGTTCGAATACTACTCACTACTTCCATTTTCCATCCATTCCTTTTTATGAAAATAATTATTATTCTTTATGACTTCCCTGGAATAAGAAACAATCACAAAAAAGGGATACTATAGTGTGTAGTTTTTTTAATGATTGATGTGGTATATAGTGCATGTTTCTCTCAATGTAACACATTTTGTATTTGCAGCGCCTTTTCTCAAATTTGCCTGTTGTATATGTTTGTCAGGCATGTGATGTAAACTGAATGTAGGGTTTTTCTACATTTGTAGGTGCTGTGTTGTCATATAGAAATGCAGCATACGTGTTGTGGAATTGATGCTGTTGTTATCCATTTGCACGTGAGTTTTGATTTGCAGTACGCATGTTGTGAAGTTTTTATAAATTAGCAGTGCGGTGTTGCATTTGAGAATTTATGTGCTGTGAAAATTTATCTTGTAATAATGTTTATTTGCATGCTTTGAGCTTTTTTGGCCTCCGTACTGGCAGTTATGGGCATATTTTAGGTTTGAAAACAAAGCGTACAATTTACTGTTACTAATGTAAAGAACATGGTGACCTGGTGTTAAGTGTTGACTGACTGGGTCATCCCATCAACTCCAGGTTTTCACAGACCTTTTGTAGAAGACCTTCAGATGGTTCTGTGGAAAAGCTTTAATGTAATGTATTTTTTAGCATTGAGCCTGCAGCTAAACCGAATAACTGTGTGAACTGTATTAGAGTTTGTTGTAATTGTCTTGTTCCTCTTGCAGACAGTAACTTCATCCTGGCCAATGCTCAGGTGTCCAAGGGGTTTCCCATCGTCTACTGCTCTGATGGCTTCTGCGAGCTCACAGGCTTCTCTCGGGGGGAGGTCATGCAGAAGAGCTGTGCCTGTAAATTCCTCTATGGACCTGAGACCAGTGAAGGCATCATCCTCAGCATCGACGAGGCCCTGGAGGAGCGCAAGGAGTTTAAGGATGAGATCATGTTCTACAAAAAGACAGGTGAGCCTTAAAATATGGGTTGTTCTAGAGCAGTGTTTCCCAACCACTGGGCCGCGGCACATAAGTAGTCAATCTGTCCTGGGTCCTGGAGAAAATTCCGACCTAGATGAAGGCCCTAGCATAAGTAGTGGTCAGAAGATAATTTTGTGAGCAATTTGCCTAATGAAAACTATCTTGCCTTTGGATTCACTGGGGAACCAACCGAGCCAAGCTATTTCAGTTCTGCTCCCTTTCTCCGCAATCTATCTATGAAAGGTGGGCTTTTCAAGCATGACGGCTATAAATATGAAAAAAGAGAGTGAGACTCAGAGCTGTTGAAAAAGAGAGTGAGACTCAGAGCTGTTGAGGGAGATCTTTTTGTGTGTCTTTTTAAATTCCTGTAAGAATATTAGCTTTGTGTTTAACTAAAAAGACCCAGGTTTCACAGTAAACTAATTAAATTAAGACTAGATTTTAATTATATTTCAATAATTTTAGTTTTTGTGCCATTTTTGTTTAGTGATGTACCTTGTGACTTTTCTAATGTAAAATATGTGTTGTGACTCAAAAAGGTTGGTAAATACTGTTTTAGAGTGTATCTAACTACTATGACTGCAAATATACTGTATGGTATAGTCAGGGGTGAAAATAGTTTTACGTTCTTGCTGGTACTATCACTAAATATTACTTTGGAGTGGCCTACTATAGAAAATAGAAAATAAAAATATAAACACTTTTATGTATATTAGTAGTTATTGTGTTATTTTGCTGTTTCGCTGTTTCCATCCAGTTGTTTTAAATTTAAACTTTATTTGTAGAGCAGTACCCAGAAGTCAATAACCTACAATGACTTTACAATGGCAAAAAAATTAGCATATTTTGTACTTTCTCACTTAATTATTTAAAACAATAACAGGGCATTTAAAACAACCAATCACATGAATGTGAAGAATTTTGTTTGGTTAATTTATTCATTTTAATTTCCCGATGCAAATGTCATAATCTAAGTCTGTTGATTGGATGTCAAAAACTCAAACGTCCTAGATTGTTCTAGGACGTTTGAGTTTTTGATATGCCCAATGCATATAGTTGAAAGCAAGCTAGCGAGACGGAGTGTTCTCTCGCAGCATAGACCAATCTTTGGCAATCAAGAAACTACCATGAAACATTTATAAGAAGATAACTGGATGTTTAACACTTCATAACGTTAACTAAAGTGTTTTACTCTTCAAAAAATCCTACTATGGCAGCTTTAGTTGGCTAAGTGTGTTTTGACAATAGACATGCAGCCCGGACCGGGGTGGAACTTATTTCCAGCCCGGGAACTTTATGTCTTAGAACAGCAGGGGCGTCGGACTGGGGGGGTAAAGGGTACCGAGTACCCAGGGCCCGAGGCGGGGCCCTTAGAAGTCAGTTTTCTAAACATACATACGCGCCGCGTTCACTTGCACTGTACTGTGAACTAGAGCACATCTCATCGTAAATGAAACTCAGCGTAGGCCTATGCCTCATACATTAGCACAAATACAGTGCCAGCCACTCAGGAGCTTTTGGCAAAGTCATCTTTCCTTGACCCACGATACAGAGGCAATGGGGATGGATTGGGGAGACAAAAGATGCACTTCGGGGAAATTGTATCAGCTGACGAGGGAAACGGGGCGGAGTTAGTGGTGCTTCGTGCTTCGGTGGGCTGCTGCTGCTGGAGATGAGGGAGAGGTCTGTGCTGTGCACAATCTTGGAGATCTCCTTAATAAACGGAGGTCTGAAATCTCTGCCCCTTTACCGATCAGAGCGCGCTGACACGGAGTTAACCCGCTATCTCCAAGAACAACCAATTGACTCTACGGCAGATCCACTAGCATGGTGGCGAGACAATGAAACACGCTATCCGCTCTTAGCAAAATTGGCACGTAAATACATGTGTATTTGTGCTACAAGCACAGCATCAGAGCGAGTTTTTAGCACTGCGGGGAACATAGCTACCCCTGTCAGATCGTTTTGTTTCACTGTGTGTGATTCATTTAATAAGCACATTCACTGCTAGTTGTCTTGCTGTTAATTTTAAATAAGCGTAGAGCAGTTGTCTTGGTCTCAATCAGTGTCTGCCCATTCAAACTAATATGCCCAGCCACATTTGACCCGGCCCTGAGCACCTATATATTTTCTGTGTTATTTTATTCTGTGAAGAACCCAGAGAGGGTTATTTGATCTCAGAAAGGGTTATTAATATTTGGATATGTATGGTGCGCTGGAGTGTCAGCGTGTTTTCTGGAAAACAATAAATTATTACATTTAGGGACCTGCGATTATCACACTTTTCTGTTAGAAACTGACCCTGGCCCCTATCAGAGAAGGGAAAAGTTATGTGGCCCTCACTGGAAAAAGTTTGGGGACCCCTGACGTAGAGCAAGTAGCTAATCAGTGTCTGCTCGTTTATTCAAACTAATACCCCCCACGCCCCCCACACATCTTAATGATTGAAAATTACTTATTTTAAAACGTAATTCAAAGACTAAATGTTTAGTTTGGCGGTTAGTGTACCCTGTGATTCTATAGTCTGCATTTATTTTAAACAGACAAATAATCAGTAATTAACTTGTACTTAGCCTACACTTTAAAAAATGTATTGTGACAATAAAGGATATTTTAGCAACCAGTTGAAGCCATATATTTCAGTTTCAGACCCTGCAGCAGCAGGCCCCTCATCATGGCCAGGTGAAAGCAGTGACCGTGAGACAAGGCGAGCTTTTAGCAGAATTGCGTGTTTTAACACACGCAACAGTAATTAGTAATTAAGTGTTAAGAGGAAATAAGCAAAATGGGTACATTGTTATTGTACACATCTAAACTTTAAAGCAGGGGTCCCCAAACTGTTTGACCCGGCCCCTGAGCACCTATATATTTTCTGTATTATTTTATTCTGTGAAGAACCCAGAGAGGGTTATTTGATCTCAGAAAGGGTTATTAATATTTGGATATGTATGGTGCGCTGGAGTGTCAGCGTGTTTTCTGGAAAACAATAAATTATTACATTTAGGGACCTCATTTCTGTTAGAAACTGACCCTGGCCCCTATCAGAGAAGGGAAAAGTTATGTGGCCCTCACTGGAAAAGTTTCCTGCTTTAAAGGGATAGTTCACCCAAAAATGAAAATTCTGTCATCATTTACTCTTAGCTGTAGATACATCTGTGACATCAGTTACACTCATTATTTACATTTACGTTAAAGATATAGACTGTAATAAAGCACTATATATAGTACATTTAAGTAAAATAATCTAATACAGTAAAATAATATAAAAAATAAAAACAACAGCTCACTACAATATTTAGGTCAGAGATGTAGAGGCTGAGTAGCTCATTAGCCAAGCGCTAAATCACCAAAAGAAGGATGTTAACAGTTTTGGGTGTGTAGTCAGACTCAAGTATGTGGGACTGAGGAGCAGGAGGGTCTGGGGGTCCCCTTTCCATAAAATAAATAGTCAAAACAGATGTAATTCCCGTTATTATGGGGCATTTTAGATGATGTTATAATATTTTAGCTGGACATTGTGAGTGGCCAACATCACAGACTGAAGGCTTTAAAACAGAAAAAATCTAAAGTTGTTTAAAAAACAATATGAAATATTTATAGTTCAGGGCATTGGCCCCTCTCTGAGATCAGGCATTAGATTTGGTGAGTCCATTGGGAAGGACTATTGGTCGGCTTCAAAGAAATTCTGGTAAACCTTCCGGCACCTCAGGAGGAGGGGGAAGCAGTGCCCTGCCAACACTGTTTACAGTGGAGATGGGAAGCTGCTGACTTCAACTGAGGACATTGTTGGACGGTGGAAGGAATACTTCGAGGATCTCCTCGGGAGTAACTCGGGAGGAGCTCAAAGTAAAGTCGCTGCTCCTCCACATCGAAAAGGAGCCAGCTGTGGTGGCTCGGGCATCCCGGACGCCACTGAGGAAGGACTCATCCATCACCCAAGCTGAGCTATTTGGGAAGCTCCTTGTGGCAAGGCACCGGGGGTGGATGAGATACGGCCTGAGTACCTCAAGTCTCTGGATGGTGATGGCTGTGATGGCTGTCAAGGATCCGGTAGCTCCTCTGCCTCTCCTTTAGTAACGGATCCATTCTTCTCTTTTTACTGTAAAGGCACATTTAACACTTTCACCTCGACGTTTGTGACCCAAATAAATCACCTTTTGCTTCAGACTCAGCAGCGCTGATACTTTCAGAAGAGTCTAGCGCTGCCAAAACAAATCAGACTCACTGCGCATGCTCTAATTGTTAGTCTACTGCCATTTTGTGGTGTTTTTACTCATTTACAGTACAGATTTTTTCTAAACGTTCTTGTCTAGACAGAGATATTTTATTAACTGAGACAAAAATATATTTTTAAAAAATATCCATGTATGTGTAGCCAAGGCCATTTTAAACATTTGTCACAATTTTTCTCATTTGGAAAAGTTACAAACTCCTGCTTTAAATGTGTGTCCTTCAACAAACATTAACCCCTCTGGACTGGAATTGGTATGTTCTATAACTGTTCTGTGGGCTTTTCAATTTGTGCACTGGTTTGGTTCTTAATTCCTAATAGCTTTTTGTTCTGATGATACACTCTAACTATGAGTATTATTTGTCTTGCCTGACCAAACTGAGCCTCTGTGCCTTCAGTGAGCTGAAACTAGGTCAGTAAGAAAAGTTGAACCATCCATTACACTATATATTTAAGATCTAGGGCTATTTCTGAAGGGCCTCCATTTACTCCATTGGCACAAATTAACATTCAGATTAATGAATATAGAGAGAAACAGATCTATGCCCACTTTCATTAAAAGGTGATAAGAGGGAGTCATCAGTCAGCAGAGTCCTCCAGTTATTATTTAATGCTGTGCCACATTAAGCTCATATCTTACTCTGTTTTAGTCTGGGCTGGATACTTATAGGTTATTCACACCCCAATGCGAATAAAAGTGAAATAAATCCCGCTATTCATGCGTAGTTGGACGCTTGAATTTTTTTAAATTTGCTTCATTTGTGTGTGAAATTTACTTAACAGACGCAAATTTGCGTTATGGACGTGGCTTCTGCCAGGTGGGTTGTCTTCCGGTCTTGATGAAAAATGGTTGAGATCAATTTTGTCGAGAGAGTAGCTGTGCTCTATTTACTTTGGAGGACTTAAAAACGGCGTGAACCTGTTTGCCGTTGTGCAGGGGTCCATCGGATTTTTTAGAGGCACACCCAGCTCGTGGAGTTTCACAAACTCTTCCAGGAGCTGCGTCTGAATGACTGCTGCTTTCAGCGGTACTTCTAACTGAGCTGGCCTCAGTTTGATAACCTGTTGTCCCGTGTGGCAGCGTGGATTTCCCGCAACTACTGACGCTCTATTCAAGTCTGTCCATCTGTCTCCAGTCAATATTTGGTGTGATTAAGAGTAATTAATTTGTGGTCAACTACAGTCTTCTGAACAAAGTTATCAGTACAGTCAATATAGTATGATGCCTATAATATTGTAAATCATATTTACAATTGTATTATTAACATTTTGTTGTATCTCTTATTTGTGTTCATTTCTTTAATAAATGGAGCCTCATCTGACTCATGGCTTGTTTCTTATTAATACCACAACACTGGTCCAGTCACACATAACTATTTGTTTTCTTACTATGTACTATTATGGGTGTGTTTTGCAATAGGATATAATAAGAATGCACAAATGTTAAATTATAAATTATCAGTGGTGGACGAAGTACACAAACCAAGTACTTGAGTTAAAGTACAGATACACTAGGTAAAATATTACTTCAGTAAAATACAAAGTACTCCCTTTCAACTTTCACTTGAGTAAAAGTACAAAAGTATTTGCCTTCAAATGTAGTTAAGTATCCAAGTAGTATCATTTATTATGGCTATAATGCCCTTATAATTTTTGTCAGTCTCTTGCCCTTTAGGCGCCAGGGTTTATTTTAAAAATATACAGATTTTTGAGATACAAATTTCAAAAGGCTGTAGTTTGAAAATGATAAGAGATAGAGTCCTACTCTAAACTAGAAAAATGTCAGGTATGACCCAAACTATATAAGTAAATACATTTTAAGCATCTAATTTGCATATAATTTGCATACCATGACATTATATATTGGCGGTTATGTTTTTTACAGTACATACACACTAATGAACATATTATAATAGTTTTTTTTTTTTCTGAAATAAATTTTTTATAACAGTAATTTGTAAAAGCAACATTACCAAAATAAAGAATAACTACAACTTCTAATATACCATAACTAGTAAAACGTATGCAAATAGTTATGAGAAATATACACATGTACTGTATGTGTGTGGTTGCAGTTGCTTTATCTTTTCTTATCCTATGAGGCATAGTTAGTAGTTTTTTAGAGTGTGGGACCTCTCATAAAACACAGCACACAGCCATCACTTTTATTACAATCGCTGCTTTGATTAGTGCATTCTCTCTGACTATGCTTACCCCTGCCTCTCCCTCCTCCACTGGGTAAAGTGTCAGAATGACCAACACGTATTTGTCCCAAACAGCTGTCAATAGAAGCTGCATTATTCCCAAACTCCCTGTCACTACCGCGGCCACGGCAGTACACCTGCCCCGGCTTCTATCACCTGTGCTAAAGGTAAAGCTACAGGTGCTACGCGCTCACGGCTTCCCTTCTCAACCTCCCCTTCACTACCACGGCCAGAGCGACTAGTTTCCTCCCGTTTCTTTCACTGATGTTTGGCAAAATGTGGGAAAAACAGCGTGTGCTTTATGAGAGACGCTGAGAAAGGCACGAGCAGCGGCGCCGCTGTCCAAGTCACACACGCACTCACTCTCGCTCATTCTCACTTTCACTCGGCTGAAAAGACTCTAAAGGTAGATGTTCTCCCTCAGAATCAGAGTCAGCCATTACTAATACCAAAGCTTCATCACAGGTGTATTTTTTATTTGTTATTTTCATGTTTAGCAGCTCGCGTGTAGAGAATGAGGCTTCTATTGAGCCGGTCCTGACACTCCCACTGAGACGCGTCTTTGAGGTCTTCTTCTACAAACATTTTTAATGGCAACACAAGGAACGACTAATTTTGCTAAATGTAATTGAGTAAAAAGTAACATATTTGACTTTGAAATGTAGTGAAGTTAAAGTAAAAAGTATCCCCGAATGGAAATACTTAGTAAAGTACAGATACTGGAAAAAACTACTTAAGTACAGTAACGACAGTACATTTACTTCGTTACTGTCCACCACTGTAAATTATACATTATAAACTTTCTTCTATTTTATTATAAATAAATCAGTCTAAAAAAAACAAAAACACAACATAAACAAAACATAATGCACTATTTATGAGCAGGAATAAAATAATCTTTCTTGGAAGAGTGAAGAGTGAGGGCCTAAAGTGAAGGAGAGGAGAACAGAAAGAGTCTGGTTTATTCCCTGCTGTGACAGCTGCATCATTTAAAAAACTATATGTTGGATTCCAAATGAAGCAGAACTGTGCTGCTTTCATAAATTAATGTATCCATCCATCCATCTTCTACCGCTTTTCCAGGGCCGGGTCGCAAGGGCAGAAGTCTAAGCACTTCTAGACACTTTTATTTAAACAAGCTTTTAGTTGATTGGGCTTTTTATGTTTTTATGTTTAATATTTTGTGGTTTTAATTTTTATTCTCATAGTTTTATTGTTCTTTTATTGCACTTTGTAAAGCACTTTGTGATTTATATCTGTGAAAGGTGCTATATAAATAAAATTTACTTACTTACTTACTTAAGCAGAGACGCCCAGACTTCCCATCTCCCCAGACAATTCTTCCAGCTCATCCGGGGGGATACCAAGGCGTTCCCAGGCAACCCGAGAGACACAGTCTCTCCATCGTGTCCTAGGTCTTCCCCAAGGTCTCCTCCCGGTGGAAGATGCCCATAACACCTCCGTATGGAAGTGTTATGGGTGTCCAGGAGCCCCCCTCGGAGCCCGAGCCACCTCAGCTGGCTCCTCTCGATGTGGAGGAGCAGCGGCTCTACTTTGAGCTCCTCCCGAGTGACCGATCTCATCACCCTATCTAAGGGAGCGCCTCGACACCCTGCAGAGAAAGCTCATTTCAGCCACTTGTATCCGGAATCTTGTTCTTTCGGTCATGACCCAAAGCTCATGACCATAGGTGAGAGTAGGAACGTAGATCGTCCGGTAAATTGAGAGCTTTGCCTTGCAGCTCAGCTCCTTCTTTACCACGACAGACCGGTACAACTACCGCATTACTGCAGAAGCTGCACCGATCCGTCTGTCAATCTCACGCTCCTTCCTTCCCTCACTCGTGAACAAGACCCCAAGATACTTGAACTCCTCCACTTGAGGCAGTAGCTCTCCACCAACCTGAAGGGGACAAGCCACCCTTTTCCGACTGAGAACCATGGTCTCAGACTCGGAGGTGCATCCCAGCCGCTTCACACTCAGCTGCAAACCGTCCCAGTGCACACTGGTGGTCCTGGCTTGATGGAGCCAACAGGACAACATCATCTGCAAAAGCAGAGACGAGATCCTGTGGTCCCCGAACCAGACTCCCTCCGGGCCCTGGCTGCGCCTAGAAATCCTGTCCATAAAGATAATGAACAGAACCGGTGACAAAGGGCAGCTCTGCCGGAGTCCAACATGCACCGGGAAAAGGTCTGACTTATTGCCGGCAATGCAAACCAAGCTCCTGCTCCGGTTGTACAGGGACCAAACAGCCCTTAGCAAAGGGCCCCAGACCCCATACTCCCAGAGCACCCCCACAGGGCGCCACGAGGCACACAGTCGAATGCGTTCTCCAGATCCATAAAGCACATGTGGACTGGTTGGGCAAAATCCCATAAACCCTCCAGCACCCTGGAGAGAGTATAGAGCTGGTCCAGTGTTCCACGACCGGGACGAAAACCGCATTGTTCCTCCTGAATCCAAGGTTCGACCATCGGCCGCATTCTCCTCTCCAGTACCCTGGCATAGACTTTCCCGGGGAGGCTGAGGAGTGTGATCCCTCTGTAGTTGGAACACACCCTCCAGTCCCCCTTCTTGAAAAGAGGGACCACCACCCCGGGCTGCCAGTCCAGAGGTACTGTCCCCAAACGCCACTCAATGTTGCAGAGGCGTGTTGGCCAAAACAGCCCCACAACATCCAGAGACTTGAGGTACTCAGGGCGTATCTCAGCCACCCCCGGTTCTTCCCAACTGCCTCAGTGACTTTAACTTGGGTGATGGACGAGTCCACCTCTGAGCCCTCGGCCCCTGCTTCCTCAATGGAAGACATGTCGGTGGGGTTGAGGAGATCCTCGAAGTATTCCTTCCACCGTCCAACAATATCCCCAGTTGAAGTCAGCAACAGTGTTGGAAGGGCACTTCCCCCTCCTGAGGCGCCGGACGGTTTGCCAGAATTTCTTTGAGGCCGACCGATCTTTCTCCATGGCCTCACCGAACTCCTCCCAGATCCGAGTTTTTGCCTCCACGACCACCCGGGCTGCAGCCCGCTTGGCCTGCTGGTACCCATCAGCTGCCTCAGGAGTCCCACAAGCCAACCAGGCTCGATAGGTCTCCTTCTTCAGCTTGACGGCATCCCTTACCGGTGTCCACCAGGTTCGGGGATTGCCTTCACGACAGGCACCGTAGACTTTGTGGCCACAGTGCCGAGTGGCCGTGTCGACAATGGAGGTGGAGAACATGGTCCACTTGGACTCAATGTCTCCAGTCTCCCTCGGAATCTGGTCGAAGCTCTGCCGGAGGTGGGAGTTGAAGATCTGTCTGACAGGGGACTCGGCCAAACTTTCCAACAGACCCTCACAGTATGTTTGGGTCTGCCAAGTCTGTCCAGCTTTCTCCCCAGTTATCGGATCCAACTTAACACCAGGTGGTGATAAGTTGACAGCTCCACCCTCTCTTCATCCAAGTGTCCAAGACATACGACCGAAGGTCAGATGAAACAACTACAAAGTCGATCATCAACCTCCAGCCTAGGGTGTCCTGGTGCCATGTGCACTGGTGGACACCCTTATGCTTGAACATGGTCCAATAACAGAACACCGCTCGGGTTCAGATCCAGGGGGGCATTCCTTCCAATCACGCCAGGTGTCACTGTCGCTGTCCACGTGATTGTTGAAGTCCCCCAGTAAAACGAGTCCCCGGTCGGAGCACTTTCCAGCACCCCACCCAGAAACTCCAAAAAGGCCGGGTACTCTTCACTGCCTTTTGGGCCGTAAGCACAGGTGGTGCTTGCGGTTCCTCCTGCAGGTGGTGGGCCCACGGAAGGTCGGCCCCACGTCGCTCCTTCGGGCTGAGCCCGGCCGGGTCCCGTGGGGAAAGACTTGGCAACCAGGCGCTCGCATACGAGCCCCAACCCCGGGCCTGGCTCCATGGTGGGGCCCCGGTTGCGCCATACCGGGCGACGTAACGGTCCTTGATTTTTTTTTTATTTCCATAAGAGTTCTGAACAGCTCTTTGTCTGGCACGTCACCTTGGACCTGTTTGCCTTGGGAGACCCTACCAGGGGCATATAGCCCCCGACAACATATAAAATAAATTATTGTATGTATTTGATATTTTATAAATTCTTTTGTCCAAGACAGTAACTTCTACAGGGAAAAGACCAGACTCAAGAGAAGAGCTCATCTTCTGAACATTGAGCTGGAGCTACAGCATGTGTTTGGAGAGCTTGTGAACGGGGTCTTCTCTGGGCGTTGCACTGTATAAAATGACACATGGAAAATGCAGACAAACATAATTAACTCTATAACAAACTACCAGGGTTGTGTTTGTATGTGAATGTAAGAGTCTATGTAAGACTCTACTTACTGTAAATAATTGCAAATGATATGTATATATCATATAAGAGCTATAACATGGTGATATATTGTTTACACTATTGCCTGTACACACCTGTGGGTTCAGCAACAGATGTGGATAGGGACAGAGGAAGCAGAAGATCCAGCAGGTTTTGACAGGGGGGACCCAGGCTCTCTGGCATCAAAAGTCAGCACTGTTATAACAATATAAATACATAAATATATACATAAATATAAATACAAGTTATACATTTGAACATTACACCAGTCACCAGGCCCGGTTCTCCTCGGACCCCCTCTCCACAGTCCCACTTGTCTCTCGTGGGGAGACTAGGTGTCAAGTAAAGACAGAACTTTCTCTGAATAAACACAAACTCGTTTGTGAAAACTAGTAACTAGTACTAGTAGTAAAGTACGGCAAATTAGCTTAGGCATTTAGCTAGCTAGTTGGCTCAATAAATACCTGTTTACCAGAGTTTCCTACCTCCTCACTCACTTTCCCTCGAGCAAGATCCATTTATTCCTGGCTCTGTAATAGTACAAATATATCGTAGCCCACAGGCTGCCCCGATAACTTCGTCCTCCATTGTTATTTTGGATTTCTGCCTCTATGGTCCTCTATGGGTCTTGGCTTGCTGATTATCAAACTGACCAGTGTGTGAAATACAGTTAAAAATAATGAGCGGCATTAAGCTCATCTGGCTCTGTTGCCCCTCCCGTGACTGAGAGGGGTGAGAATGTAAACCCTGAGAAAAGAATACAAGAGACAGATGACTTCATCTTGTGCATCATTTGACTGCAGGGTTTATTCTGCAGTTCACAATAGAACATTGTTATTTTGTTCAATCAACTTGTTCTATAGTATCTTCATTAATTGTAAAATTTTCCAGAATACAATTGTATTCATTTTACTTTCATATGTAGCTTATTTTTAACAACTTATTCAAATTTACACACTTTCAATAACCACAACGACATATAACATTTACTTAACATTTACTTAACTCTAGTGGTAATTACACTTGCACATGAACCTTAACTTAATCTGTGCGTAACTTGTATATTAGGCGCTTTAAGATTCACTACATGTATGTAAAATAACAATAAATTAATGGTAAAGACACAAGTAACCAAAAGTACACCTGCGCTTTCTCTCCACGGTGTTACCTTGCAAATCTCTTCTAGCTTAGCATAAATTAGCTACAGGTTCACATGTGTTTTACAACGTCATTTCACTTCAACTTTAATTCACATTTACACAGATACATTTCGGAAGTTTTATCCCAACACTTGTACGGTTTTTATGTGATTTCACGAACTTTACACCAACCTGAGAAAAGAATACAAGAGACAGATGACTTCATCTTGTGCATCATTTGACTGCAGGGTTTATTCTGCAGTTCTGCCCCTTGGAGTCCTAACCCCTGTTATTGATGACCCCCCTTGTGACACTCCAAAGTATTGGAAAATTTAAAAAAAAATGGGGTTTCTTATAGCTCCTACTGCGATATAGGATGACCTGGCTTCGTTTCTCAGAAAGAGATTATGGTCTTTTTAAACAAACCTGTTTAAAATTGTCAACAAGGTCCAACTACAAATCTACAATTGCCTGTCAATTGCATGATGTTTACTCAATCAAATTATGATGCTCTATTCTGATCACAAGGACAGGTATTTCTTTCTGTCAAGTCTGTTCCCAGTGAAGAAGTCCCGTTGACAGATTTGTCAGCACACAGCTCAGCTCTGTTTGTTTAGTCCCGACTAACCTAATCCCGCCACAGATGTGTCTGTGGAGTTGTTGTCAAACCACCGTCTTCATTTCTCATTCACTTCACTTTTCCCAGTATTTCTTACTACAGTGTCATTCTTGCTCTTTCACTGAACTCCCTGTGTCACTTACAAAAATTGTACATTATGTCTCTGTTTGACAATATTTATACCTTGTGCAAATTCACAACAAAAGGCTCAATCAGGTGCTCCTTAAATCAAGAATATCAATATAACAAATGTTCCAGAGATGACCACATTAATTGGACAAATGTAAAAAGATACAGTGATGTACTGTCCTTCCAGGGCCAGGTCTGAACACATCCATCAGAGAAAAGTGAGGTGGAAATAGGCAGAGAGATTGACCACGGATTCTTTTAAAAAGCAATCTATTTAGCAGAGCTGAGATCGCTGAGCGCTCCTGGACTCTTTCTGTGCCTGGAGACCTGGGATCGGTCTATTTAAAGATGTTCTCTCCTGGGATTCCTGGCTGAGGATGGTCTCACTAACAAGTCTGGGCTCAGTCCCTACACACTGATGCTGCTGCACACTGTTGATGGTACACACTGATGCTGCTGCACACTGTTGATAGAACACACTGTTGATGGTACACACTAATGCTGCTGCACACTGTTGATAGAACACACTGTTGATGGTACACACTGATGCTGCTGCACACTGTTGATAGAACACACTGTTGATGGTACACACTAATGCTGCTGCACACTGTTGATAAAACACACGGTTGATGGTACACACTGATGCTGCTGCACACTGTTGATAAAACACACGGTTGATGGTACACACTGATGCTGCTGCACACTGTTGATAGAACACACTGTTGATGGTACACACTAATGCTGCTGCACACTGTTGATAGAACACACTGTTGATGATACACACTAATGCTGCTGCACACTGTTGATAGAACACACTGTTGATGGTACACACTAATGTAATTATATTTATGGCACACACTCACCTTTTATAGTAATAACCATCTGTATATTTATATTCATTGTACATATTACCTGTAAATCCTGTACATCTCCATATCCTGCACGTACGCAACCATTGTATATATCCTGCACTTTACTGCTATTGCACTTCTGGTTAGACCTAAACTGCATTTCGTTGCCTTGTACCTGTACTTGTGTAATGACAATAAAGTTGAATCTAATCTAATCTAATGCTGCTGCACACTGTTGATAGAACACACGGTTGATGGTACACACTGATGCTGCTGCACACTGTTGATAGAACACACGGTTGATGGTACACACTGATGCTGCTGCACACTGTTGATAGAAGACACGGTTGATGGTACACACTGATGCTGCTGCACACTGTTGATAGAACACACGGTTGATGGTACACACTAATGCTGCTGCACACTGTTGATGGTACACACTGATGCTGCTGCACACTGTTGATAGAAGACACGGTTGATGGTACACACTGATGCTGCTGCACACTGTTGATAGAACACACGGTTGATGGTACACACTGATGCTGCTGCACACTGTTGATAGAACACACGGTTGATGGTACACACTAATGCTGCTGCACACTGTTGATAGAACACACGGTTGATGGTACACACTAATGCTGCTGCACACTGTTGATAGAACACACGGTTGATGGTACACACTAATGCTGCTGCACACTGTTGATAGAACACACGGTTGATGGTACACACTAATGCTGCTGCACACTGTTGATAGAACACACGGTTGATGGTACACACTAATGCTGCTGCACACTGTTGATAGAACACACGGTTGATGGTACACACTAATGCTGCTGCACACTGTTGATAGAACACACGGTTGATGGTACACAATGTTGATTTTATGGAGCCAGAAGTCCCTAATTGGGCATATGGGCTGAGTTGAGTGCCCGTTTGCATGGTAACTAGTGAGCCAATCAGAAGCTCGCTTGTTCGTTGACCACGTACTCGCTCCCTGCAGACAGTGGCAAAGCTCCGACAGAGACCTGAGCTAAACTTAGCATCGCTGATCCTTCACTGTGTTAGCGGCGCTGTTATAGGAATTCTATATCCTTATGTTATCCAGAGAGACACATAGACAGAGTATATTTAAAAAGCAAATAGCCAGGTTTAATTCTTGCAAGAATGAAGCAAAACAGAAACACATGTAGGCAATGGTACAGGGGAAAGTTTGCTTGGGGAAGTAAACAAAACATTAGATTTTATATCACTGCAGTGAAGGCTGTAGGAGGGAGGTGTATCTTTCATACACCCTCCCCAAGGACCCAGCTCCAGATGCAAAAGTCCCGTGGCAAGTCATGTCTAGTCTAGTTCCAGAAATACATGAATTTGACATGACCTGAAGAGAACTATGAGCACCCAGTAACTATAAACAATAAAAATTATTATAACAGGCGCCCTCTGGTTGCTGCTCTAATTCAGGTAAATTTCACTTTAACTCCAATATCTACGTTTTTTTTTAATTTTCTCCTACTTTACCTATCACTATGTCATCTTTGACTGTTCAAAAACACATCTACAGCTTGCAATAGTACAAATCTGCTATATTATTAATAGATATCCTTGTAATTATAAACTGTATGTTGTATAGAGATATAAAGTTAATCATTTAGAATTATATTTTCTGTATGAAATCTATATTAGCATCTGTGGTAATAATAGTTTTCTTCAACCTATTTTAATACATAAAATAGACACATTGCATACCTTTTTTAAGAAACTGGTTATTTATAAATTGTAGTCAAAGAAACAAGTGCTGTATTTTTTAAATACATTTTTGATATATGAGTAAATATGTGTTTTCAGTTTCAGTTTTGATTTTTGTTTTTCAGTTTCTTTACCTGTGCAACTGCAGGTCAAAAACCTCAGGGGCAACCTGAAAGTTCAAGAAACCCTTCCATTTTTGCAGCACTACTTTATCATTCCAATTTAATAAGAGACAAAACAATGTGTTTTATGATTTCTGATTCTTTTCCACAATAACTTCTATTCCTTATGGCATGCTAAAATAACACTATAGTAAAAAATAAATGATTTTGTCTTTTTTGAAGTTTTGTCTGTTTGCTTTCATCTACTTTCATGTTATTTAAGTTTCTTTAAAAATGAATAAAAACACCTTTTTACCAATTATTATTTCTTATTAACATGAAATACAGTTTAAATATGCCTTCAAACTTAGAAGCACATAAATAAATGGAGATTTGTTTGAGATTAAGTTTATTTAAAAGAAGTTGTAGATGGACCAGGATGTGATCCTGGTGGTCAGATGAAGCTGAGGAAGACAAGGCTGGGCTATGTCAGCTGTGTAGGACAAGAGAGGACCAACAGAGTAGTAGACTGATAACTGGACTGGACTGGACAGTACTAGACTAGACTGGACAGTACTAGACTGGACTGGACAGTACTGGATAGTACTGGACTGGACTGGACAGTACTGGACTGGACTGGACAATACTGGACTGGGCGGCCGACAGAAGCAGCAGCAGACAGGTAACTGTAGAGGGGCTCTGCAAAGACAGAGAACAAAATAAAAACGTATGTTTAAAACAAGTCTTGCTGTTGGGACCGGTCACCTCTGTTCATGAGATTTACTGTTAATCACAGAACAAATGACAACATTAATGTTGGTCTTTTATTCACCAGCTCTCTGTATGTTACTGTGTGTGTAAGGACTGTTTTTAGAAAATAGTGGACTTTGATTTGAACTTACATTTGCTTAAATATAATACTTCAGTAAATGTGAACTGTACTGGGTTAGAGGTAATGTCTGTCATGTTGAAAACCTGCCATACACATTTACCTGTCTACTGTTGTCATGATTTACAGATGACAAATGTACAAATATAAACTAACACATGCACTTTAGGTACAGTAATCTTTAAGGGATGTATGACTGCAGAGTAAGGAAACTTTTAATAGAGTAAAAAGTCTCAGAGCTTGGTGGGCAATGCAGGTGTAATGTTTTATTTATGTTTTGTATTAACACCCACATGTGTCTGAATATCCTCTTCAAAGTGCTCACAACACAACCAAGAGCCTTTCTTCTGATCAGCCTCAGCCTGACAGCATCACCTTTAGAAAATCTGTGGAGAGAGAACAATATCTATTTTCATAAAATAGGCATGTGTCAAATGTATTTACCAAAATGGCACTACCCAGATCTTTGTAAAAGACACACCCCCACGAGCCGACATAGCAGAGTGGAGGCAGCTGATAGGTCAGTTATTAATCTTAATATCTTGAGTTATGTGAGAAATATCAATATAACAATTATGGGAATAATAAGAATGTGTTCAAACAAAGACGGCATATTTAGAATGATGACTGTCACAAAATATTCACTCCGTAATTGGCGCCGATTTTTCAATGGATGTCAATAGGGGTCAGGCTTGATGGAGCCCTACTTCCTAATAGGCTTCCAACCCGGAAGCAGGCTTGCTATGTGCAACCCTTCTACCGTCAATGGGTGCTACATACTGATGGTTCTACACATGTGCGGAAAATGTTGGGAGGTAATGCTATTATTGAAGTCTTTGTGTTTGTTGTGTTGCAGTGGAGCTGTTTTGGTGTCTGCTGGACATTGTGCCAATTAAAAACGAGAAGGGAGATGTGGTGCTTTTCCTGGCGTCATTCAAGGACATCACTGACACTAAAGCCAAACCCATCCACGAGGACAAGAAGGAAGGTCTGTATGTGTCACACTAATTCTTATACAGTCTTATACAGGGATTTCCTGGATTCTTTCCCCCATTCTGTCTCTCATAGTTGAAGTGTATCTATGAAAATTACAGGCCTCTCTCATCTTTTTAAGTGGGAGAACCTGCACAATTGGTGGCTGACCGACTGTACAAAGATGGAGCAGTGGCACAGTGGGTCAGAGCCTTTCTGTGTGAAACTTTTTATTTATAAGTTTATTTTACAAGGACAAAACACTGCATTGTTACAAAAAGCAACCGATGCTGTGTTAAAAGTCTTATTGCTAAAAGCTCATTTGCAGAGTCCCTAGTAAGACTTTTAAATTCTACATAAAAGACAATAACAATACACATTACACAAATACAAACAATTACTATGATTATAACAAGAACATGAAACATTAAAACATACAAATACAGAAGCTTTTTATTATATTTTTATATTTTATTATATTTGACCCTGACTCACTCTGTAGTTCTACTGAGGATTTAGTGTTCACAGATCTAAAGTTTGGATGTTCTCCCCGTGCTTGAGTGGGTTTCCTCCTGGCTTCTCAACAGTCATGGCTGCTGCATTCAACAGCCAGTGAAGCTCCGTCATTGGGCAGCACACGATGACACAAAGGAGATCCCACCGAGGCAAACTCTCACCTTTGTTTGCAATTTTTAAGATACCCAAATAATATCCATTATTTATTCACTCTACAGTTACAAACTGGTGGTGGTAAGACTGACAGAGGCGTGGCCGCCATTTTGCACCTACGGACTCTCTGACCATCACCAAACATTCTCACACATTCATACAGGCAAGGAGGATTAAGTGTCTTACCCAAAGACACAACAACAGTATGAACTGTGGGGAGAGCAGGAATCAAACCGCCAACCTTTGAGTTATTGGAAGACCACTCTACCACTGAGCCACTGCGCCACTGCGCCCCCATAGAAGCCCTTTTCCAGGGCTTAAAGTCGTTGACACTATCATCCATGAGTCGGCTTGCTCCAGCAAAACAACCAGCAGCACCAATTCACGGCTTCCAATATGCATGTCCCAGCGCACACCTCCTCAAACCAGGCTCTACATCAAAGACTAGATGCCAATTCCTCCGTATCAGATTTTTTTCAATTTATCACTTTTTACTCATCATATGTACTCATCATATCATATCTGTGAGAGAGTCTAATAAAGGTTAATAACTGCCATAATGAGCAGTGTTTATGGAGAAAAATTTGACCACCCTCCTTGTAACATTTTTAACTCTTCGAAGACGAGCCTGGTCGGTGTGATCACAAAATATTGAACACATTCACTTGTGCGCTAAAAGGATACAGTCCTCAAACTGTGTTATAATTGTAACTGTGTTTTAATTGCCAATTCCTGGCGTGTCAAATACTGTGTCAAACACGCCAGGAATTGACTTATATAACCTCTGTTGGTGATGCAGCTCATCAGCGGCAGCTGTCTGATTGAGCGCACCTCAACGCGAGTGACACAGAAGGTATAAGTAACACATGACGCGGAAGCGTCTTTAGGTTTCTTTGTCTTCAAGTTTCTATGTCTATAGGTTTCTATGTCTATAGGTTTCTTTGTCTATAGGTTTCTTTGTCTTCAGATCTCTTTGTGTGAAGTGTGAGCAAACCTACTCTCTGTGCCAGTAAGAGAAAAGTGAACAAGTCAACCACTTTCTCAATAAACACAGTACATATATACACACGTGGACAAAAATGTTGGTACCCTTCGGTCAATGAAAGAAAAACTCACAATGGTCACAGAAAAAACTGTATTCTGACAAAAGTAATAATAAATAAAAATTCTATGAATGTTAACCAATGAAAGTCAGACATTGCTTTTCATCCATGCTTCAACGTAATTATTTAAAAAAATAAACTCATGGAACAGGCCTAGACAAAATTGATGGTACCCCTAACTTAATATTTTGTTGCACAACCTTTTGAGGCTATCACTGCAATCAGACGACTCCTGTAACTGTCAATGAGACTTCTGCACCTCTCAGCAGGTATTTTGGCCCACTCCTCATGAGCAAACTGCTCCAGTTGTTTCAGGTTTGAAGGGTGTCTTTTCCAGACGGCATGTTTCAGCTCCTTCCAAAGATGCTCAATAGGATTGAGGTCTCAAGATGAAAGCTGTATTTCTGGCCCTCAAATACTTCCTCCAGCAGCTAAGGGGCTACCATGTCCTAGTCAGGGCTCCAGACTAACTTTTTTCACTAGGAGCACAGTGGCCCCCAACTGAAAATTTTAGGGGCACAACCAGAAAATTTAGGGGTGCATACCGTAAATCAACATGCTAACCAAATCTACTAATTTCCACTGTATTACTAATAAATACTTTAATAATAGATGCAGAAATTACAATGTGCTGTTTCAAATTCAGTGTCACATTTTATTCTGCACTTTTGAAGATGCAACAACAAGGTAAACTGACAGCACCATCGCTGTCATGACAGTACAAATAGTAAACAAAATACCATACATTCAGAATAAAAAAAAAGTGCTTAGTAACAAAGTGCTTAGTAACCTTTCGGTCATTACACAGTTACAAACAATACTTAAATGTATGTAAACATTAGGGGCACTGGCCAATAACATTCCACTAGAACATGTAGGCCTAAACAACTTGAGCCTTTACTCACTCCCCCTTAGAGCAGATCCTCCTGTGTTCCACTAGGAGGCTCAGAAGGCCAGCCCTCCTAGACCTTTTACCCTGACTGAACCATGTTTGCACAGCTTCCTTGGCATCAAACTCTTGTAAACTAGGTCCCTCCATGCTAATTCGAATCAAGTCCTCCACAGTGTCTACATGCAGGGACCCCCTGACATCAGATTTAATCCTCTTCTGAGCAGAAAATCCCCTTTCACATATAGCAGAGGAGACCGGGAGGACCCGCATGATGTGAACAAGATGTAGGATGTTCTACAAAGAATGGATCATTAGTGTAGGTTTTATTTAATCAAAAAGTAATAATTACTAACTTAACAAGGATATGATCATACTGGGGTACCTTGTAATCAGAGCAGAATGGCAACTTAGTTACAATCATCCCCCATAAGGCATGGTAAGACTTGTCCATGTAGTTCCTAAAAATGAATGTCTTCATGGATTGATACTCCTCTCTAGCCAGATTGAAATCACAGCCATTTCTGAAAAGAGTGAAAGGAAAAACTGACCAAACAGTCTAGGTTAAGGATCAAAGTAGATGTTTTAAATGTTGCTCTCTGTGTTATACTTTTTATATCTTTATGATTATTTAAAAAGAGTCACTAACCTTGTTAAGACAGAGGAAAAGTGGTCTAGCAGGAAGTCAAGCTCCTCTGCACCATAGTCTGTCAGCTCTCGTTGCTCTGCTGGCCAGGAATCATGACTGAATATCTTGAATGACTTCACTGCCTTTGCTGATGCTGATGTAGATTCTTCATCTATCAAGGAATAGAAGTACAGAGTTGAGAGAAAAAGAAAAATGATGATAGCTTATCTTATTTTCACAGATTTTTTAAAATATATAATTCTGTGCTTTCACTTACAAAGCAGACTGCTGAATCTTTGCTTTAAATGAAGCAAAGTGCAGTCGATGGTTGCTCTCACTGCTTGTTGTAGCTTAGGTGTGCTTGCCATGGAGAGTCCTTCCTTTCCCAGCCCAGCAGCTTCACCTTTGATGGTGATCCCCTGGGTTCAAAAAACATTCAACATTTAGACAAGGAAAAAAAAAAAAAAAAATCATCTCCAAATCTAAAATTTACTTAAAAAAAACTGCTCACCTGAAACTTGTACAAAAGGTGAGTCTCCCCCTCACCCTCTTGTTGTCTTCTCTGGGCCTGAAGGTCTGCCAGTAATTCTGCCAGCCTACCGCCTGGCTTGCATCTCACTGACATGGCCTCAATAGTTGCAAGGAGATTCTCAATCCCATTCACAGCCTGTAAAACATTGTCCTTGTGAAAAACAAGGGTAAAAGCTACATATTCCTTGATTAAAATTATTTGTTTAACTATATTCTTCTTAACATGTCAACATTACCTGAGGCAAAATAACATCATTTCTTTGGAGAAGAAAGCTGAATTTACTTTTGGCCTCAAACAAGTCAGCCAAGAAGTAACAGAAACCCACAAAGCTTCCATCTTCCATCATCTTCTTGACCTGCAAGACATAACCAATTACTAACCACTAACCACCAATATCAGTTATTTTGTGTGCCTCCCAAATATGAAATCATTTTGAAATAAATACAGACCTTTCTTGATCTCCCAGCAATATCAGCATTGGTGGATGATGCAGTCAAATGTTCCATATGGTAATACACCGCTGTGAACTGGCCAGGGTTCTGCAGATGTTTATCCTTTCCTCCAGGTTTTAGCAAGGTTTGGAGGACACTACCTGGTACATTTACACGAACACCCAACTCCTCTCCAAGTGCTCGTAGTTCTCTCATAGACTTGCTGCTAAAGTGATATGTCTTCCAAACCATGTTGAGGAGATTGTAGACATGATCCACCATCGGAATTTTCCTTTGTACAGATAGCATTGCCAGCTCCAGTCTACAATTACAATGAATTAAACTTAAAATTAAACATGCATTTTTTACTACCCTATCTTTATTCTGAAGGTTCACATTTAACCTACCTATGTGGCATGCAATGAAAAGGGACAATAAAAGCCCCTGCCTCAGCTTGGAGGAGGGCTATTACCCCTCCTTTATGCCCGAGGTTGACAGCTGCACCATCAGCTCCCATGGCAACGGTCTTCTCTAACCACCCTGTTTCTGCCCCTAGATGCTGAATGGCCTCTTTGGTGGCATAATATACACCTTAAAATGCAAGCACATGACAATGGTGTACAATTATGTCTTACACTGGACGAAAACACCAGTTGCCTGAACAGTTTTTTCCATCTGTCATCATCACACCTCACAGCTGAAGTATTATGGCACCTTAAGTGATTATTTAAATGTATAAATATTCAAAGTAAAGACAGCTAAATAAGTTAGTGATATAGGTCTAAACATAATTTGAATTAAACTTACCTTGAGCATGTGCATGTTTCACTTCGATGAGGCCAATCAAAATATTCATTGGTTTCCCTTCGTTTAGGATCCTTGCGTATATGATTTTGCATTCCTTTGTTGAAACGTCGGTGTCCCCATCGATCATAATTGATAAATACGGAGCATCCTTGATTTTCGTGTAAGTCTTCACCTTCAAAGTATCCGCAATTACTCCAACGAATTGTGCGCATGCTGTATCATTGTTGTATGTTTCGTTAAGTTTTAAGCCATTCTTCCTTTGAAGGTCGAGCTGGCTTTTGTATTTGGTGAAGGGTAGTTCCTCTTTAGCAACGAAGTAGGCCGTGTTAAATTTCAACATCACCTCTGCCTCATCTGCGCTCTGATTTACAGTCATTTGTCTTTTAAAAGCAACCGGCAGTGGCGTTGCTTTCTGATTTATAAACATGTCACGACATACTCGATGTTTCAGGCTGAGATTGTGTTTAATCAGTGTATTGTGTTTAAACTAAGTGCCTGTACTATCGGCAAACTTTGTGTTCCCGCAGTTCTGGGGTAGCTGCTGTATTCGCAGTTCATATAGTTCGACTGCTTATAGTACCTCAGCCAGCTGAATTCTTTCAGCCAGTCTTCTCGAAAATGGTGAGTGGGCTTTTTCGCCACACCAACCTCTGACTCTGCATCATCATCCGATGGTGACACTGTAGACTCTGGCACTGGTACACTAGCCGCAGGAAGTCGGAAGAACAAATCAATAGTTCGCTTGCTCATAGCTCAGACGCACGCACATATCAGGTTGTGATGATATTTGTCTCCGGTTTCCTTCCCACAGATGTTTACACGTGCTCGATTATCTCTAGGCCCCTCCCCCTCCACGCATTTTAGCCACTTACAGTGGCCATTCCCTATTCTTCTCACACGCATTGGCCGCCTCACAGACAGGCATCACTCAATGAAACGCGAGTGTGTGCTCGCGTCTCATGAGTATGTGTGTGTGTGTGTGTTTGCGTGCGTGTGCGCTCGCGTCTCATTGATTATTTCATTGCTCATTTCATTGATCATTGACGTGCCCCTTCCACATTTAATGTATAAAAAAAATACGGAGGGTGGGGGAGGCAAATTTACTGGTAGCACATGTGCGACTGGATGTAAAATTCAGTCGCACACTCTCAAATTTTGGTCGCAAAATGCGACCATTTGGTCGCAGTCTGGAGCCCTGCTAGTGCAAGTAGACAGCATGGCGGTGGTCTCTTACATAAATCGTCAGGGCGGACTGCGTTTATGCTGCTTGAAAGAGTAACTAAACCCTAAACCAACTTTTTTTAGTTAATGATCTGTAAGAATGGGGCCTTATTAGATTAGATTAGATTAGATTAGATTCAACTTTATTGTCATTATGCAGAGTACAAGTACAGAGCTAATGAAATGCAGTTAGCATCTAACAAGTGCAAGAATATAGTGTTTTATATACATAAAAGTGCAGAGTAAGTAAAGCTATGATATACAGAATGTACAGTGGAGTTGCTATATACAATATTGATCAGAGTATATACAGAATATAAATATAAATAATGAATACAGTTGAATGAGTGTGCAAAAAGTATTGTTGAACAAAGTATTGTATGCAAAATAACAGTAGTGCAATGATTTTTTTGTAGAAATAGTCTACTGTGCTTGTACAGTAACCACTTGGACAGTTTATAGTGTAATGGATTAACCATGTGCAGTCTGTGCAAAATATGAGTAGTGCAATACATGTATGTAAAGTACTGTGACCAGTGCAGTGAAAGAGCAGGTGCAGGTTAGATTGGTGGTGCGGCGTTCAGGAGTGTCACAGCCTCAGGAAAGAAGCTCTTCCTGAGCCTACTTGTTCGAGAGCGTAGGCTCCTGTAACGCCTGCCGGATGGAAGGAGGGTGAAAAGTCCGTGGTTAGGGTGAGAGGCATCCTTGATGATGTTTCTTGCCCTGCCCAGACAGCGCTTCTGATAAATGTTCTCGATGGAGGTTAACTGGGTGCCGGTGATCCGTTGAGCAGTTTTCACCACCCGCTGGAGTGCTTTGCGGTCAGATGCAGCGCAATAGCTGTACCACACTGAGATGCAGTTTGTGAGTATGCTCTCAATGGTACATCGGTAGAATTCAGCAAGGATCCTGGGACTGAGGTGAACTTTTTTAAGGCTCCGTAAGAAGTAAAGGCGCTGCTGAGCCTTTTTGACCAGGGTGGAGGTGTTTAGGGACCAGGTGAGGTCATCTGAGATGTGGATGCCAAGAAACTTGAAACTGGACACACGCTCCACTGCAGCTCCGTTGATGTAGATGGGTGTGTGTGCATGATTCCTAGTCCGCCTAAAGTCTACAATAATCTCTTTTGTCTTCTGGGTGTTTAGTTCCAGGTTGTTAGTGGCACACCACACAGCCAGGTGCTGCACCTCATCCCTGTAGGCTGACTCATCGTCATCCTTGATCAGACCTACCACCGTGGTGTCATCTGCAAATTTGATTATGGTGTTGGAGCCATAAACAGGAACACAGTCATGGGTGAATAGGGAGTACAGGAGAGGGCTAAGTACGCAGCCTTGTGGCACTCCAGTGTTCAGGGTGATGATAGAGGAGGAGAGGTTATCTAACTTAACAGACTGAGGTCTGTTAGTCAGAAAATCTAGAATCCAGTTGCAGATGGGTGTGCTGATTCCAATTGATTGGAGATCAGCTTGGAGGGGATTACCGTATTAAATGCAGAACTGAAATCTATGAACAGCAATCTCACATGTGTGTTCTTACTGTCCAGGTGGGTGAAGTGCCGTTGAGATGGCGTCCTCAGTTGACCTATTGTTGCGATAGGCAAATTGGGATGGGTCTAATGTAGCAGGGAGACAGGATTTTAAGTGGGATGCGACCAGTTTCTCAAAGCACTTGGCAATGATGGGGGTGAGTGCAACAGGACGGAAGTCGTTAGGGACCGAGGCAGTGGAGTGCTTCGGTACAGGCACGATGGTGGAGTTTTTGAAGCAAGTGGGGACAGTTGTTTGGGCCAGGGACAGATTGAAAATGTCTGTGAGGACCTCAGCCAGCTGCTCCGCACAGGCTTTAAGCACACGACCAGGTATTCCGTCAGGACCAGCTGCTTTCCGTCCATTCACTTTACGCAGAGTGGAATAAACATCTGATGTGGAGAGTGTGAGAGGCAGTTCACTGGGTTGATGCTCAGTTTTGAGTGAGATCTCCTTATTATTTTTATCAAAACGAGCATAAAAGTGATTGAGCTCATCTGGGAGGCAGAACTGGAGAGGGGCACAGAGTTAGGTAATTTGTAATCTGTGATACATTGTATGCCTTGCCACATACGCCGGGGGTCTGAAGAATTGAAGTGTTCTTCAATCCTCTGTTTATGTTTGAGTTTGGCCTGGCAGATACCTTTCCTCAGGTTGGCTCTGGCTGAGCTGTAAGCCTCCTGGTCTCCAGACTTGAAGGCTGCATCTCTTGCTTTGAGCAGGAGGCGAACCTCTCTGTTCATCCAGGGGTTCTGATTGGGGAAGATTTTTATTTTTTTGTGTGTGGTCACTCTGCTCACACATCTGTTGATGTGCTCCAGGACAGAGTTGGTGTAATTGTCAATGTTGATCTGAGAGTTTGTGGTGGCCTGGGCAGCAAACTCACTCCAGTCTGTGTGCTGGAACTGATGTTGAAGAGTGGAGTCTGCACCTTCCAGCCAGATTTTAACAGTCCTTATTGTAGGTTTTACACATTTGATAACCGGGGTATACTTGGGGAGCAGGAACAAAGAGAGGTGGTCAGACTGACCCAGATGGGGGAGGGGTGTGACTTTGTAGGCATCAGTCACATTAGTATAAACATGGTCCAGTGTTTTATGTCCCCTTGTAGTGCAGGAGACATTTGATGAAATTTGGGGAGAACAGATCTTAAAGTGCAGTGATTGAAGTCCACAGCAATAATAAAGGCTCCATCCAGGTGCAGGGTTTGTAGTTTGCTAATAGCAGCACAAAGTTCTTTCATAGCCACGTTAGCATTAGCGTCCGGAGGTACATAAACTGCAGCTGCAACAATGCAAGTAAACTCACGTGGTAGATAGAATGGCCTGCACTTGATAATCAGGAACTCCAGATCAGCAGAGCAGTGGGTATCAACAATGACAGAGTCTTTACACCATGATTTGTTAACATAAATGCATACTCCACCACCTTTGTTTTTACCAGAGGTTGCTGCTACTCTGTCAGCCCTGAAGAAAGAGCGTCCATCCAAATGAACCACGCTGCTTGGGACATCGTTGCGGAGCCATGTTTCAGTGAAAAACATAACATTACAGTCCATAAGCCATTTCTGTGTGAGGGTCCAGATCTTTAGTTCGTCCATCTTGTTCATCAGAGACCGTACATTGGCAAGGAAGATGCTGGGCAGAGCTGGTCGATGTGGGTTTAGCCTTAGCTTAGCACGCAGCCCTCCACGCTTTCCCCGTCTTTGTTTAGGGTCTCGACGCGCCGAGATCTTCCGGTCGGTACGAGTGATCCGCTTGCCCGCGGTGGTCTCAGTAGCTCCGGCGGGAGTTTGCTGAAGTCAAAAGGACGATCTAAAACTATGTTGGAACACTGTTTGTTGATGTCCAAAAATGACTGTTTAGTATAGATGTAGTTCGCATAACTGAATCACGCGAACACGAATGAAATAACCAGGTAGATTAACACTAATTTCCGAAATCTGGTAAGACGCTGAGCCTCGCGATGTGATCGCGCCGCCATCTTATGTTATGTCAGTGCTGGTCACTGATCTGAGTAAAAGTTTTGACATTTGAGTATAAAGTATATTAATTTTACATTTTATGGTGTAAAACCGTCTAAGTGCTGCCCTCCTCAGGTTGAATGGTAGTTTCTGCAGTTGAATTTTTCGATTTAAGATTGTTTCCTTGTGTGACGTATACTGGCTCGACTAACGGCTCACCACCCACGCCCCTGGCACGACCCCAACACACCCTTGGCATTGGCTCACGCCCCTGGTATAAAAACATCTTGTTCCCAAGTAGCGGGTGTTGAAAACATCAGGCTAGCTATATTAGCATGTACCTGTAGTGTTGCTGGTTGCAACAGCACTGCTGGACTGCATTGCTTTCCAGTTGAGTTGGAAATTAGACGCCAGTGTGCACTTGGCCTGGAACACTGTGAGTTCCTGCTGAGAGCTGGAGTTTGCAGCGGGCATTTTAAGCGGGATTGCTTCTCCAACGCAATGGAGGTGGAAATGTGCTTCTCAAAACAGCTCCCGCTGAAAAGCAACACAGCACCTAACGCTGCACCTGCATGGATTCCCACCACCGCAGCAGCGTCTTGAGGTGAGTGAACATACATTTTGAAACACAATTTATGTTTCTTCCCAGTAAAGCTAAAGTTAATTAATCAATTTTGTCATGTTGCTAGTTAGGTAAAGTATGCTAAACGTTAGCTTCAGCTGCTCCTGATACCGGGCTAACGCTAATGAGGGCTGCTGCGTGTTGATACTGTGGCCACTCTATCACTCAATATTCCGTTAGTTATTTCTCGTACACGGGCAGCACTCTGCTGGACTTGTAGCAGAGATTCAGCACTTGGCACTAAAGACCTGTCACTGGCTCATGACTCTGGACTTGACTGAACATGAACATCTCATGACTCGTATAACACCGTGAGTTTTGACTCAACACAAACTCAAAAACTTGTGCGTTTTGTGTCAACTTTGCTAATTAGATTGAACGTGAAAGCGCGCACCATCAGTGTACGTTGTTTATTGCTGCTTCTCGGGGTAAACCGAGCAGAGCTGGAGCTGCTGAGGAGACAGTGTATCACAGGCTGCAGTCAAACAGACCGACCCAGTGACAGTACACACGGATTAAAAGACTAGTGCTTTCACGGAGGATATACAGTAATAGTAATGACCTGAACCAGTCACTGCAGATCTGCAGGTGAAGCACTGTGAAGCTTTTGTATGTTTAATTTTTGTTTATTCTTTATTTCTCAGGCACCATGTACAAAAACAATAATCTCATAAGAAAAGATATGCTTTGTACCAGATTTAGAACTCCAGACTGTCTAGGATCTGATTCCATTGTTTGATGGTTTGAAATGAAAAGACTGATTGTGCAAAGGCAGAGCATCTTTTAGGGATTGTGCAGTTTTTGTGAGTTGAAGACCCAGATGTTTGGGTCTCATCATATAATCAAGATAACACATCATTTATGAAACTCTTTTTTGCAGCCACCCAGGCCAGAAGACACTGATGGAGCTGCCAGAGTGTCCCAGGACTAGCTCTACTCCAATAATGAGGAAACGGTGTGAGGTGTCCACTGCTGAAGGTACTGCATTTATTCCCATTCTTTAGTTTGTTTTGTTTGTTTTACTGTTATAGGCAATTACATTTACATTTACATTTATTCATTTAGCAGACGCTTTTTTCCAAAGCGACTTACATTACATTACATTACATTACCAGTGTTACAGTCACTGGAGGCAAGGCGGGTTAAGTGTCTTGCCCAAGGACACAACGACAGTATGAACTGTGGGGAGAGCGGGAATCGAACCACCTACCTTCCGGTTGAAAGACGACCGCTCTACCCACTGAGCTACTGCCGCCCCCAATTACTTGTTTTAAATACTCTAACAAGAACACATGAGGTGTGTGATCTATAATTTTATTGTCATTAAAATAGACTAATTTAAGAAATAAAATCATAATTATATGTTTATTTTATTTTCAGGACCTGGTTACTGTTCCTGCGTCACTTTACTGTTGAAGATACTTCATCCTTCAACTTTGCTGCTGTCTATCATCTTGGATTCAGACTCTGAAAACTGCAGTTAGCTCTATAGTTTCTGAGACTTAGCTTTACTTTGCTGACTACATTTAGACTAATGTAAACACTAATACACTGTTGAACACACTCAAGATTCTTAAAGATTTTGGAACAGCTCATGAAGTTATGATCAGCCTGTTTAAGTCTGGCTCTTGCATTTCACCATCTTCGCTCCAATAAGTGCAACTGACAGTGACTTTCAAACACAAAGTAAAAAGCCTCTGTCCTGACTGTGCAGGATTTACAAAGTTTGGACCTGCCTTGAAATGATGTATGAGAATTTACTATGACATTTATTTTTTATTTAAATTAAGTGTGTATATATAAAATATTATATCAATATAAAATGCTTACTGTAAGAACAATCTCTAAAGAATATAAAAACTATGTAAAGGCAGATTGAGAAAAGGGTGACATTTAGACATTCTTTTGTGAATGTTTATGTTGATTCATGTTCATTTTGAGTTGTATAGCTGATTTTATAATGCATGTTTTTAAACAACTGTTTCTTCATATTTCATTTTTTTATATACCAACTATATTTATAAATTCAGTATTGGAATCCGGTGCAAAGTGGATTGGGTGGCAGCCGAAGGCGGAGGCCTTGACGACCCAATCCCCGGACACGGAATCTGGCGCTAGGGACATGGAATGTCACCTCGCTGGCAGGGAAGGAGCCTGAGCTTGTGCGGGAGGTTGAGAGATACCGACTAGAGATAGTCGGGCTCACCTCCACGCACAGCTCGGGCTCTGGAACCCAAATCCTCGAGAGAGGCTGGACTCTCCACTACTCTGGAGTTGCCTGCGGTGAGAGGCGGCGGGCTGGTGTGGGCTTGCTCATAGCCCCCAGCTTAGCCGCCATGTGTTGGAGTTCACCCGGTGAACGAGAGGGTCGCTTCCCTGCGCCGGGTCGGGATAGGTCTCTCACTGTTGTTTGTGTTTACGGGCCAAATGGCAGTGCAGAGTACCCGGCCTTCTTGGAGTCTCTGGGAGGGGTGCTGGAAAGTGCTCCGACTGGGGACTCTGTCGTTCTACTGGGGGACTTCAACGCTCACGTGGGCAGCGACAGTGACACCTGGAGGGGCGTGATTGGGAGGAACGGCCCCTGATCTGAACCAGTGGTGTTCTGTTATTGGACTTCTGTGCTAGCAACAGTTTGTCCATAACGAACACCATGTTCAAGCATAAGGGTGTCCATCAGTGCACGTGGCACCAGGACACCCTAGGTCGGAGATCGATGATCGACTTTGTAGTTGTTTCATCTGACCTCCGGCCGTATGTCTTGGACACTCGGGTGAAGAGAGGGGCGGAGCTGTCAACTGATCACCACCTGGTGGTGAGTTGGATCCGATGGCGGGGGAGAAAGCTGGACAGACTCGGCAGGCCCAAGCGTACTGTGAGGGTCTGTTGGGAACGTTTGGCAGAGCCCCCTGTCAGAAAGACCTTTAACTCCCACCTCCGGCAGAGCTTCGACCAGATCCCGAGGGAGGTTGGAGACATAGAGTCCGAGTGGACCATGTTCTCCACCTCCATTGTCGATCGCGACCACTCGGCTGTGGCCGTAAAGTCTCCGGTGCCTGTCGTGGCGGCAACCCGAACCCGGTGGTGGACACCAGAAGTAAGGGATGCCGTCAAGCTGAAGAAGGAGACCTACCGAGCCTGGATGGCCCGTGGGACTCCTGAGGCAGCTGATAGGTACCGGCAGGCCAAGCGGACTGCAGCCCGGGTGGTCGTGGAGGCTAAAACTCGGGTCTGGGAGGAGTTCGGTGAGGCCATGGAGAAAGACTATCGGTCGGCCTCGAAGAAATTCTGGCAAACCGTCCGGCGCCTCAGGAGGAAGCAGTGCCCTGCCAACACTGTTTACAGTAGAGGTGGGAACCTGCTGACTTCAACTGGGGATATTGTTGGACGGTGGAAGGAATACTTCGAGGATCTCCTCAACCCCACCGACACGTCTTCCACTGAGGAAGCAGAGGCCGAGGGCTCGGAGGTGGACTCGTCCATCACCCGGGCTGAAGTCACTGAGGTAGTTGGGAAGCTCCTCGGTGGCAAGGCACCGGGGGTGGATGAGATCGCCCTGAGTACCTCAAGTCTCTGGATGTTGTAGGGCTGTCTTGGTTGACACGCCTCTGCAACATCGCGTGTGATCGGGGACAGTACCTCTGAACTGGCAGACCGGGGTGGTGGTCCCTCTTTTCAAAAGGGGACCGGAGGGTGTGTTCCAACTACAGAGGATCACACTCCTCAGCCTCCCGGAAAGTCTATGCCAGGGTACTGGAGAGGAGAATGCGACCGATAGTTGAACCTCGGATTCAGGAGGAACAATGCGGTTTTCGCCCTGGTCGTGGAACACTGGACCAGCTCTATACCCTCTCCAGGGTGCTGGAGGGTTTATGGGAGTTTGCCCAACCAGTCCACATGTGTTTTGTGGATCTGGAGAAGGCATTCGACTGTGTCCCTCGTGGCGCCCTGTGGGGTGCTCTGGGAGTATGGGGTCCGGGGCCCTTTGCTAAGGGCTGTCCGGTCCTGTACGACGAGCAGGAGCTTGGTTCGCATTGCCGGCAGTAAGTCAGACCTGTTCCCAGTGCATGTTGGACTCCGGCAGGGCTGCCCTTTGTCACCGGTCCTGTTCATTATCTTTATGGACAGGATTTCTAGGCGCAGCCAGGGGCCGGAGGAGTTTGGTTTGGGGACCACAGGATCTCGCTCTGCTTTTTGCAGATGATGTTGTCCTGTTGGCTCCATCAAGCCAGGACCTTCAGCGTGCACTGGGACGGTTTGCAGCCGAGTGTGAAGCGGCTGGGATGAGGATCAGCACCTCCAAGTCTGAGACCATGGTTCTCAGTCGGAAAAGGGTGGCTTGTCCCCTTCAGGTTGGTGGAGAGATCCTGCCTCAAGTGGAGGAGTTCAAGTATCTTGGGGTCTTGTTCACGAGTGAGGGAAGGAGGAACGTGAGATTGACAGGCGGATCGGTGCAGCTTCTGCAGTGATGCGGTCGATGTACCGGTCTGTCGTGGTGAAGAAGGAGCTGAGCTGTAAGGCAAAGCTCTCGATTTACCGGTCAATCTACGTTCCTACTCTCTATGGTCATGAGCTCTGGGTCATGACCGAAAGAACAAGATCCCGGATACAAGCGGCGAAATGGGCTTTCTCCGCGGGGTGGCGGGCGCTCCCTTAGAGATAAGGTGAGGAGCTCGGTCACTCGGGAGGAGCTCAAAGTAGAGCCGCTGCTCCTCCACATCGAGAGGAGCCAGCTGAGGTGGCTCGGGCATCTGTTTCGGATGCCTCCTGGATGCCTCCCTAGGGAGGTGTTTCGGGCATGTCCCACCGGGAGGAGACCCCGGGGAAGACCTAGGACACGCTGGAGGGACTATGTCTCTCGGCTGGCCTGGGAACGCCTCGGTATCCCCCCGGAAGAGCTAGAGGAAGTGTCTGGGGAGGGGGAAGTCTGGGCGTCTCTGCTTAGACTGCTGCCCCCGCGACCCGGCCCCGGATAAGCGGTAGAAGATGGATGGATGGAGTATTGGAATCTCTGTAAGGACAGCACAAGGAAGTATGACCTGTACCTGCTGGCCCAGGTATCCCCAGCTCCACCTGACCACACTGCAGCAGACAAGTGTCTATAACCGCAGAAAGATCTGGTGCACATGTACAGTATGTGTAAGTGGAGGGTCAAACATTAAATTTACTTATTTATAAAAACATTGCTCTCTTCTTCCTGGAACTACCCTGTTTAACCACGTCTCACCAAAAAGCTGAAGATAAGTGTAACACTGCAATACAAGTTTTAGAGCCTGTAACACAGGGGTTTAGTGCTACTGACTCAAAGTCTGGATGGGCTGTTATGCAGCCAACTCACCAACCTGTCACACCTGTGCATTACCTACAACATGAGAAACAATGTTTACTACTTTGTTGGGATGTAAATATTATATTTGGTTAGTGTTGTGTCTTTTTTGCATAATACTTATTAAATTAACTGGACTTGACATTGGTCTTATTTCATAGCTATACCTTGAGTATCTCTCTATAACACATTCTCTCCCAGGACCAGTGTTATAGAGTCAAGACAAGAGTTTTTTAACAGTTGTAGAGGGAGACTTGAAATCTCTGTTTTGTGTGTAATTAACACTAATTACCAAAATCAAACTAAATGCATTGGTTTGCAATTTGCTAAGCATTAGCCTAAATTAGACAATGCTAACGTTTTATCACTGGCCCCATTCTCCCTTGTGCTGCAAGACTTCGCTCTTTAACTTTGGGAGGTGTTGAGACCGCGGTTTGAGCCAGTGGCACAAACTGATAAGGCTCTAGCCCTGTATGCACAGGAATGTCCTCCACTTAGAACTTAGTAGCAAAGCTACTAGCTTTCTTCAAGTCTACATCTTTGCGAGTCTGACAGCTGCTGTCAATCAATTCGTCACTACGAGTCTCAGGTTCACGCCCCCTCTGAGCTCCGCCCTCGGTTTGTCCCCTCTGTCATTGCAGGGCTCTGCCCACTTTTCCAGCATTTTTCAAATTTTGTGAGAGGGTGGAGTTAGGCTCTGACCAGGGGTTTAGTTACCCTTTGAACAAGCTAGTGCAGCAGGTTCTGCTTTGGGCTCAGAACAAGTTCCTGTCCTTCAGGGCGGTTCATATCCCTGGGCACACAAAGGGGGGAGCAGATTTATTGTCCAGACAGGCTGTGAAACAGGGGAAATTGAAACTCCACCCCGAGGTAGTGAGCCAAATCTGGGAAAGATTTTACGAAGCAGAGGTGGACCTCTTCACAGCAGGCAGCACAATGTCCCCTCTACTTCTCTCTGACTCCTCCAGCTCCCCTGGGTCTGGACGCAAGGGCCCATGCATGGCCCAGACTGCGCCTTTATGCACTTCCTCCGGTGGCTCTTCTCCCGGGAGTCTTGGCGAAGGTCCTTCAACACGGGTCACGCCCCGTTGGCCGACCAGAGTATGGTTCTGAGAACATGGGCGATTCCGACCAGGAGGAGAGATCTCCTTTCTCAGGCACAGGGGACAGTGCTACATCTCCGGCCCGAGCTTAGTAAGCACTCTTTTTAAACTGCTAGAGTCAGCGTCTGTCAGGCTTCTGACTCTAAAGATGTTTTTTTCTGGCAGCCATTAACACTCTTAAGAGGATTGGAGATTTTCAGGCTCTGTCAAATTTGCCCTCCTGCCTAGTCTTTGCCCCTTGGCTGGTCAAAGCCATTTTGCATCCTCACCCTTAATTATCTTCCAAAAGTTCCATAGTCTCGACCATAAATCCGGTCATTCTCAAAGCCTTCTGTCCTCAGCCATTTAAAACTCCGGAGCAGGAGATACTTCACTTACTGTGTCCAGTACATGCCCTCCAGACTTATGTCCACCACACTAGCCAGTGGCGTAAGTTCGAACAGCTGTTTGTGTACTACGGGGTCTGCAAGCTAGGGGCTGCAGCCACCAGGCAAACTATATCACGTTGGGTAAGGGATGCCATTGCCCTGGCCTATGAGGCGCGCGGTCAAACTTCGCCCATAGGTGTAAGGGCTCATTCTACTAGGGGGGTTGCAGCTTCAACAGCTCTAGCAAAAGGTGCCCCTCTGCAGCAAGTTTGTGACGCGGCAGGCTGGTCCTCCCCGCACACACTCATCAGATTCTATAGTTTGGATGTTTATGCTACTCCGAGCTTGCATGTCCTTGAGTCATCATCCCAAAATCGTGTTTGAGACATCTTTTGTGTTTGTGCACACTTCACAACCCGGGGACTCCAGACACTTGTGATGTGTTAACTTAGGTTTGGGAGCAAGGCCGGGCTTTTACTACATCTCAAACACACCTAACTACACAACCACATCTCAAAATTTTCCAGACACCCTATTTATATCCATCAGTTTCATTCATCACTGTTACATGAAAATATCACTCTATGTTTGGCAACATTTTAATGGTCAACTGCCATGTCCAAGTTTCTCCCCTGCAAAAGACTGCTTCAGGCACACACAGTAACCAATAACCAATACCATAAGTACTCATGGTTCCTTAAGTATGGTGTGTAATAAAAATAAAACAATACAAAAGATCTCCCACTTTTCTTAAAGGAAAACAAAACACATATGGGGGTACACATCAACCAGCAGGTCAGAGGTTTGCGTCTACCCTAGGAGGAGGTAGAAAAGAAAAAGAAATCTAAATACTGCTGCAAAAATAGGCAGGTGTTATAATTATATAAGAGGTTGAGTGTGTACCTACAGCTACAACCAGTGTGAGTGTGTACCTACAGCTACAACCAGTGTAAGCGTGTACCTGCAACTACGACCAGTGTAAACGTATAGCTATGATCAATAAGTCTCCATATGTTTGGTGAAATAAGTATGGGAGCCCATTCCATAAAAATGGGGCTCTATAAGAAAAGGCTTTGTAGCCAGCAGACTTCTTCTTTATTTGAGGAAGTTGAATGAGGCCAGCGTCCTGAGAGCAAAGGGTCCGAGCTTGGACATTAGCATATTTTGTTCTTGATGCCAAATTACTAGCATCAAACATAATGTCTCCTGGTGTAGTTGCACCCCTTTGTCACCAGTCACAAAATCTAGACCTCCATAGGAAAAGCTATCATGAGCTCCAACATTGAATATCAATCTCAGGTGAGGTATTACCGTTGAAAACGTTTCTGATACTCCCCATATAAAATCATCCACATAACAAGCAAGCACACCAGTTACATTACTGTCTTGATCTAACCAGTAAAAAACTGCTGGGTCAGCTTTGGATATGTTTCCTCCTGCTTCAAGCATTATGGTTTTTACTCTATTGTACCAATACAGAGAAGCATCAGCTAAGCCATACACACATTTTCTGAGCTTCCAGAGTGTCCCTGTTCACTGTTGACCTCAGGCGGAGGTCTGATCAAGATGTCACAAGAAAGTTCCATTTCTTTCTAAAATGCAGATTTTATGTACATAGAATGAAGTGTCCATTGTCACTTACAAATGACTGCAACAAGGTTGGCTAGTCCTTTTGTAACTCAGTGACTTGCAGTTCTTCAAAACCTCTTGCTTGTACCAAAACCTGGCTTTTGGTACAAGTTCATTCATAGTTTCTTTCAGAGTACACCAAGTGGAGATACACTTTTGTCCCTTATCCTCAACCTCCTCAAACACACCATTCTGTCTCCAGTTTCTAATCTCTTCTGTATTTGCTTGGTCAAAGGACACATCTTTGGTTACAGGTACATCCTCACATATTTTAGTACATGTAACAGCAGCCTGGAGATTAAGACCCTCTAGTTGTGACATATCAGCTGATTCTGTGTTACCTGCAAACTCAGCTGGCTCAAGCATCTCTAGGTTGTACCAATTCTTATATTTTTCAGTAGTTTTGTCAGTGCGTCCTAGAACCTTTGCTGTGTGTAAAACAGTTTTCTGAATTTCTGTATGTAACAATTTGACCAGTCCTTATGTTGATATTTTCATGGTCCATCCAGTCAGTACCTGTATTTTCACAAGCAGGCTCTGAGCTTTCCTCTGTTCTAGTGATCATATCTGTGTGTTCTGCATTAGTCTCTTCCTCCATTAGGTCACTGTTGATTACATTCTGTTTGATTACATTACATTCTCTTTAGTAATGTCTTTTTTACAGGACATCTGAGGCTCTTCATTTTCCTGAATAACCTTTCTCAGCCTAAGATGGTGAACTCTGATGCAGGTGCCACCATGTCTAACAAAGACAACAGCACCGTCCTGCCCAATGACCACTCCTGGTCCTTTCCACTCCTGGCAATCCACTCGTTTGTAGTGAATTTTGTCCCCCAATTCATATTTCTCTTCTGTATGCCGCTGTTTCCTGTTTCTGCCATGTCTCTTCTTCATTGTTAAATTCACCACCATTGTCACTGTAACTTCTGTGAAGGTCCGTGCACACTTATCCAGTCATGGATGAAATGTTTCAGAAGATTTTTTATGTGGTCAGGATACTTCCTGCACTTAACCGAGTAAACTGGTCAATGATATGGAGGTACCACACCACTGGTTCAAGTTCATGCAGATCTACAGCAACAGTTTCATTATATTTGGATACCAGTGGTATGCCAACAGCAGGCTTTGGTGTAGCTTTACAGTATTTGACATGTTTCACAGAGACCCACAAATGTTTGTTGCAAGCTAGTGCATTCAGGATCTCTGTTAGCTGAACTTTTACCTGAAGTCTTTGTAACCTGTCTGCAGAGGCATGGCCAAATTGTCTGAGAAACTCCTCTGTGTCCGTATTTCATCCTCTCCCTTCTCTTTGGGTCTTCTCATCAATAGTTTTTAGAATTTCAGAATCTGTAGGACACTTTTCGGTACAGTCTACAATGTGAACACAGTAATGACCTGAACTTGTGAAGTTGAGTCTCATTTTCCATATCCAAAACTGTTCCTGCCTTCTTTAATGAGGCTTTACCTTAAAGTAGAGAAATGTTAACAGATACAACCTTTGCAGGTATCTTCAGCATTTTGGAGTAGACTACTTTTCCATCTCCAAACCTAAAAGATCTATGAATTTGTACTTTTTTTTCATGGCCTTCATGCTATTTTTTTTTTAACACTGTGCTGTAGTGGTCTAGCCACTCTTGCCCACATACTGTACTGTCCGAGTGCATGCAGTATCTATTATTGCTGAGCCAAAGCACTCTGTCATAAAGATTTCTGCTTCTGTGGGAGACTCTTTAGTATAAAGGGTAATATTACACTCTTCAACTTCATCAGTTTTTTCTTTAAACATTTTAACATTCTCACATTTGTGTGGACGGTCTTTTGCCCAGTGAAACTTACTTTGACCAATAGCACATTTAGACCTGTGGCCGTACTTCATCTTCCAGCAGATTTATGCCGCTGTGGAGTCTTTTGTCGACTATTTTGGGGCCACGACTTTCCTCTCTGTCGTCTTTGCGCCGTAGCCTACACCTCTTGGTTAATCCCTCCTGCTAAAGCACTCGCTTTTCCACCAAAAATCCTATTTAAAGCTGACTTCACTGAGGCAAATGTTAAATCTATGCATACTGTTAAAGCCAACTGTTGAAAGCTAAAACTGCACCAGTTAGTTCCATATTATACTTGCGCATTTGTGAGTAAGGTTGTTCAAAGTCTAATATGTAGTCTGCCATTGAAACATTTAGTTCTGTCGTTATATGGTCAAAATTAGAGTAAGCTGCATAATTACGGTCCTTTTAGATACAAATCATCAAGTTTTGCAAACAAAGTGGCCATTCCTGAATCTTTATTTAGCGGTATCTCCATCGCCGTCTCCCACGCTCCCCGTCTCCGTCTCCTCTGCAGCGCCAGCTCTGCTCGGTTTTCCCCGGGGAGCAGCAATAAACAACATACATCGATAGTGCGTGCTTTCGCGTTCAATCAAATTAGCAAAGTTGACACGAAACGCACAAGTCCAAGACAGTTTTTGAGTCTGTGTTGAGTCAAAACTCACAGTGTTACATGAGTCATGAGATGTTCATGTTCAGTCACGTCCAGAGTCACGAGCCAGTGATAGGTCTTTTGTGCTATGAGCTGAATCTCTGCTACATGTCCAGCAGAGTGCTGCTCGTGTACGAGAAATAACTAACGGAATATTGAGTGATAGAGTAAAGCTAGATGCCAATTTCCACCTCCATTGCGTTGGAGAAGCAAAAAAGGAAGGTTCTCATAGAAAAAAAGGTTTAAGTAAAAGCATCTGGACTCCAGGTGAAGACATTTCGTCTCTAATTCCAATTCCATTCTAATTTATCAATTCTGAGATCAACTGGTGAGAGAGCTGAGCTTATATCTCTAGAGGGAGGAGTTTCCCCTGAAACCAAACCTGATGGACCAGGCTGTTCTGGTCTCACAGTTGTTGGCCATGAAAGGGAAGTGTGACTCCTGATGTGAGAGTCGTTAAGGCTCAGGAGAGTCATTAGTGACACTGCTCCATTCAGGTGCTGTGTTTGTTGTTCTAGGGTGCAACTCTTTTGATTTAGATTTTCAGAACACTGTAATAAATACTAGGCAACATGAATCTGAGGCCACCTCCTCTGTTCAGAGAGGGCTTTTCTTTTTTCACATTTGGCTTCCTTCACCCCTCTCTCAAACCATCTGGCCTCTCTGGCCAAAATACGAACACTACTGTCCTCAAAGGAATGTCCTTTCTCTTGAGGTGGAGGTGGACTGCAGACTCAGGTCCTCCAGGATTGGCTCTTCTGTGCTGATACATCCTCTTGTGAAGCTGTGGTTTTGTTTCACCGACATAACTGTCACTGCACTCTTCACTGAACTGTATAAACTACATTACTCTGTTTGTGGGGGTCTTGTCTTTAGGATGGACCAGTTTTTGATGTAGCGTGTTTCCTGGTTTAAAGTGGACTGGGATGTTGTATTTGTAGAAAATCCGTTTTTCAGATAAACCAGACACATAAGGGATAACTACACCCTTCCCTAATGTGTCTAGTTCCTGTCGGTTTGGTTTCTGTGTCCTCTTGGTTTTGTTGAAAGTCCATTTGGGGTATCCACAGTCTCTCAGGGCTTTACGGATGTGTTGTTCTTCTTTCTGTTTAGCTTCTGAGGTTGTGGGCACCTCTTGTGCTCTGTGCTGAAAAGTCCGGATGACTCCCCACTTGTGCTGGGTAGCTCAGTGGGTAGAGCGGTTGTCCTTCAACCGGAAGGTAGGCGGTTCGATTCCCGCTCTCCCCACAGTTCATACTGTCGTTGTGTCCTTGGGCAAGACACTTAACCCACCTTGCCTCCAGTGGCTGTAACACTGGTAATTGCATTAGAACAATGTAAGTCGCTTTGGATAAAAGCGTCAGCTAAATGAATAAATGTAAATGTAAATGCTGCAGAGGCTGGTGGGAATCAAACAGTAAATATTGATCTGTGTGTGTTGGCTTCCTATAAACTTCTACTTGGAGAGTCCTGTCCTCACGAATAACCACTGCACAGTCTAAGAAAGCCAGGCGGTTGTGTCTGGCATCTTCATGGGTGAACTTGATGTTCTTGTCCACTGCGTTGATGTGTTCTGTGAAGGCTTCTACTTCCTGGGTTCTGATTTTGACCCTCGTGTCATCAACATATCTGAACCAGTGACTGGGCACTGCACCTGGGAAAGAGACCAGAGCTCTGTTCTCTGGTCTATAATCAAAATTAAAGAAAAAAGAAAAACACTTGAACTGTCTGTATGTAATGAATTAATATAATATACAAGTTTCACTTTTTGAATGGAATTAGCGAAATAAATTAACTTGATATTCTATTTTTTTTTTTTTAGATTAGTTTATTTCTTTAGGACAGCGTGCAATGTACATTAAGTCGGAGCAGAGATGCTTGTACCAGATTATAGCTTAAGCTAAAATAAATTAATATAAGTGGGCTGTTAACAGTGTATTGCGAAAGTGGGGATTTCAGAGCATGTAATACTCCTGTGTATTCTTTTATTTAAACTGTCTCTCGAGGATTATTCTGTACTCCACACAACAGTGCGTCCAGGTCAGAGTGTTGATGTTTGTGTTGGAGTTAAACTTACACATGAGAAAGTTGGAGCGTCTTTCCTTCAACTCAGTCTCTGCAGTCACCTCTATCCCTCCATCCCAGACCTGCCCTACATGCTTGTACCCCAGGATTCCCCACCCTCTCCCCATGTTCCCCTCTACCTCCCTCATCCGGAGCTAGGGAAAATTCATGAGCTCTAAAAATACTCTGGTGTCTGTCTCTGTGCCCCTGCCTTGGTGTGTCCCCCAAGGCTGCACCACATTATGGATGGGCTCTGTCTGAGTGCTTTTCCGAAGCCTATACACACTCACACATGCATACATACACATACTGACATGTATCCTACTCAATATATCTTGAGACTGAGACTGTTTAACTCACAAGACCCTCTGTGATTGGCCTTTAGACATAAAGGCGAAATTAAACAGACACTACAAATAAAAAGGGTTTGTAACAACTGGCATAACAATCACATAAATTTATCTGAGACTTAATAATCTTCATATATAGCAAAGTTATTGGCAATTTAATAAGTCTAGAAGAAACATGGCTCCATGGTTCACAAAGGACTCAGAACCAACGTTTGATTTAAATCATTTTTTGGTGTGAACCTTTGGTTGGTAATTAGGTCCAAGATTGAAAGGCTGGCAGCCAGCAGCAGCATTCTTCATAACAGTTTATTTTACTTCATTGTTCATTCATTCATCTTTAACCGCTTATTCACAATTTTTAAAAATCCTCTTCAGTCTCTAGCCTCAGCATAAGAACAGTGTACTTTCTCCACAGACTGAACATGAAGAAGTCACAGGGACTAGAGCCTATCACAGCAGCTTTGGGCCTGAGGCAAGGTACACCCTGGACAATCACCAGTTAGTCACAGGTCTAAAACCAAGAGACAGACCCTGACACACAATCACTCTCACATTCATTCATTATGGACAATTTAGATTGACCAATACTGGAGCAAATGTATCCAGATACTGCTCACTGTTAATATACTAATCAATATTGTTCGGTGGTGCTCCTTCCGTTTCCTAAGGACACTCAGTTTACACTTTTTCCTTGAGCATTGTTCTCACTGTTAAAGCCAATCTGACTTCAGGGCTTTTCCCTAGCTCCAGCAGCAAAAAGATGCCGTCTCCCATTACCCACCTGCTCCATCCAGCATCACTCTGCTTCATCGACTACATCTACACAATCCAATCTACCTTAGCAAAGCCACTGCACCGCTCCTAACTGCCTCTCTGCCTTTCATTTATCAAAGCAGGAAATTGTTCTCTTTCACCAGACAGTTTTCACACAGTCAGACTTCATCAACAAATATTCACCCAAGATTAATAAGAAATAACCTACACATGTATTATTCAGGACGCTGTATTTGTATCTTCATCAGACAAGAACATAGCTCAGTGGGTAGAGTGGTCGCTCAATAATGACATACTCTTCAGCTGCATATTTATGTTCTATTCAGGACGCTGTATTATGTATTTCATCAGACATAATGAGAGGCGCAGTCATCAGGAGGTTTCTAGGGGGGGTTGAGTGTTGTACGTGGCATGTTGTGTGATTGTGTGATTGTGTGTGCGTCTGTTTGCAGCGCGGCGGCGCGGCAGGGTGAAAACAGGTTCCCCATTCAGCTCGGCTCGTCTTCGGAGCAGCACGGTGCTCTACCACATCTCTGGACACCTCCACAGCCAAAAGAAGAGCAAGATTAAACTTAACAAGGTACCAGCCACACCATAAATAGTGAAAAATAACCGACTGTCACTGACACACAAAATATTGTTCTGTAATTTGTATTTTGTATCTGTGTTTTGTGCATCATTGACAGTGGTACATGGCAGTGTTACAGCACACTATGTTGACCCTGAAGGGCAGGTCACTACTTAAAATTGCAAAGCACCAAACAATGTCAAACATAAAAAATTTAATAAAAAATCACAAATTGTAGAAACAAATCAAAAAATGCAAACACAATTAGTGCAACACAAAACAAAACTATGGTTCTATGAATCCTGGCTGATCGCCAGACGGCGGTGCTGAAAGCACTGAATAATCCTTCACGCATGCGTTGTTCGAGTAGTAATGCCAACAAAGTTACACATGTGATCCCTGGATGACCTACCGGCGGTAATATATTTCAGTGTCATCCAGGGCTCTGTTCCTGCAGAATTTTCTCATGAAAGGCGAGGATTCCGAGTGACTCTGGCGGTCATCCGTGATTCATAGAACCGTAGTTACATACGTAACTTTTGTTCCAGTGGGAGAGGCGCTGCTTGGAAAGAGCACAGCCCAGCTTAGCAACTCCATAACACAAAAACAGCTTATCTGACCTCCTTACATCTGCTGTAGCCGCAATATTTGCCCTCAGTGACCTAACTGGACACAACAATTCTGGCCTGTCTCTACCCTCCCCTGGTTGGGGATCAAATCTCGCTAAGCCTATCGGCTGGTTACAGTGCATGTGAGACAGCACTTTTGGAAGGAAAGCCACATTGGCCACAGAGTGACACCTGACCCTTCAGAGTTCCATCTCAAACATAACTGACCTGTTTTGCTGATGTAATTGCTAGCAAGAAAGTACTCTTCAGAGATACCCACCGTTGTTCTGCCCGCACCAAGGGCTCAAAGGGTGGCTGACAAAGAGCATGCAGCACCAAAGGCAGATCCCACGCTGTGGGTCGTGGGGCTACTGGCGGATGCAACATTCGTGCTCCTCTGAGAAAGTAAGACACAACTGTGCCTTAATCCACTCTAAAGTGTTAACTTGATAAAGCAGCAACATAAACCTTGAGAGTAGATGGAAAACGGACCATATCCAGGAGGGACTGCAGGAACTCCAAAATGATAGGAACTGAACTGGAGACAGGGTCCTCCCCATGGCGAATACACTACCTGGAGAACAACCCCCACCTTTTGTCATACTGCTTACGAGTGAACACACCCCTGGCATTCAGGATGGTTCGCCGTACAGGCTCTGCGACTGTCAGCACCTGCTTGGACCCTCCAGAGCCAGACCCAAAGCTGGAGCTTCTGGGTGTTGGGGTAGAAGATCCATCCTGTTTAGGAGGCGCCAAGGTGTCCCATGACAGTTTGGGTAGCAGTGGAAACCACGGCAAGAATTCCTGCAGAATCCCCTGAATGGTTGGCATGATCAACGACAGTGGTGGAAAGGCATACAATAGAGTCTGAAGCCAGGGGTAAGGCAGGGCATCCTGACCTAAAGAACCTCTTGTCTCCATCAGGGAAAACCACAGGATGTCATGATCCACCCTTGTGTCTGTTTGTGCATGCTTGTACTAAACTTCCTGTGTCTTATTGTGAAGAGTCCTTCCCCGGTCTTACTTCCTGCCCTTGTGTCTTCCTCTCCCAAATGATTTACCTGCTCCGCCCCTAATGTGTTGCACCTGTCCCTCATTTTGTTCCCTTTCTAACCTGTGTGTTTTCCCCTGCACTTTGCTAGATTGTCGCTTCACCCTTGTGTAAGATATCCAGCAGTTCCTCGTGTCTTTATACCAAACTTCTAGTGTTTATGACCACCGCCTTGTTTGTGACCACGTCTCTTGGATTTTGAGTTTTTGTACTTCTGCCTTGGTTCAATAAACCAATTTTGAACTACCTGCCTTCGTGGGGTCTGCATCAAGAGTCCTTCTGTCAGTCCTGAAAAGTTGTGTTCCTGACACAGGAGACAATGAGTCAACTCTTGAGAGGCAAAAAGATCCACTTCAGCCTTGCCAAAGAGGCTCCAGATTGAATGTACCACCTCCAGGTGGGGGTGCCACTCACTCGACTGAGGTCCTTGAAGTCCGCAACCTGATTTTTCTGGTAGATACATTGCACGCAGACTGGACAGAGGTGAAGCCCATGTCAGGAGGAACCTGGGAGGCCTTCAGAAGTCACTAGATCTCGTGCCCCCTTGATGATTTATTTAGAATATGGTTGTGGTGTTGCCTGACTGTAAGAGGACATGCCTCCCCCTCAAATATGGCAGAAAAAACTTTAGAGCCAGATGCACAGCAAAGAAAATAATTATATAAATTAAAACAGACTGTAACCCTATAACCATAAACAAAGAAAATATTTTCATAAATGTAAACATAAAAAAAATATAAAATACCTGTTCGCTGCTTTACCTCTTTACGTTTTTTCAATCAAGTTTAAGTTACACTTACAATTCATTTTTTCATTATTGTTTCTGACCCTGTTTTTACGGAGGGCGGGCTCAACGCCCATTGGCTGAAGTAACGGGAAGTTTGGCCACAGCGGATCAGGCCAGAAGTGAACTGGCAAAAGAAAAAACTGTGCCCATAAAGAGAACCGCAGGTCTGGGGCACTGGAGACCTAATGGGCGGATTAGTGCAGCCGTCCTCATCATAGCAGAAAGACTAGGACCGCAGTGTGTGTTGTGCATCGGGACTTCTGAAGTCCTATAGCACTTTTTGCATGTTCACACTGTATTTTCTGAAGCACGAGACTCCTCCATACCTGTCCACCGCTCAATGCAGTAACAGCGGGAGCGGAACATCCACCTGTCCCAGTAACCCTTCAAAAAAAGCCGAGCGGAGAGTAACCTTAACTCTTTTAGGTAGTTAGTTAATAAAAACCTATGAAAATAATGTTTGAACAATGATTTCAATGTTAGGATTATTACACAGCTGTCAGTTTGGGTGACTTGTGTTCTCCTGCCTTTGTACAGACCACAAACTAAATAGTGTGAATCCAAAATTAAAATGCCAGGATAAGACAAAATAATTCTCTGTTTAAATCAGTTAGTCTGAATAATTGTTGAGTAAACAGAATCTGAAAAATAATATTTTCAACATTTTAGGGACAAAAAACCCACCTTAGCTTTAGAAGTTGTGGTTATTAAATGTTGACACTTTTCTTTTGGAATATTGTGACCTTTATGTTTCTTTCAGCCAGAGGGTCATTTGGGGCCGTTACCCTCAGCTGAGCCTGAAAATTACTTTAGCAGTTTTACAGCTCGTTTTAATTCTGTCCCATCCAGAATGTGTTCGGGGACCCCCCTGCTCTGCCGGAGTACAAGGTAGCAGACGCGAAGAAGTCTAAGTTCATCCTGCTCCATTACAGCACCTTTAAGGCCGGCTGGGACTGGCTCATTCTGCTCGCCACATTCTACGTGGCCGTGACCGTGCCATACAACGTCTGTTTTATCGGCGACGACGAAGACCTGACGCGCAGCACGACAGTCAGCGACATCATTGTGGAGATACTCTTCATTATCGGTTAGTTACATGATGGGTGTTAACATGTGTTCCTGTAGGAACACATGTTAAATGTTCATCTGTGAGCAAGTATAGTTTGGAATTGTCAGTCATATTAGAACTTTAATTTCTTAAATAGAGACAGGACTTTTGTGGCACTTTGATGACATAATCGCTTATGTAGCAGATGCCGCTCTACAGGACCCAGCAGACCATCCCATTTTTAGGAAAAGTTAACAGTTTCACAGGAGTTTGCCCAAAGCGTTTTCTCTTTTAGAGCTTTAATAAATAGCCAAAAAAGCTAAATAGTGTTTTAAGTATGACCTCACATGCTCAAGGTACATGTAAACAATGCAAATATTATTGCTGTAGGATCATGTGACATGAAACTACATGAACAGCGTAAAAAAAGAATGATAGAGCAGGTAGTTATAATAATGTGGCATTCTCAACTTTTTAATTATATTGGTTATGTATCAAAAGCTCTTTGGTACAGGTAAAGAACAACCAGTGAAATATGAGACAGAGAGATTACATATAATCATAATCATAATAAACATAATCGAACATTGTAATCTATGCAGCTCCATATATAACATAATTAATGCCACAATATGTATAACGGCTACCTTAAAATTCAGAATACTTCAGACAAAAGAGACAGATAACCATGTCAGTCACATAATAAATCTTACAAATTGCATTGTGGTGAACTGAAAGCAGTACTTTTGTACATCTTGTGATATCTGCACTGGGCCTTCTTGTAGAGCAGATAAGTAATTATCGTACAATCACGCATTGTACAGGCTTGTACATGGAACTCACCCATGTACATCTTTTTGAAAACACAAGTGTGTTTTCAAAAAGATGGAATCAGATATAAAAGAAATTTAAATCAAATGGCCGAAGTTTGTAGTGATGTATATGAAGAGTTTCTTTACTTTATAAATTAGACAGACTCTTTTTATGCACATTTCTGTTTGGGTTCAATGAAGCATAGACAAATGCAGTGGTTCTGCAGTGGCTAAAATAGTTTCTTGTTGACTAGCTATAAAGTTACACTTGAAAGTTTGGTCACATATTTATAATAAGTCACATTCAGTGGATTGGCAGTTAAAAATAAAAGAGGCAGTAAAACCCATTGAAAAAAGGTGGTTAAAACTTCAAAATGTACTACCTAGCCTAAAACTCAGCTAAAAACAGTGTCCACTATAATTATTGTGCACAAGTAAGTGTAGGACGAGTATTCTCTGTCACCCATTCAACAGACTGCAGCGCTTAGTGCCACCTTTTAGTGTAAGTTCCACTGCCTTGTTCCAAATGAAGGGTGCTCAAAATAGATCAGTGCAGACCAGTTTTTGTGACTCATCATACAACTATTGGCCTTTTAACAGCAATGAAAACAGTACTGAAGCACTTGAAGGAAACGGCATACACCTGACCTGTGTGAGGGATTTGATTGCAGTGTCTCTTCTGTGTGTCTCTGTGCATTCCAGATATTGTTTTTAATTTTCGTACCAGTTATGTCAGCAAGTCGGGCCAGGTGATTTTTGACGCTCGGCAGATCTGCATCCACTACCTGACTACGTGGTTCATCATCGACCTGGTAGCTGCACTGCCCTTTGACCTGCTTTATGCCTTCAAAGTCAGCGTGGTGAGTGACCTCTGACCCTGAGTTCTCCCTAGCTTCACTGCAGAAACATGCCCAATCAAAATCCACATTGTTCACACATTTTTATTTTTGGTCTCAATTTTTTTTTTTTTTTCAGTTAAAAAAAGATTTTTATTTTTATATAAACAGACCTTATACAAGGCCAAGTCGACCTGTCATTGGCTACAGCAGAATAAAGTGAAGGTTCTGGACTGGCCACCTCAGTCTCCTGACCTCAATTTAATTGAGCCACTCTGGGGAGATCTCAAACAAATCTTACCATCTGAGAAAATAAAGAGCCTCATCCACAACTACCTCATAAGACTTAAAGCCGTCATTGATGTTAAAGGTGGCAATACATGGTATTAAGAACTTGGGGTATCTAAACCTTTGGGTAGTTTCTGTTATCAATATAATTTAAAAAGAGTAAACACAGTTTTTATACAATAAATGGTTTCACCCAACCACTAACTATGAGTAAAATAAATGTTTTTGTGTTATCATTTATTGTATAGTGTATATATTTATGTTTAGTGTATTTTTATTTTTACATGCATTAACTAAACCCTTTGTCATCTATGGGCCAGTGGGGGTGTACTTATACGTCATAATTAGGCTTTGAGTGTTATACACAAGTTTTGATATTCTCTATTTACATTGTTTTTCCATCCCAATTTTGTTTTGATAAACGTTGTTTGAATTTATTGATTGTGTCATCAGTTCCTACCCTTATGTGCATTATTATTGTTGAATAATAATAACAAAAATAACACATTTGTTTTTCTTCCAATAGTAAAAATACTGGTAGGTGGTCACTAATATAATCTTTTAGTATACCACTTGTCATGGTCTGATTTAATACGTTTGTGAAAATATTATCGATTAAGGTAGAGCAATGTGAGGTGATTCTGGTGGTTGGTGATTATAGGATATAGTTAGACTATACAAAGACTATAAATGGAAGCATCCAACAAGATCAGAAATAATTTTATTGTTAATTGTAGTTTGAGTGTGTTTGCCGTGTGTTTAGACCACTGGGTGTAGTAAAGCAAAAATGAGACTGCTCATCAGAGACATGGAGACATCCTTGTCACTGATATCCTGTGATTTTAGTGGATAAGGACCAAATGTGTGTGGCAGCGGTATCCTGTGGTTTATTGTATAGCAATGCCATGGCACTGTAGACAGCAACAATAAACAACAACAAAGACATTTACTTCATGTCACTTCATGTTATTTACCACGCCCTGTTTCATTTTCCTTTGGACCATAAGAATATGTACTATACCAAATCTGGAGCTTGTCTTATTTTAAGTGTGTCATTAACATAATCTCCATAAAAGCCAGAGATTGATCCACTATGAAAGGCTATAACTACAAATATCAAGTGTGGAAACATTCCATACTTGTTCATTCAGTAATTCATGTCTATATCTACAGTATATGTATGTCAAACGTTCTTTGGTCTTTCCACTGTGACACTGGTCCTCTTTCATTCGGCTGAACTGTGCAACCCCAGTTAAAATCCAGAGAAGAGATGTTGCTGTCTCAGATTTTTGGCTAATGTAGCAATGGGCAAAGCAGGCCAAAATACGCTAATCCTAATCCATGTTGTGTGTATTGTTGTGTATAATGTCTGCAGGATGTAAACTCTGTGGGATTAATCATTTCCCATCAGCCATGACAAAAACTGTTGACTGGGCAGAAGGGGAACCACTGTAGGGCCATACATTTCAAATAGGTTCTAGAGATGCATGGCTTGTTGCCCTGTGTCATGAGAGCAAGGTGTTGTTGATGTGAAGGATATCGTAAATTAATGTCTTGCCTAATGACCCGAGTAAGCAAGTAAGCCAGAGTTACAAAGTTGAGTATCTGAAGAACTGTGTCTGAATAAGGGGCTATCCTCCTTGTTTTATCTAAATAATGAAATTCTTATTTATTTGCTTATTTTAAGGTAAAATGTTGTGGCATGAACAAGGTGTCTAATAGATGTTACAAAGGCTGTGTCTACTTTTAGTGTTAATGTCAAAGGGATGGTGTCTATGTTCTCACAGCCTAACCCTACCCTAACCCAGCTCTGTGTTCCCTAATCAAACTCGCAATTCAGACCAGTAGTTTTTGTGTCATCCTGTTTAAAAATATCACACCAGTATAATATTTGTTTGACGTAAGTTAGTGGTACCCTAACAGGGCAACTTCTTTAGCTGGTTATTAGCACAGCAGGGACGATAGCTTGCTTGTACGTTACATTTTTGGAGATGAGCAAACTACTGCTATATCTGTACATTCACCTGTGTACTTTTGAGTTTTTATTTACTGCTCTTAATAGTATAGTAAAAATAAAATAAATTGTATGTCATAATTGGCTTAGCCTAATTATTATTTAATGAGTAATAAGTAAATAACCAGATTTGTACAGTGTCAGTATTGCACAACAACTCTTTCCAGTACACAATAGATATTGTTTGTGATTGTTACAATTGAACAGCCCAGACATTAATACAAATGATTGTACTTTTACTTAAAAAAATACTTTAAAGTAAATTTAAAAGTATGTACTTATGACTTTTACTTAAGTAAGATGTTGATGTAGTAATTATACTTTTACTTAAGTATATATTTTGCAGGGTAGTTGTACTTTTACTTAAGTACTAAATTTAAGTACTTCCTCTACCACTGCCCTTGACCAAGAGTTTGTTTGTTTTTGATACAAACATTACTAATAAGAGATTATGCTCACTATAATGAAAGCCACACACCTACCATTATTTTCCATTGTCTTAACTTACTGTAAATGATACCACAGCTTCTCAGTACAATCTCTGAGGATAAAGTTGTGTGGATGGTTTTCAGCCCAGCTATGATGTTTCCAATTCTACAGTGTGAAAGCCATATCATTAAAAGCCTTTAGCCTGTAGCTGAGTCAGATCCATGGGCCCCTTAAGAAAAGCTGTTCTGGAGCAATTAGGCAGGTGCTCTTGTCTGCTCTGTGGCTGATTGATAGCACCATTGAGCCAGGATCTATAGGGAGTGTTTGATTGGTTGCTTATTCAAGTTTTTCCCTCTCTTGTCTCTAATTTTAGGGAAAGCCTCTGGACTGGACATTTACCAGCCCAATAATAACAACTGAATGAGTCACAGCAGAACTCTCCAACAGCACTTTATTTTCCAGAGAGCAGGAGCAGAAGGGTTCAGTTTGTGAATAGTTACACACGTAACAACATAAAAATATGTGTATATACTGTATGTGCTGTTATTATAGGGGTCCAGTATTGTTATGTAGTTGAAAATAAATGAGACATAATTTGTGCCAGTGTGGTAAATAACACAAAGTAACACAAACTGGCAACTATGCACTTTATTTCTATTTTGCAGTGTAGAATTGGTCCAGTTTTACTGGTCAATCTATGTTCCTACTCTTACCTATGGTCATCAGCTGTGGGTCATGACAGAACAAGATCCCTGATCCATTCATCTTCTTCCACTTATCCGGGGACGGATCGTGGGGGCAGCAGTTTGAGCAAAGACACAAAATCCACTCCTCTAATTTTCATCTAAGTTGCCTCGAGGGGCTATAGGACATGAACCAAGGGCAAAGCTCCAGACTGGTCCAATTCCATTTCCTCTGCTTTTCCAACACTGGAAAGTGGTTTGGTCCAACTACATCACATCAATATCAGTAATGTCAGAATAAACATGAACCATGAGGGTGCACAGATTGGCCTGAAGAGCGGCGAGACTGGAGGCGAACAAATAATGAGCTTTTCTGTTCAAGTTTTTGCGCTAACCAATAAATAAATAATATTACCATTCACTCTTGAAGGGACAGCTTTGTGGACAGCAGGATTGTATAAATGAGGTTCTTTTAAAGATAATTTATTCCCTACGGAAGCCAGGTGTCTGCACATTCCCAGTATGGAGAGACAGACAGGAACAGTGCCACAGACACTAAACACATGTTCTGCTGTAAATGTGTCCAACAATTCACATTTCAAACACTGAACTACTATAATGCCCATTTAAATGCGGGCTCCATGTTATTTTTACAATACAGTAAATGCTCCTGGAGTTGTATATATGAGGAATTTGTTGCTACAAGTATCTAATTGGTGTTCTACTAAATTTGTATAGTAATAATTATTTGGTTCGGATAACAAATGAGACAACATAGACCGTACATGGTAAATTTAGGAATGGAAGACCGTTTTAATTCTTGCAAGAATGAAACAAATCAGACACATGCGGCAATAGTACATTGTGATTTGCTTAACATGTTTACAACACATGAAGCTTTTATAGATGCACATTATGCCTGCCTCTCAGCTCCAGGGTCGTGGATGGACGTGTATTGAGCTGACGTGTCAGTCATAGATGTGAGTTTAAGTGTACATGACACTAAGTGTACAGGATAGAGTGTCCCTGACAGTGATTAGATGTAGTGCAAAGTGATGTCTTTGTCTTGTTTGGATTAGCGTGGAGCCAATAGGAGATACAGCTAAAGACATTAAGTCATACAGTATTGTTCAAAATAATAGCAGTACAATGTAACTAACCAGAATAATCCAGGTTTTTAGTATATTTTTTATTGCTAAATGGCAGACAAGTTACCAGTAGGTGCAGTAGATTCTCAGAAAACAAACAGGACCCAGCATTCATGATATGCACGCTCTTAAGGCTGTGCAATTGGGCAATTAGTTAAAAGGGGTGTGTTAAAAAAATATTTAATGGGTTCAGATCACAAACGAGACGACGGAGACCGTTAGAGGACCGGTTTAATTCTTGCAAGAATGAACCAAATCACATGGTACAATGGTACAAGGTGATTTGTTTCACATGTTTACAACACATTAAGCTTTTATAGATGTACATTATGCCTGCCTCTCAGCTCCAGGGTCGTGGATGGACGTGTATTGAGCTGACGTGTCAGTCATAGATGTGAATAAGTTTACGTGTACATGTCACTAAGTGTACAGGACAGAGTGTCCCTGACAGTGATTAGATGTAGTGCAAAGTGAAGTCTTTGTCTTGTTTGGATTAGCGTGGCGCCAATAGGAGATACAGCTAAAGACATTAAGTCATACTTGTATGTGGATAAGTCTAGGAACTGGAGCAGCAGTGAGAGCATTTAATATATAATATACAATTACTATGACAGGGTGTGTTAAAAAAAAATAGCAGTGTGGCATTCAATCACTGAGGTCATCAATTTTGTGAAAAAACAGGTGTGAATCAGGTGGCCCCTATTTAAGGATGAAGCCAGCACTTGTTGAAGATGCATTTGAAAACCTGAGAAAAATGGGTCGTTTAAGACATTGTTCAGAAGAACAGCGTACTTTGATTAAAAAGTTGATTGGAGGAGGGGAAAACCTATAAAGAGGTGCAAAAAATGATAGGCTGTTCAGTTAAAATAATCTCCGATGCCTTAAAATGAAGAGCAAAACCAGAGAGACGTGGAAGAAAACAGAAGACAACAATCAAAATGGATCGAAAAATAACCAGAATGACAGTTACCTGTAAGTACTGTGACAGTTAGAAGACGTCTGTCTAAAGCTAATCTATTTTTAAGAATCCCCCGTAAAGTCCCTCTGTTTAAAAAAAAGGCATGTGCAGAAGATGTTACAATTTGCCAAAGAACACAACAACTGGCCTAAAGAGAAATGGAGGAACATTTTGTGACTGATGAGAGTAAAATTGTTCTTTTTGGGTCCAAGGGCCACAGACAGTTTGTGAGACGACCCCAAAACTCTGAATTCAGGCCACAGTGAAGACAGTGAAGCAATCATCATGATATGGGCATGTTTCTCATACTATGGTGTTGGGACTATGTATCACATACCAGGGATCATGGATCAGTTTGCATTTGTCAAAATACTTGAAGAGGTCATGTTGCCTTTTGCTGAAGAGGACAAGCCCTTGAAATTTTTGTTTCAACAAGACTATGACCCCAAACACACGAGTAAACGAGCAAAGTCTTGGTTTCAAACCAACAAAATTAATGTTATGGAGTGACCAGCCCAATCCCTGAACCTTAATCCAATCGAGAAGCTGTTTCTGAAGCAAAACCAAGAAATGTAAATGAATTGTGGAATGTTGTTAAAGAATCATGGAGTGGAATAACAGCTGAGAGGTGCCACAAGTTGGTTCCACACAGACGTGAAGCTGTTTTAAAAATCTGTGGTCATACAACTAAATATAGTTTAGTGATTCACAGGATTGCTAAATCCTAGAAACAAAAACGTTTGTACAAAATAGTTTTGAGTTTGTACAGTCAACGGCAGACAATGCTATTTTTTTGAACACACCCCTTTCAACTAAATGTCCAATTGCACAGCCTTAAGAGCGTTCATATCATGAATGCTGGGTCTTGTTTGTTTTCTGAGAATCTACTGCACCTACTGGTAACTTGTTTGCCAATTAGCAATAAAAAATATACTAAAAACCTGGATTATTCTGGTTAGTCACATTGTACTGCTATTATTTTTGAACAATACTGTAAGTGTATGTGGATAAGCATATGAACTTGACCAGGAGTGAGAACATTCAGCAATAATATACAATTTCTATGACATCTTCCTCCTCTTTATGCTGATTAAACATAAAACAAGCATAAAACTAAATATTAGCTTTGGTGTGAATTGTATATTATGGAAGGAGCGAAAACCCAGCAGGGCAGCTGACCTAGCCTAAGTACATTTGACCATGAGGTAAATGACCTATCGCTGGGGAAAATTCTCCTGCCCACCCCTCCTTTAGACGGAGAAGGGTGGTCAGTCAATGTCACAATTATTTAGTTAATCATTTGTTCAAACTCATCTTTTAACTGTATTAAACCACTGTTGTCATAGCATTAGGTTAACCAGGCATCACCTGCCTCATCACTTTTACACAGTTTGGTTTAAATCCTCTTCTTTCTCCTGTTGAGACATGGAATAACCATGGCTCAATAAACTAAAAAAAAGTTTTATAAAAGACTTGGATATATGAATTATTCTTTAGAAGAACTGTTTGTGCTCATTAAATCTTTGTATTGTTACTTCATCAATGAGTATCTCTATGTATTCACCTTTTCTGTGTTCTTCAAATAGCATCATTCTTGTTAGTTATTTTTAATAAGAACTTATTACTGTTGAACAATTCCTTCATTTCCCACAATCTCCTTCAATCTCAGTTACCCTTAGTTGTAGGTCTTTTACTGTAACTGTAAGTGGTATCATCAGCAAATATGATGCATTTTAACTTAGTTGATACAAACAAATCCTTTATATAAATCAGAAATAGTTTTCATGATCTTTTGGTTCACAAGCTTTTGAAAGTCTTTAAATTGACAATGTCTACCATATAGCCTTTTTAAATAATCAAATTAGGGAAAGAAATGTTATATACTATAATATTCTTTTACATTTCCTTTTACATTGTCTTTGTCATCGATGGGTCAGACTGGTCCCTCTGGGTAGAATTCTGTGCAGTAACTGGGCACATTAAATCAACAAAGCTCTGTGTAAGTTTGTGCTTTTTTTTTTTTTTTACTTTTAAAATCCCCACTTATAAAAATATTTTGTTCAGTATGGATTTGTTCCATATTGTTTATAAAGAACTCTGTGTTACCACCAGGTGCTCTATAAATACAAATGCCATTATGTTTTTGCATTTTTTCCATATTAATCTCAACTATAACAACATATTCAAACAGATTATCAATTACTAAGATCATGTGGTCCACCACTTTGGCATTTTGATTTTTGTCCACAACAAGAATGCACCCCACCACTTTTCGTGTTTTTGTTTAACATTAAGTAGCCATCAAGTGTAGCGTTAACTTGACTTCTTTCTTAAGTTTTCTTTTTATTTATCTATGTTTCCAAAATAACAATCATTAATAGTAATTATTCTGTAATTGACAAAATGCTAAAGAAATTATTACCAATATTGTATTGAAGTATAACTTGTCAACATCTATTAGTGGTCAGGTATTGCACATTAACTATAAAATACAATTTTAATAAACCCTTGCTCTTCATTTTAGATTTTCTGATTACTTGAAACAATGTTTTTCTTCCAAACAATATTTAATCCCTTTCAGTTCCTTGTATAGTTTACCAAATACTTTGTTTTCCATAGAATCAATAAAACCCAAATGTGGACTATATTTGTATTAACAGACTTGACAGAAGGTCAAACAGTTTTCTAGGGCTGTACCAGAATAATCGAATATTCGAATATTCGTTCGGTGGGGTGGCATTCGATTTTTAGTTTTGAGATTCGAATATTCTTTTTTTATATATTTTTTTTTTGTGTGTGTTTTGTATCACTTATGCACTGTCCGTTTTCGGAGCATAAACCTGCCCGTGTAATGTGTACCGGAAACTGTTCTATTTAAAAGATTATTAAATGTTTATTAATATTCAAAGAATGTGTTACACCTGATCATATTGCACCAAATGCAACACTGCACTCCACTGGGTCTGCCGCAACACATTTACGATGCCGAAGAGTGAAACGTGAAGTCGTGAAAGATGATACAAATGCAAACTGACTGTAATTCCCCCAAGTACTTTAGACACAAGTGGTTTCCTCTACTGATGAATTTATTAGCATCCGTCTTTCAATAGCGCCATAAAAACACCATGAAAACTGATGAAACACACAGATAAAACAACAGTTAGCTTAACGAAAATAAGTACAATTGATACATTAACTTCTAGAAAATAAAACAGACAAAAACAAACCTCGTTGGCTGAGTACCATGAGAGGGATTAGCTTTGGATATCTTCTGTCCTTTACCTTATAAATTTAAACTTTTAGCGTAATTATTCTCTTAATCATGTATCCTTTCTTGGTTTCTGTGGAGATCGCTACTTCTGCTCTAATCAATCTACCACTGCGTATACAAGAGCCTAACTCTGCGCTACAGCGCCCTCTGGTGACACTTCACAAAACACACCAAATAACAGTTAACACAGAAAATTAACAGAAATGAAAATGCGGCAGTTACACCGACACTATTATTATATATTTAGCCCCACCCACCGAAGCTTCGAATATTCGACATTGATTGCCACCTAAGCTTCGAAGCTCAAAAAATGGCATTCGAAACAGCGCTACAGTTTTCCTAATTAAGTATCATAAACCTTTCTTAAACATATCAGTTCAGTGCAATGTTTTTCTGTCACTATTCTTTTCTAACAAAGCATTTATTGCAACATTAAAAGGTTTATTTAATGTAAAGGGTCTCCACATGACAGTGCAGACAAAAGTTCAACTCCTTCCTTTTTCAAAAATCACTTTTGTAGCTCAAGAGAGTGAGCAAAGAAAGGGAGGGTGATAAGAAACCTCTGTTATCTTGCGTTACTGTGGGAACATTGGCGATTATCTACGGTCTACAGAAAGTTTTTTTTTTTTCTTTGATTACAAAGTGGTCATTTTCATTCTACAGTATAACTACTGTGTCCCAGTTATTCTCACTGCCTTCATACTGATATTGAGGGCCTCTAAAAGATCTCGTCCTAATAGATGCATAAAATAGTTTTGCGAAACAGCAAGGGGTGGTAGACACATGTGGAAGGGCACTGTTCAAGGACGGCATGCTGATGTAGAGCGGGGGGAGGCAGAGACCCAGAGGCTCACAGGAGCAAGCATTTGTAAAAGAAAACATTTAGTCAGTGTTATGAGGTTCATATGCATTTTTTTGAAAATATTATGTAGTTTTGGACTTACTTTTGTTAGCTCCCACTTTAATGTTTGTTGTTTTTTCTTTATGTAATTTCTTTTTTAAATAACCAACTTGTTATTGTTGTACACAATCACACACACATTCACTTCTTTTTTAGGCTTTTCTTTCCTTCCTCGTTTTAGGTCCATTAGGTATATTTTCCTTCTTTTTAACGTGGCACGGAGGTTTTTATTTAAGTCTTCTCACAGACTTTAACAGTATTAAGAAAGTTAGTTGTTTACGGAGGTTGGATGCTGCCCATCCCAGACCACCTGTTTTAAGAATCCTAAGACCGCACATGGTAAATTTAGAAATGGAAGACCGGTTTAATTCTTGCAAGAATGAAACAAATCAGACACATGCACATGGATGGACGTGTATTGAGCTGACGTGTCAGTCATAGATGTGAGTTTACGTGTACATGACACTAAGTGTACAGGACAGAGTGTCCCTGAACAATGAGATGTAGATGTAGTGCAAAGTGTTGTCTTTGTCTTGTTTGGATTAGCGTGGCGCCAATAGGAGATAGGCCTACAGCTAAAGACGTGATTTCATAAGTGTATATGGAAGCATATGAACTGGAGCAGGAGTGAGAACATTCAGCAATAATCTACAATTTCTATGATAATTGTCAGTAATATTAAACCATTCTGAAATAGTATAGGTACAATCCTTTTCTTTGTTACAATGGGTACATATTAACCAAATTAGCATTTGTAATAATGAGTCAATCAAAAATCTATGTACTGTATGAATTTTAGGAATTCAATGGAGACAAAATTGGTATTTTTTTTTATTATTACCAAAAAGCAATTCTAAAAAAAACTAAATTTGGGCGGTGTAAAACATCTAATAAACCACCCTCCAGGCCAAAAAATGTATTAATTAAAATAATATCAGATAACCATTAGATGAGCATATAGACAAAATTATCTTTGCTCTGTTAAATATGAATGTGACCAATAGAGAAAACAAGTGAAATTATTGTGAAATGCTGATCTGCCATTTTAACAAAAATGGCTTCCTTCACTCCTCTCTCAAACCATCTGGCCTCTCTGGACAAAAATCAGCAGTGGTGGACGAAGTACACAAATCAAGTACTTGAGTTAAAGTACAGATACACTAGGTAAAATATTACTTCAGTAAAAGTAAAATTACTCCCTTTTAACTTTCACTTGAGTAAAAGTACAAAAGTATTTGCCTTCAAATGTACTTACGTATCCAAGTACTATCATTTATTATGGCTATAATGCCCTTATAATTTTTGTCAGTCTCTTGCCCCCTTTAGGCGCCAGGGTTTATTCAAAAAATACAGATTTTTGAGATACAAATTTCAAAAGGCTGTGGTTTGAAAATGATAAGAGATAGAGTCCTACTCTAAACTAGAAAAAGGTCAGGTATGACACAAAGTTTATAAGTAAATAAATTTTAAGCATCTAATTTGCATATAATTTGCATACCATGACATTATATATTAGCGGTTATGTTATTTACAGTACATACACACTAATGAACATATTATAATAGTTTTTTTTCTTATTCTGAAAAAAAAAAAAATTATAACAGTAATTTGTAAAAGCAACATTACCAAAATAAAGAATAACTACAACTTCTAATATACCATAACTAGTAAAACGTATGCAAACAGTTATGAGAAATATACACATGTACTGTATGTGTGTGGTTGCAGTTGCTTTATCTTTTCTTATCCATCCATGTGGCATAGTTAGGACCTCTCATAAAGCACAGCACACAGCCATCACTTTTATTACAATCGCTGCTTTGATTAGCGCATTCTCGCTGACTATGTTTACCCCTGCCTCTCCCTCCTCTACTGGGTAAAGTGTCAGGATGAACAACACGTATTTGTCCCAAACAGCTGTCAATAGAAGCCGCATTATTCCCGACCCCCCTGTCACTACTGCGGCCACTGCAGTACACCCGCCCCGGCTTCTATCACCTGTGCTAAAGGTAAAGCAGCAGGTGCTAAAGGTAAGGCTGCAGGTGCTAAAGGTAAAGCTGCAGGTGCTACGCGCTCACGGCTTCCCTTCTCAACCTCCCCTTCACTACCACGGCCAGAGCGACTAGTTTCCTCCCGTTTCTTTCACTGATGTTTGGCAAAATGTGGGAAAAACAGCGTGTGCTTTATGAGAGACACTGAGAAAGGCACGAGCAGCGGCGCCGCTGTCCAAGTTACACACGCACTCACTCTCGCTCATTCTCACTTTCACTCGGCTGAAAAGACTCTAAAGGTAGATGTTCTCCCTCAGAATCAGAGTCAGCCATTACTAATACCAAAGCTTCATCACAGATGTATTTTTTATTTGTTATTTTCATGTTTAGCAGCTCGCGTGTAGAGAATGAGGCTTCTATTGAGCCGGTCCTGACACTCCCACTGAGGACGTCTTTGAGGTCTTCTACAAAATTTTTTAATGGCAACACAAGGAACGACTAATTTTGCAAAATGTAATTGAGTAAAAAGTAAGATATTTGACGTTGAAATGTAGTGAAGTTAAAGTAAAAAGTATCCCTTAATGGAAATACTTAGTAAAGTACAGATACTGGAAAAAACTACTTAAGTACAGTAACGAATTACATTTACTTCGTTACTGTCCACCACTGAAAATCAGACATTGCTGTCCTCAAAGGAATGTCCTTTCTCTTTGAGGTGGAGGTGGACTGCAGACTCAGGTCCTCCAGGATTGGCTCTTCTGTGCTGATACATCCTCTTGTGAAGCTGTTGTTTTGTTCACAGACAACAATCACATTCAAACATAAACAAGCTCAATCAAACAGACGTTGAGAATTTGAACAGAGAGACGGGACTTAAGGAAAGAAGCCTGAAAAACGCTAATCCGATATTAGGATAAACATTATTAAGCTTTTTTAAGGTTATATTATTTATCAGTAAAAAAAAAGTGTAAAATAGGTAAAAATCTTTATTTATTTTGATGTAAATATATTATCTAAAATGACTAAGCAAATTAGCAAACCCGATTCCCAAAATATTGGTAGACTGTACAAATTGTGAATACAAAAATGATGTTGGAAATTTCTAATTTCTTGACATTGATAACATATCAAATGTTGAAAGTGAGACATTTTGAAATGTCATGCCAGATATTGGATCATTTTTGATTTCATGAGAGCTAGACATTCCCAAAAAGTTGGGACAGGTTGCAATAAGAGGCCGGAAAGGTTAAATATATATATATAAGGAACAGCTGAAGAACCAGTTTGCAACTTACATTTACATTTAGTAATTTAGAAGACGCTTTTATCCAAAGCGACTTACATTAAGCTTCCATTCACCAGTGTTACAGCTGGAACACCTCTGGAAGCAAGGGGGTTAAGTGTCTTGCCCAAGGACACAACAACAGTATGAACTGTGGTTAGAGCAGGAATCAAACCACCAACCTTCCGGTTGAAGGACGAACACTCTACCACTGAGCCACTGCGCCCAAATGAACTTATCAGGTCAATTTGCTTGGGAATAAAAAGAGCCTTTCAGAGTGTCAGTGACTCTCAGAATTCAAGATGGGCATTCCTCCAATGCTGCAGCGAAAAATAGTGGAGAAATATCAGAAAGGAGTTTCTCAGAGAAAAATTGCAAAGAGTTTGAAGTTATTATCATCTACACTGCATAATATCATCCAAAGATTCAGAGAATCTGGAACAATCTCTGTGCGTAAGGGTCAAGGCCGGTGAACACAATCCACCGGGCCATTTGCCGTTCCCAACTAAAACTCTATAAGTCAAAAAAGAAGCCATACCTAAACATGATCCAGAAGCACAGGTGTTTTCTCTGGAGCCAAGGCTCTTTTAAAATGGACTGTGGCAAAGTGGAAAACTGTTCTGTGGTCAGCCAAATCAAAATTTGATGTTCTTTTTGGAAAACTGGGACGCCACGTCCTCCGGACTAAAGAGGACATGGACAACCCAAGTTTTCATCAGCGCTCAGTTCAGAAGCCTGCCTCTCTGATGGTATGGAGTTGCTTGAGTGCGTGTGGCATGGGCAGCTTACACATCTGGAAAGGCTCCATCAATGCTGAAAGGTATATCCAAGTTCTAGAACAACATATGCTCCCATCCAGAGTCATCTCTTTCAGGGAAGACCTTGCATTTTCCAACATGACAATGCCAGACAACATACTGCATCCATTACAACATCATGGCTGCGTAGAAGAAGGATCCAGTTCTGAAATGGCCAGATCTTTCACCCATAGAAAACATTTGGCGCTTCATAAAGAGGAAGACAAAGAAGACCTAAGACAGTTGTGCAACTGGAAGCCTGTATTAGACAAGACAACATTCCTATTCCTAAACTTGAACAACTTGTCTCCTCAGTCCCAGACGTTTGCAGACTTTTATAAAAAGAAGAGGGGATGCCACACACTGGTAAACATGGCCTCTTCCTAACTTTTTTGAGATGTTTTGATGCCATGAAATTTTTCCCTTAAAAATTATAAATTTTCTCAGTTTAAACATGAGATGTTATCTATGTTGTATTCTGGATAAAATATTGAAACTTGAAACTTCCACATTGTTGCATTCTGTTTTTATTCACAATTTGTACAATGTCCCAATTTTTTTGGAAATCGGGTTTGTAATAAACTACTGGTTTGGCTTTTTACAGTGCACCTTTATCCTGACTCTGTCAGGTAGAACTGCTCCACAGAACATAGTCGGTTTCAATCTACCATCTGAGACGGCTCCCGTTGAAAGTGTTTGCAAAAGGGAGGGACATTCTGTCAAAACTTGTGGGTAACTTGATGAAGCACAGACTAGTATTCACCTACAACAATCTTTTCCTTCCAGAAAATCCTTTAGTGCCACACTTTGCTCTACTTTCAAAGAAGAAATACTCCTCTACTAGAGTAGAAGAGGGCACTTGTGGCTATTTTAGTCAAATTAAAAAACAACCTCTTCTGCCACCTCTTGTGCTGCCACATTATTGGTCACAGGAGGCCGGTGAGCCCATGGTTTGACTCTTCCCTTCCTTCATAAGAGGATTTACAAAGATTGTGAAAATAACTCTCTGCATTTGTCAGCTTCAGGCTGTAGCTCTTGTTTGGCTATGGCTTAAAGCGGCACCCCATAACCTTTGGCCAGTAGAGGGAACAGATCACTGGGCTGTCAGCAGCGCAATACTTGTTTACAAGAAAGAACCAGTCTTCTGAAACATTAGGTCATTTTGTGTCCTTGGGCAAGACATTTAACCCACCTTTTCTCCAGTGGTGTTCCAGCCGTAACACTGGTGAATGGAACCTAATGTACAGTGGGGATCAAAAGTTTGGGCACCCCAGGTAAAAAAAAATTTATTAATGTGCATAAAGACGCCAAGAAAAGATGGAAAAATCTCCAAAAGGCATCAAATGACAGATTAGACATCCTTATAAGAAGTCAAAAAAAGTTAGATTTCCATCATTTACACTTTCAAAATAACAGAAAACAAAAAAATGGTGTCTGCAAAAGTTTGGGCATCCTGCAGAGTTAATGCCTTGTACTGCCCCCTTTGGCAAGCTAGGACCTGACAGTGTCATGGATTGTTCTCAATCATCGTCTGGATAGACCAGGTGATGTCAATCTCAAAGGTTTTAAATGCCCAGACTCATCTGACCTTGCCCCAACAATCAGCACCATGGGTTCTTCTAAGCAGTTGTCTAGAAAACTGAAACTGAAAATAGTTGACGCTCACAAAGCAGGAGAAGGCTATAAAAAGATAGCAAAGCGTTTTCAGATGCCAATATCCTCTGTTCAGAATGTAATTAAGAAATGGCAGTCATCAGGAACAGTGGAAGTTAAAGCAAGATCTGGAAGACCAAGAAAAATATCAGACAGAACGGCTCGCAGGATTGTGAGAAAAGTAAGTCAAAACCCATGTTTGACTGCACGATCCCTCCAGAAAGATCTGGCAGACACTGGAGTTGTGGTACACTATTCCACTATAAAGAGATACTTGTACAAATATGGACTTCATGGAAGAGTCATCAGAAGAAAACCTCTTCTATGTCCTCAACACAAATATCAGCGTTTGAAGTTTGCAAATGAACATATAGACAAGCCTGATGCATTTTGGAAACAAGTTCTGTGGACCCGATGAGGTTAAAATAGAACTTTTGGCGGAATGAGCAAAGGTATGTTTGGAGAAGAAAGGGCACAGAATTTAATGAAAAGAACCTCTGTCCAACTGTTAAGCATGGGGGTGGATCGATCATGTTTTGGGGTTGTATTGCAGCCAGTGGCACAGGGAACATTTCACGAGTAGAAGGAAAAATGGATTCAATAAAATTTCAGCAAATTGTGGATGCTAACTTGATGCCATCTGTGAAAAAGCTGAAGTTAAAGAGAGGATGGCTTCTACAAATGGATAATGATCCTAAACACACCTCAAAATCCACAGTGGATTACATCAAGAGGCATAAACTAAAGGTTTCGCCATGGCCTTCACAATCTCTTGACCTCAACATAATCGAAAATCTATGGATAGACCTTAAAAGAGCAGTGCGTGACAGACAGCCCAGAAATCTCAAAGAACTGGAAGACTTTTGTAAGGAAGAATGGGCAAAGATACCTCAAACAAGAATTGAAAGACTCTTGGCTAGTTACAAAAAGCGTTTACAAGATGTGATACTTGCCAAAGGGGGCAGTACAAGGTATTAACTCTGCAGGGTGCCCAAACTTTTGCAGACACCATTTTTTTTTCTGTTATTTTGAAAGTGTAAATGATGGAAATAAAATCTAACTTTTTTTGACTTATTATAAGTCTAATCTGTCATTTGATGCCTTTTGGAGATTATTCCATCTTTTCTTGGCGTCTTTATGCACATTAATAAATATTTTTACCTGGGGTGCCCAAACTTTCGATCACCACTGTAAGTCGCTTTAAAATGAACGTGTCAACTAAAATGTAAAATAAATGTAACACTGCTGAATGTAAGTCGCTTTGGATAAAAGCGTCTGCTAAATGTAAATGTAGTGTTTTGTACAAATATAACTCCATTGTGATCTTGGGGCAGGAAAGTTAAATTGGAAGTTTGTGTCCAGCTGAAGGTACTGTGTCAATGAGATAGATATGATTCTACTGATGTTATGTAAGAACCATAAACATTGAGAATATACATTTTGATGCTTAAAGTTATGCAGGGCTGCTAAGGCAGCTTTGTAGTAGTTTGCAGTGTCATGAGGAAAATATATTTTATTGCATTTCCCACACCATCATAGGAATTAACACTTACTCTTTCATCTTTACCTTCATCTGTATGTAATAATGGAGCATCAGTTTGAACAAAATTCCACTGTTCCAACATAACACTCTTTTATGCATTTGGCTTTTTTCTTGAACGTGTCACTGTTTCACGGCTCTCTTCCATTAAGCTACTTCATTATGTCCACTTTCCTGAAAATTTATAAAAATGGTCTAAAAGTGTACTTTCCTCACTGCAGCATGTTGACCTTCTGACCCCACTTTGGGAAAGCGTTGCCGTTGAAAACTGTCAAAGTGCTTTGGAAAAGTTTTATTGCAGATAAGTATTTTAGTATTTTCTTTGTTTTTAGAATATAATTAGGATTTTAACATTTTTGTTTGTTTCTAATCTCAGCAAAATTTGATTTTCAGACCATGATTTCTCTATTGTCCTTTGTCTTTTCTAATTTTATTTTTTTTGACAGAGATCCCCATCAACTTTCAAAAAAACAGCTCAAATTGTCACATGATTGAAAAAATATAAAATTTCACACATTCTTCTCTTTTTTTTTTGTCGAAATAACCTGCTGAGTTGAAGTGCAACATGGTTCCGGTTTCTTCAAGAATCTGAATGCATCATCAAATCTCACCTGGGAGTAGACAGGATTAGAGGTTTTTGTCAAGTTAATCTTCCTTTTATTGGAATATGTTTTTCTAGTGTCGTAACTGTAATTATAACTAACTTTTTTTTGTTTATTGTAGACTCTCCTGAGAACACTTAAATGTGATGCTGATAAGAAATACTATACATAGAGACATAAATGGACTGATGTTTATAACACAGACATTATGCAGGTGTCGTGTGTGACTCTGTTCCTCTGAGGTTATTTTCTCTCCTTAAGGTCTGCACCAAGGTCCGCACTAAGAACTCTCAATTTGATACGCAGTATTCGTTAGGTTCAGTAACTATAAGGCCTAGTCCACAAGGACACGGGTATTTTTATAACCGGAGTTTTTCCTCCTGCGTTTAAAAAAAAATCCCGTCCACAAACGCTCGCATGAAAATGCAAAAACCCGCTATCAAGCGCTGTCAAGAGCATGCCACACCAGCAGGCGGCGATATCACCCTAATCGTAAAGGCATGTTGGCCAATCAGACCAGCGGATAACGGCGCACACTCTGACGTCGCAAGGCAAAAACGCCGGTTTTACTGTCCACACGACAACGCTGCAACCGGTGTTTCTGAAAATCCTCATCCTGGCAGGGGTTTTCAAAAATGTTCGGTTTCAGTGACCTGATACTGCGTTTCCGTGTGGACGAACGGCCGAACCGTGTAAAAAAAGTCCCGGTTATAAAAATACCCCTGTCCGTGTGGACTAGGGGTATTTAATGATATAAGTTTCACAGTTGTTACTCCCCTCAATTTCAATCATAGGCTTAGATTGTTCTTGGTTTCAACAGACATTTATTTGGACACGAGTCTTCTACATGTCTTGTACATGCTCATCCTGTTGAGAAGAATAAATAAAGTGCACATTAATTATATAAGAAAATACACTTAATTTGCTAATTACACATTAACACACCATCACGTAACTTACACATGTTCACTTACAGCAAAGCAATTAACACGATAAAACGCACATCTCATTGGCCTCTCTAACGCAAGAGGAATGAACTTGGACATTTATAGCTTCTTCTTAAACAATAAGACAATATAACTTTTTACAGACACGTTACTAGCGCAGCACCTTGTGTGGCTCTTCAACTTCTACTGCACTGGTAAAAACTATCCTGATTGCAACAATCAAAACCAAGTGGAACAAAAAATATGTTCCCTCCCTTTTCTATGGTTTTAGCTGATTAATATAAAATTAAATAACATATTATATATATATATATATAAAAAAAAAAAAAACTTTGTCCTTCACCCTCCGCGGGTGGTCTTATCCTTCGAGCTCGGGTCCTCTACCAGAGGCCTGGGAGCTTGAGGGTTCTGCGCAGTATCTTTGCTGTTCCTAGTACTGCACTTTTCTGGACCGAGATGTCTGGTGTTCTTCCAGGGATCTGCTGTAGCCACTCTTCCAGTTTGGGGGTTACTGCCCCGAGTGCTCCGATGACCACAGGCACCGCTGTCGCCTTCACCTTCCAAGCCTTTTCCAGCTCTTCTCTGAGGCCTTGGTATTTCTCTAGTTTCTCATGTTCCTTTTTCCTGATGTTGCAATCACTTGGTACTGCAACGCCAACCACAACGCCTTCCTCTGCTGTTTGTCCACCACCACAATGTCTGGTTGGTTCGCCATTACCATTCTGTCAGTCTGAATCTGGAAGTCCCACAGGATCTTGGCTCGGTCATTCTCTACCACCTTTGGGGTGTTTCCCACTTTGACCTCGGGGTTTCCAGTCCATACTCCGTACAGATGTTCCTGTACACTATGCCAGCCACTTGGTTATGGCGCTCCATGTATGCTTTCCTGCCAGCATCTTACACCCTGCAGTTAAGTGTTGGATTGTCTCAGGGGCCTGTTTGCACAGCCTACACCTTGGGTCTTGTCTGGTGTGGTAGATTTGGGCCTCTATTGCTCTGGTGCTCAAGGCCTGCTCCTGTGCAGCCATGATGAGTGCCTCTGTGCTGTCCTTCAGTCCGGCCCGTTCTAGCCATTGGTAGGATTTCTTGATATCAGCCACTTCAGTTATGTTCGGTGGTACATCCCATGTAGGGTTTGTCCTCCCATGATGGTCCCTCCTCCAGCTCCTCTTCCTCTGTTCCCCATTGCCTGAGACATTCACTGAGCACGTCATCTGTTGGGGCCTTATCTTTGATGTACTTGTGGATCTTGGATGTTTCATCCTGGATAGTGGCTCTCACACTCACTAGTCCACGGCCGCCTTCTTTACGGCTAGCGTACAGTCTCAGGGTGCTGGATTTGGGGTGGAACCCTCCATGCATGGTGAGGAGCTTTCGTGTCTTAACGTCTGTGATCTGTATCTCTTCCTTTGGCCACCTTATTACGCAGGGTATCTGATCACTGGCAGGGCGTAGCTGTTTATTGCCCGTGCCTTGTTCTTGCCATTGAGCTGACTTCTTAGGACTTGCCTTACTCGTTGGAGGTATTTGGCAGTTGCTGTTTTCCTTGTTACCTCTTCGAGGTTGCCATTTGCCTGTGGTATTCCAAGGTACTTGTAACCATCCTCAATGTCTGCTATTGTTCCTTCTGGGAGTGAGACCCCTTCTGTGTGGACTACCTTCCCTCTCTTCGTCACCATTCGACTACACTTCTCAAGCCCGAATGACATCCCAATGTCAGAGCTGTAGATCCTGGTGGTGTGGATCAGTGAGTCGATGTCCCGCTCACTCTTAGCGTATAGCTTGATGTCATCCATGTAGAGGAGGTGACTGATGGTGGCCCCATTCCTGAGTCGGTATCCATAGCCAGTCTTGTCGATTATTTGGCTGAGGGGTTCAGGCCTATGCAGAACAGCAGTGGGGATAGAGCATCTCCTTGGTATATGCCACATTTGATGGATACTTGTGCAAGTGGCTTGCCATTGGCCTCAAGGGTGGTTTTCCACAGCCTCATTGAGTTTGCAATGAAGTCTCTTAGAGTCCTGTTGATGTTGTACATCTCCAAGCATTCAGTGATCCATGTGTGTGGCATTGAGTCATATGCTTTCTTGTAATCAATCCAGGCAGTGCACAGGTTGGTGTGTCGGGTTCTGCAGTCTTGGGTGACTGTTCTGTCAACCAGGAGTTGGTGTTTAGCTCCTCTGGTTTCTTTGCCGATGCCCTTCTGTGCTTTGCTCATGTATTGATCCATGTGCCCACTTATCTTAGCCGCAATGATGCCTGACATGAGCTTCCATGTTGTGGAGAGACAGGTTATTGGCCGATAGTTGGATGGGACTGTACCCTTTGTGGGATCCTTCAGGATCAGGATTGTACGCCCTTGTAAGCCATTCAGGGTGCGTCCATCCCTTAGCAGCTGGTTCATTTGTGCTGCAAGGCGCTCGTGGAGTGCAGTGAGCTTCTTTAGCCAGTAGGTGTGGATCCTGTCAGGGCCCGGTGCTGTCCAGTTTTTCATACCTGAGAGTCTTTCTTGGATGTCTGCCGCTGTGATGGTAACTGGATTCTGTTCAGGGAGGTTGCTGTGGTCCTCAGAGCCACCAGCCACTGTGCATCGCTGTTGTGTGATGCCTCCCTCTCCCATATATTTTTCCAGTATTGTTCAGTTTCCAGCCTTGGAGGGTCTGCTCTGCTGTTATTACCCTGCCATTGAGCATACACTTTTGCAGGTTGAGTTGCGAACAGCCGGTTTATTCTTCTGGCTTCGTTCTCTCTTGCGTACCTCGTTAGGCGGCTGGCCAAGGCTTGGAGCCTTTGTTTGGCAGTTTCAAGTGCTTCAGGTCTTATAGCCAAGCATCTCGAGGTGCTGCGGAGGTGTATAGCATCTCATTGGTTTCAGTGATGGATGTGGTAGGGATCGCACTCAATGCTGCATTCACATCTTCTAGGAGACTTTCTGATGGTACTTCACTTAGCCGTTGTAATTGGCGTCAGGGTTGCCTTCATTGCCTGCATTCATTGCCTTCATTGCCTGCATTCATTGTCTTCTTGTCTTTCAGGTCAGTCGCTGCCTCGTTCAGCGTTATTGTTGGAGGATCGCTTCAATGCATCCCCTTCTAGGAGACTTTCTGATGGTACTTCTACTCTGACCTTGGCGTCGGGGTTGCCTTGCATTCATTCTAGCCATGATCTTGTCTTTCAGGTCAATCTCAGCGTTCAGCGTTATTTCAGCTGCATTTGGGGCTTCCCAATCTCCGGTTGGAACCCCCGTTGGCTATTAGTTTGAATAAAGCGAGCAGACACTGATTGCTACTTGCTCGTTTATTTAAAATTAACAGCAAGACAACCAGCAATGAACGTGCTGTTTTAAATAAATCACACACAGTAAACAAACCAAGTTCCGTGACAGGAACACCAACATGTCACTTTACCGGTTTAGTGACGATCTGACAGGAGGTAGCTATGTTGTCATCAAGCTTGCTCTGGTTACTGGCGCAGATACACATGTTTTGCGGCGTCGTCTGATCCGGCTTCTCATAGGCGGATGCGTGTTTCATTGTCTGCTCACCATGCTATTATGCCGTAGGCAGTCAATTGGTTGTTCTTGGAGATAAGCGGTTAACTCCGTGTAGCGCTCTGATCGGTAAAGGGCAGAGATTTCAGACCTCCAGTTTATCAAGAAATCTCAGATTGTGCACAGACCTCTCGAATCATCTCAGCAGCAGCAGCCTCGAAGCACCACTAACTCCGCCTCCGTTTCCTCGTCAGCTGATAGCAATTTCCCAGGCATCTTTTGTCTCCCAATCCATCCCCCATTGCCTCTGTATCGTGAAGGAAAGATGACTTTGCCAAAAGCTCCTGAGTGGCTGGCACTGTATTTGTGCTAATGTATGAGGCATATGCAGAGTTTCATTTATGATGTAAAGATACGCTCTAGTTCACAGTGCAGTGCAAGTAAGCTAGCGCTTCCATGTCACGGATATCATTGTCTGAGTATTTGCTATATTTTATTTATTAAAATACAGAATGCAATTGGTTGATGAAACATTCATTAAAATTAAGATAAAATTTGTACAAAACAGAATTCGTTTTTAAGAAAGGTTTTCTACAAAGCAATATTTAATGAAGTGGTAAATATCATGTCTGACGATTTACAAAACTTCATTAAGTGTGTAAAACTCCATGTCTCCCAATATATTACCTGGATCTTATGATCCAATCTAAAAAAAAAAATAATTTTGGGATAAATGTTTGTAAAAGTTTAGAAAAAATATTTTAATGTATGCACATTTGGCGGTTATAGAGTTCTAATGACGGTGTTCAACTATAATTAGGGATCACCTATATACTACAGTCCACACTAGTTGTATCTCGTCAATCTCAAGTTGTGATAGCAGCTGCGGCTTGTGGATGTTGGAACACTGGGCTACTTTTGCTTCAAATGTAAGCCTGGATTTAATGGGTTTGTAGTAATCCATTCATCCATACTCTCTCTTCATGTAACCCCTCTATTTACTGGGGTTACTGGGTGAAGTAGTTTTTTCCAACAGCGCCTTGTTATCGATCTCGCCCATCAAATCGTTACTGGAGTAGCCCATTTGTCATCAAGTTGCTCTGATTCCCCAACACCTGATGTGACCTATATGTATATATAGATATATATGTTATTAGATAAAAAATATCAATAAATTTCTAGATAAGGCTCGTAGAGATAGGATAGATAGATCAAATCTCAAAACAAAATCTTCACGTAACATCAGACACACACTCGTTCTATTGACTGTTGTTGGTCACATGACACTGACAAATATATCTCAAACTTTTATAATGCTGGACACTTACGCCAAACAGAGGCTATTGACATAGAAAGACAGTAGATTTGTTAAATCTGCATTCCTTCATGTTTTTCTTTTAAAAGCTTTAGTGAACATCACCTCCACTTTCTGCTGCTGCTGAACCCAGACTTCACCACTGCCTGGAGCGTAAGGTAACATCAGACTACTACACAGCACAACGCAGCTTGTTTCCGTCTGATTGGTCACTGGGCTGACCAGCTTTGTTTTCTGAAACCCATTGTTAAACACAGATTTACCTTGCTAGCGTCGCAATTCAAGGCCCTAAAGCAGGGGTCCCCAATTTGCCTCAAGGGCTGAAATATGCCAAGCATTCAACACCAAGGGCCAGAAAATATATAATTTGATTGTGTCAGTATGAGACAATAACCTGTGACATAACCAGTATTTCTGACAACAATGCCAAAAGAACAACCTATGCATCCTAAGCAGAGAAAT
>CM044562.2:25431103-25481103 GCA_024416835.2 Perccottus glenii
AAATAGTTTTCCCTTTGGACAGGAACTGGGCACTGTGATAGTGTTCAGAACTGCCTTGACGCGCTCCTCAAAAGGCCAGATGATGGCTGATACCAGCGGAGATGAAGGTAAGATGGGAGTCACTTTAGAAGATGTTTCCTCCTTTTGGAATTACCGGGAAAGGGCATCAGGTTTCTGATTCCGGGAACCGGAATGACAAAACAAAATTAAACCGATTAAAGAGGACAGGCATTTGGCTGACCAGGCTGAAGAGCTGAGCAGAGGGCTGGAACTGAGCCAAGGGCCGAGACCGAGCCGGAGAACTGGAACCAGGGTTTGAGCCGAGCTGGAACTGGGACCGAGCTGGAGAGCTGGAACAAGGGCTGAGCCGAGCTGGAACTGAGCAGGTAAGTGGTCCAATGATCAGACAACAACAAAGGAGAGCAAACTACAAAGACGTTCTGAGGCTGGATGTTCACACCAGGCATGCTGATATCTGGCAGAGAAGAGGTGGACAGAAGACATTTAAATACCTCACTGATGGCAATAGGTAGCAGGTGCTTGGAACAGGTGGCAGTGATAAGGTGAAGGGGAGAGAAGTGGAGCGGATCCCTGAGAGAAACGGAGTGGATCTGAAATGCAATAGCTTTAACTAGTCTTGTCCAGCTGGAGAATTTTAGGAAATGCTCTGTCAGAGACTCAACTGTCGTTAAGGTGTGGTGTACAAGAACTTTATGTATTTCTGGGTCCTCAAGTGTCAAGTTCTCCCATCTTAGTCTCACCACTGGCAAGTTGATCTTGCCAGAGAAAACCTGGACCAATTAAACCAGTTGGAAGCAATGAGCTCCTTAGATTTGAGTCCTCGAGATGCATGGTTGGCAGGGTTACAGTGGCATGATAAAGTATCTGAAGCCTTTGGAATTTCTCACATTTCTGCATAAAATCACCATCAAATGTGATCTGATCTTTGTCAAAATGACACAAATAAAAAAACAGTGCCTGCTTTAACTAAAACCACCCAAACATTTATAGGTTTTCATATTTTTTAATGAGAATAACATGCAAACAATGACAGAAGGGGGAGGAATAAGTAACTGAACCTTCTGCCTTAGGAGACTTTGAGAGCAATTAATACCAATTTTTACCAAACAATTTAAGTCAGGGGTGTGTCCAATCACTGAGGAGTGGTTTAAAGCTGCCCTGCTCTTTGTAAAACACACACTTGGTAGGTATTGTGTCTTGATGAGAAGCATTGTCTGATGTGCACCATGGCTCGCTTAAAAGAGCTCTCTGAAGACCTGCGATCAAGAATTGTTGATTTGTATAAAGCCGGGAAAGGTTACAAAACCATCTCTAAAAGTCTGGATGTTCATCAATCCACAGTTAGAGAAATTGTCTACAAATGGAGAGAGTTTGGCACTGTTGCTTCTCTCCCAAGGAGTGGCTGTCCATCAAAAATGACAACAAGAGTTCAGCGCAGAATACTCAGAGAGGTAAAAAAAAGAACCCTAGAGTGTCTGCTAAAGACTTACAGAAATCACTGTCACAGTCCACTATCTCTGTGCATACAGTGCCTTGCGAAAGTATTCGGCCCCCTTGAACTTTGCGACCTTTTGCCACATTTCAGGCTTCAAACATAAAGATATGAAACTGTAATTTTTTGTGAAGAATGAACAACAAGTGGGACACAATCATGAAGTGGAACGAAATTTATTGGATATTTCAAACTTTTTTGACAAATAAAAAACTGAAAAATTGGGCGTGCAAAATTATTCAGCCCCTTTACTTTCAGTGCAGTCAAACTCTCTCCAGAAGTTCAGTGAGGATCTCTGAATGAATGTTGACCTAAATGACTAATGATGATAAATGGAATCCACCTGTGTGTAATCAAGTCTCCGTATGAATGCACCTGCACTATGATAGTCTCAGAGGTCCGTTTAAAGCGCAGAGAGCATCATGAAGAACAAGGAACACACCAAGCAGGTCCGAGATACTGTTACTGGAGAAGTTTAAAGACGGATTTGGATACAAAAAGATTTACCAAGCTTTAAACATCCCAAGGAGCACTGTGCAAGCGATAATATTGAAATGGAAGGAGTATCAGACCACTGCAAATCTACCAAGACCTGGCCGTCCCTCTAAACTTTCAGCTCATACAAGGAGAAGACTGATCAGAGATGCAGCCAAGAGGCCCATGATCACTCTGGATGAACTGCAGAGATCTACAGCTGAGGTGGAAGACTCTGCCCATAGGACAACAATCAGTCGTATACTGCATAAATCTGGCCTTTATGGAAGAGTGGCAAGAAGAAAGCTTAAAGATATCCATAAAAAGTGTTGTTTAAAGTTTGCCACAAGCCACCTGGGAGACACACAAAACATGTGGAAGAAAGTGCTCTGGTCAGATGAAACCAAAATCGAACTTTTTGGCAACAATGCAAAACGTTATGTTTGGCGTAAAAGCAACACAGCTCATCACCCTGAACACACCATCCCCACTGTCAAACATGGTGGTGGCAGCATCATGGTTTGTCCTGCTTTTCTTCAGCAGGGACAGGGAAGATGGTTAAAATTGATGGGAAGATGGATGGAGCCAAATACAGGACCATTCTGTAAAAAAACCTGATGGAGTCTGCAAAAGACCTGAGACTGGGACAGAGATTTGTCTTCAACAAGACAATGATCCAAAACATAAAGCAAAATCTACAATGGAATGGTTCACAAATAAACATATCCAGGTGTTAGAATGGCCAAGTCAAAGTCCAGACCTGAATCCAATCGAGAATCTGTGGAAAGAACTGAAAACTGCTGTTCACAAATGCTCTCCATCCAACCTCACTGAGCTCGAGCGATTTTGCAAGGAGGAATGGGCAAAAATTTCAGTCTCTCGATGTGCAAAACTGATAGAGACATACCCCAAGCGACTTACAGCTGTAATCGCAGCGAAAGGTGGCGCTATGTGCTATATGTAAAACACTGGCCAAGAATGGTGTTCATGGGAAGATTCCACGGAGGAAGCCACTGCTGTCTAAAAAAAACATTGCTTCACGTTTAATGTTCGCAAAAAGGCACTTGGACAGTCCACAGAACTTCTGGCAAAATATTTTGTGGACTAATGAAACGAAGGTTGAACTGTTTGGGAGGAACATACAGCATTATGTGTGGAGGAAAAATGGAACAGCTCACCAACATCAACACCTCATCCTCACCGTGAAGCATGGTGGAGGGAGCATCGTGGTTTGGGGCTGTTTTGCTGTCTCAGGGCCTGGACAACTTGCAATCATTAATGGAAATATTAATTCAAAGGTTTATCAGGATGTTTTGCAGGAAAAGCTAAGGCTGTCTATCAGACAGTTGCTAAAAAGAGGATGGATGCTGCAACAGGACAATGACCCAAAACACAGAAGTAAATCACCTTCAGAATGGTTTCAGAAGAACAAAATACACGTTCTGGAGTGGCCAAGTCAAAGTCCTAACTTGAACCCCATTGAGATGCTGTGGCATGACCTCAAGATAGCGATTCATGCCAGACATCCCAGGAATCTGACTGAACTGCAGCAGTTTTGTAAAGAGGAATGGTCCAAGATTGATCCTGATCAATGTGCCAGGCGGACCTGCAACTACAGGAAACGTCTGGTTGAAGTTATTGCTGCCAAAGGGGGGGCAATCAGATATTAAATGTGATGGTTCAGTTACTTATTCCTCCCCCTTCTGTCATTGTTTGCATGTTATCCTCATTAAAAATATGAAAACCTATAAATGTTTGGGTGGTTTTAGTTAAAGCAGACACATTTTTTCATTTGTGTCATTTTGAGATAGATCAGATCACATTTGATGGTGATTTTATGCAGAAATGTGAGAAATTCCAAAGGCTTCAGATACTTTTTTATGCCACTGTATCTTCTGAAGTGACATACTTCCACTGTGAAGGTTTAGTACTTTCCTTGATGCCCTGAATACGGTTCGCTACGAAGACATGAAAACACCTCGCTTCATTGTTTATATATCCTAAGACGAAGACAGAAGAATTCTTTAACATTTTCCAGTTCTAGTTCTCCTTTGATCATGTCACTTATGTACACTGCTACTACTGCTGCGGACAACTCCAGTCTTGGCACAGTAGTTACTTTGCTGGACGCTACTCTGGACTTGGCAATAACAAGTGAGCCGTGAACTTGTCCTGATTTACTGATTGCTCTTAAATAATTACAGACACCATATCCTGCAACACTTGTGTAACCTGCAAAAATGGTGTAGTCCATATCTCTGAACTTCTTGAAAGTCTGCGTTCAATCTTGACATGAGCAAGGTTTTTTAGATCTAAAAGCTAGAACTCCCAACGTGGCTTAAGCTCACTTGATAGAGGTTCATCCCAGGCTGTGTTATTACAACATATTTGCTGTAGTATTTGCTTACCTAGTAGAACAAAAGGCACAACAAGGCCAAGTGGGTCGTAGACGGAGGTTACAGTTGAGAAAACTCCTCGTCTGGAGAGTGAATGCTCCTTCACAACTACTCGAAAATGGAGATGGTCTGATGCGACACTCCATTTAACACCTAGGGCTCATTCAATTTGTTGCTCACCCAGGGTCTAGGTTTTTTATCGTCTCTACACAATCTTCTTTCGGGAGAGAGTCAAGAACTTGCTGCCTATTGGAAATAAACCTGTGTAGTTGCATATTTCCAGTGCTGCAGAGTTGTTTTGCTTAATGGACTAGACTGATAGCCTCTTTTTCTGAGTGAAAACTGATAAGACCATCATCCACATAAAAGTTTCTTTCGATGAATCTTATAGTTGCCTCACTGAACTGGCCTTGAACTTGTGCCGCTATGTACTTAAGACCAAGCTGGCGAAGAGGCGGCTCCAAACAAATGAACTTGCTTTTGGTAGACTGATGGACCGTTGATCCTCCAAAGTAAACAAAAATAGTCTTGATCTTCGACTCTGACTCTGAACTGATGAAACATACGTTCTATGTCACACATTACTGCCACTGGACCCTTGCGAACCGGCACAAGACACCTATCAGGTTGTTAGTTAGTTCTGGTCCTGTGAGCAGGTGATAATTTAATGACACACCTTCATAATTCAATGAGCAATCAAACACTACTCTTATTTTTAAATATATTATATTTATTTTATATATATTATATATAAAATATATATATATATATATATATAAAACTCAGGTTTTTGGGGGTGATACACTCCATGGTGCGGAGTGTACCAGGCAGGGTTTTTATCCAATTCTTCTGGTAGAACCCTTTCTGCATCTCCATGCTCTAATGTTTTGCTCTTAAATGTTGTATAGTCTTTGTGATATTGTTTGTCCCTTTCAAATCTTTTCATGAGACATTTGAGTCGGTGTTCTGCACAGCTTTTATCGTTTGCCAACCTTGACCTATTCTCTTTAAATGGCAAAGGTAGCTCACAATGTCCATCTGCTTTCACTTTCACTCCTTCTTCCATTATAGAAATAAAGCGCAGATCCTCTTGGGAGAAGTAAGAATCTTCCACCTTTCTTTCGTTGAAGTCAGACTCAAGGACTTTATTCACATCAGAGGGTGTGAATACTTCTTTGACTTGTGTGCGACAAATGTGTTTAGGTCACTGCTGTCATTTTGGACTAAACGGTGTGATATTTCCTCATTTGGTGCTTCTTTATTTTGTTTAATTTCCTTTATATCTATGTTAACTTCTTTGTTCTTTTTGATTACCTTGTCCCGTTCCTTGTGCAAACATGTGGGATGTTTTCCTTTGCACGAGTCTCAAACACTTCTCTTTTCACATTTCTTTGAATGGTGTCCAGGTATTGGGAATGGTATTAAGACATAAAACACTAAAACTAAAAAGACTAAAACATAGTCCTTTTGTTTGTACGAACTTGACTCTTTCCATTATTGGCATGTCCATGAACTTTCGACATGTGTGAACACTATGGTCGAATCTTTCACAGAGAACACATTTCTTAGTAAATTGTTTCTCTTCGCCAGCACCTTAGCTCTGACACGTCGAGTCTTTGTGGGTTTAACCGTATCTGAGTCACTTCCCTTGAGTGCATGAAGTGACGTTATTGGGTCAACAAAGTTACTGAATGTTGGAAAGGAACTGTGCTGCTCTTCAAACTCAATGACTTTCCTATGCCATCTTGCTGTTAGCCAGTCAGGAAGCTTGCTTAGCATTTTATGATTTTTGCTGCAATCATTCAAGACTTCAAGACTCTTGATTTGTAGCATAGCAGCTTCATAGTTTCTGAGAAAGTCTGATGCTGCGTAGTACGCTGCATCTGTACCCAGCAGGAATAAACTTTTACAGCTCTTCTGGCCGATCCACCATACTACATACATACATACTTCCGGAGATAGTAAATCTTTTCATTCACTGGAATGTTCTTCCTGTCTATTAATGTCTGAAAGAAAATTTTCCAATCTTTGTACAGGAGAGGGTCGCTACCCAAAACAACAGGCTCTGGTACTGGTAGACGGCTTATATTGATGGACTCTGCTAATGCCCTAGCAAGTGTTGTGGTGCTATCTTCTTGTGTGGCATTGGTTGTAGGTTGCCACCTTTTGGTCTGTTGTGGAGCCAAAAAATGTTGCACACCTGCAGTGTGTTGTGATGGTGTGAGCTTAAGTTCGGGCAGACTAAATGACTTAGGAGCATCTTTTCTTTGTTTAGCATTTTTGTGTAGAAGGTCTGAGATTTGGGTTGCTTTCTTGCTCATACACTTTCAGTCGTGCTTTGGCAACATCCATTTTCTTTACAGTTTCTAGATGTTCTATCTCTCTTCGCTTTTGTTCTATTGCACATTTTCTGCTTCTTGTTAATCTGCTTCTGCTTCTTGCAAATCTTTGGTTGGTTTTCTACTTCAAGGATTTCAAGCTTGTTTCTTTTGCGATCCATTTTCTCCATAACTTTCAGAGTAGCTTCAGTTGCAGCTAGTTCAGCTGCGGCTTCATGTTTCTTTACATATAGCCTGCTGCTTGAACTTGAACATGTGCTGCTTGAACTTCTGGATCTTTGGGAGGCTGCTGCATGTCTTGAGCCTTTAGCTTTTTGGGATGCTGCTGAAATGAACACTGAACCAGCTTCACTCCAGCAAAATGATCTCTTTGATGGATCTTTAACATTTTCTCCTTCTGCAAGACATGCTTGTGCTTCTTGTATGAGCTTTTGAGAAACAGCATCACATGTATCCACTCTGCGACGAGTGTCTCCATCAGGAGTTTCATAACTGCACAACTTGTCATAGGCTTGCTTTACTTCTGTTGAGGTATATTGGATTTGAAGAATGCGATCATATAATCTTGCACTGACAGGTGCTTCTAATGTTCTTTTAACTTGTTTAGCAGCAGCTTTTCATTCATTATAACTTGTCTTAAAGCGAGTCACTCTTTCTTCTTTCAGTAAGTTTCCTAACTCTTTGGCTTTTCCTTAAGCTCTGTTCTTTAGCAACTTGACTTGTGCTTGGCTCTTGTGGGCTTGTGGGCTTGAGTTTTATCATCAGGACTTACTTGTTACTGCAACTCCACAGCTTCGGTGTCACAGTCTTCTTGATCAACCATGTCACTATTCTAGTGTGCTTTTAGACTTTGTTACTTGTGACTTTAACTCAGCTAAGTGATATCACGCTCTTAAATGTGCTTATGAACTTCAATTGCTTCATTTTTTAAAGATAAACTTAAATGTGTGTCAAACACCTGAACCCAAAATTAGAATACAAATTTCACTTGTTAAAAAATAAGACAAATGTTCTTCAATATTTATATATAGAAATAAAGACTTCACCTTGATATACTCTTAAAATGAACAAAATACTACTTAGCAACAGTCACCTTATATAAAACAAGCAATAACAAGCTTGGACTTTTTTTTTTTTTTTAACAACTGCAATTTACCCCTTTAAGCACTTAATAGTCCCATTAAACTTAGCAAGATTAATCTACTCCACATTTAACTTGTTTTAAATGTGTTACTACTTCTTAGCTCGATCACGCTGCACTCTTGGACCTGAGTTGCTGGTGTTTTGGGCTTAACATGCATGCAGTCCGTCTTTCCCTTTAACGATTGAGAGCGACGTAACCAATCAACCGGCAGCTTGTTTAACGATCTGTTAAAATAGTTATTAGGTTCGGCAAGAATTCAGATGACAGAGACAGCCCCACTTGGAATTTGGAATAGATGGTCACAGTTTATTATCTTGCAAGAGGATCACTTCATACAGCATTTAGTAGTACAGCATGAAATGGTTCAATGAGCATTACATACAGACAGTTTTTATATGAATGTGGACACCCCTGTTGGAAAACAGAGCATCCTTGAAGATTGGTTTAGGTGTTGTGGCACTGATTAGTCTGACGCCAACAAAGAATATATCTGATTTTATCTGGTGTCTGACCCAGCTTGATCAACACTATGTCACATAAGGATGTTACAGTTCAGATCAGTCATTATTCTCTTAACAGGATCTGCTGCGACTGGCATCGCTCTCTTTTCCTCCAGCACAAAGTAGGCTGTGTTCAGACTGTTACTCCCCTCGAGTCCAATCATAGGCTTAGATTGTTCTTGGTTTCAACAGACATTTATTTGGATATGAGTCTTCAATATGTCTTGTACATGCTTATCCTGTTGTTCTTTAATTGCCCTAACAATGCCGTCAGAACTAACAAAAGAAATACATAAAACTTAAATTAATTATCTATGAGCAGTGTTTTACACATAATAATAAATAAAAAATACATACAAAAAGAATAAATAAAGTGCACATTCCAACATATAGGAAAATACACTTAATTGGCTAATTACACATTAACACACCATCACGTAACTTACACATGTTCACATACAGCAAAGCAATTAACACAATAAAACATATACCTCAATGGCCTCTCTAACTCAAGAGGAATAAACTTGGAGGTTTGTAGCTTTTTTTCTTAAAACAAACAAAAAAAAAATATATAACTTCTTACAGACGTAACTCTAAAAGACACATTACTAGCGCAGCACCTTGTGTGGCTCTTCAACTTCTACTGCACCGGTTAAACTATCCTAATAGCAATAATCCAAAACCAAGCGGATGATGTTGTCCTGTTGGATCCATTAAGCCAGGACCTTCAGTGTGCACTGGGACGGTTTGCAGCCGAGTGTGAAGCAGCTGTAATGAGAATCAGCACCTCCAAGTCCGAGGCCATGGTTCTCAGTTAAACTGTCTTGGGGTCTTGTTCACAAGTGAGGGAAGGATGGAGCGGGAGTTTGACAGAAGGAGCTGAGCTGCAAGGCAAACCACTCAATTTACCTGGTTTATCTACGTTCCTACTCTCATCTTTGGTCATGAGCTTTGGGTCATGACCCAGAGGACAAGATCCCATCCGAAATTAGCTGGGCGCTCCCATAGAGATAGGGTGAGGAGCTCGGTCACTCGGGAGGAGCTCAGAGTAGAGCCGCTGCTCCTCCACATTGAGAGGAGCCAGCTGAGGTGGCTTGGGCATCTGTCCTGGGTGCCTCCTGGACGCCTTCCGGGGAGGTGTTTCATGCGCGTTCCACTGGCAGAAGTCCCCGGGGAAGACCTAGGACACGCTGGAGGGACTATGTCTCTTGGATAGCCTGGGAATGCCTCGGTATTCCCCTGGAAGAGCTGGAGGAAGTGTCTGCTTAGACTGCTGCCCCCACGACATGCTTTGCGTTTTACGTAATGAAGATCTAGGCCTTAGTCTTTTTGTTTTTGTGTATATGTTGAACATGGAGAAGGGGCTTTTAGTAGGACATGTAACCACAGAGCTACTGTGAAAACAGGCTCAGTACTTTTGTACATGTAATTTTCAGTTTTAGAAATCCGTGTCTAAATGTGACGCTTTCCTGCTAACTTGTCTGAGTCACGTTATGTCTATTTCTTGTATATGTACATACAAGCATGCATGAGTTGATGTAATTATCTATTCTTTCTCCTATTGCATGTTTTGAATTAAAATTGTTGATTTCTGTTTTTCGAACTGATTGCTTTGTCTTACATAAGGGATCTCATGTCTTATATACACCCTGCAGGAGACCTAAACATCTCAGTGCAGTCATTTTCCCAAAACATCACAAGCACCCAATACATTTTAATTCTTATACAGCATTTTGTGTGATAGAACATGAAATCACAAAGAAAACCTCGAAACACTGTAAACAATGTAGGCTGTGGTAATGTAAATCTGTGTACATGTGGTGGCTGTGTTGTTCACACTGGTTTGGGAGAAGGGCCTGCTCCGATAAGAACTGTAAGCTCTGCCTGTGATTCTGCCTACTCTGTCCCTGCACACACATGTAATCTGCACTTTTATTCACCGGTATACCCTGCTTCCATTCCTTTTTATTTATTTATTTAGTTTGTTACATTTAGCTTTCACACTGTCACACTTTGCCTTAACAGTTACATGGAAATATATTTACATGAGACTAGTTAGAAAAGCTATTGATTAACAATAGTTAATCAACAGTAGTTAACAATAGTTGAAAACTCCTTTATGTATGTATAGTGTCTTTGATAGAGACATACACCACACACAAAATGAACGCAAAAATTATTTGAATAACTGGCACATTTCAAGAGCATTAAGGTGGTGAAAATTGTTCAGTCATTTAATATTTGCAGTGTCCTGAAGAAGAGAGTGAATGGTTGTTTGTGTATGTCTTTAGTAAAAGGCTTCAAAGAATGCTCTGGACCTAGGTTTAGAGGTGTCAATTGACAAAGTCCCTTGGATGATAACAAAACGTCCTCACCTTCACCTACGTCCCGATGCCTTCTTTGAAATCTTTTCTTGAATATGTCCTGGATGACTTAGAACCTCCACAGATACAGTTGTGCTCATAAGTTACCCTGGCAGAATTAGTGATTTCTTTTGGCTGTTTTTCAGAGAATACGAGTGATAACACAAAAACCTTTTTTTCACTCTTAGTTAGTGGTTGGGTGATTTATCGTCAAACAATTGTGTTTACTCTTTTTAAATCATAATGACAACAGAAATTACTGACCTTTTCTAACCTTGAGCAAACGTTTACATGCCCCAGTTCCTAATACTATGCATTGCAACCTTTAACATCAATGACAGCTTGAAGTCTTTTGTGGTTGTTGTGGGTGAGGCTCTTTATTTCATCAGATGGACTGATTAGCAGATTAAACTGCCCATTCGTCTTGACAGTCTTCTGTCTTGCATGAACTGCACGTTTGAGATCTCCCCAGAGTGGCTCAATAATATTGAGGTCAGTAGACTAAGATGGCCAGTCCAGAACCTTCACTTTATGCTGCTGTATCTGATGACAGATTGACTTGGCCGTGTACTTTTTTCCTTTCAGTATTTTCTGATTAGATGCTGCATTCATTTTTTCCTGTGCCTTCCGAAAACAAACAGCAGTGTCCTAGTTGCTTGTCCCCTGGTTTTACTCTGTGGTGGCATAGTTCTGCTGAGGCCTGACAACTGCTGCCTGGTCTCCTTAGCTTGAATGGTTCGCTGCAGTGCCTCTAGTGTGGCAGTCATGGTTCCACAGTAACAGTGCAGAGAGTTTTGCGACAATCCTCTGTCAAGGTAGACTGTGACAGCCAAACCTGTGAGCGATTCTGAACAAGGTATGAATGGGCATTCAGGCTCTTTTTCGTGAGCCGGCTCATTTCACCCAGCTCACTGAAAAGTGCGGCTCTTTTGGCTCACGGCTCTTTAAATAATAAATGTTTTAACTATTACTTTGACTATGATATATTTGAAAACAGTTCTAATTAAATTATTAAATGAAATCATACTCACAATGTCTCACAATTTATTTAAAAATGTATTAAGTTGATATTTAAAAAATAATACTATTAAACATTTGCATTTAAACATTTTTGCCAATGCAATATCAGTTTGGCCTTTTTTTGCCACAGACATTGACTTCTGCATAAACTGGTCCATTACAGAATACTGCGTTGCTGTGGGTTGCAGAGTAGGCCTACTTGACCTTCTCGAAGCTCCACTAGCTTCACAGTTGGGTGCACAGTTCGCATAAACCGGTGTAGGTTGTGCGTAGAACTGGCTTTATATGAGATTTTGTTTTGGTGTATGTTTGGTGCGTGTGTGTGTGCGCACAGTTCAGCCCTTCCTCCTAATATAATTGGTTGACACCGCGTGTATGATTGACAAGAACAGACAGTTGAAACAAATGAGTGTGTGTGCCTAGGCTTATATAATTATATTTGTGTTCTTTAAATTATTAGTCTATTTTTTTATTAAATTAAAATAATTCATTATTTTATTATTACATAATGATTTAATTACTATTAGGCTTTATTTTAAAAAAACTAGAGTCGGCTCTTCAGATATGTGAGCCGGCTCCCATTGTTCACTTAAAAGAGCCGGCTCTTAGAGCCGACTCACTCGCAAACGTCCCATCACTAGTTCCAGTGCCATGGGTAAAACAGATTGCACCAAGCTGTCCCCTGTCTCACTCACTGAAATCAGAGCAGATGAAAAAGAGTCAGCCTCAAAAGCCCCCTCATCGAGATCATGCCAAAAAATGAGAGGCAGAGGCCGCCAATGAAAGAACATCATTCTCAAGATCTGGGGCAGGCATGGGCGGAGTGGATACTCTGCCGGGGGGGTTCAACTGGCAAATTTGAAATAGAGATCTGCCATTTCCGCAGATAAATGATCGACCTTAGAACTAAGAGCACTGTCCAATTTCACCCTCTTCCTAGGGGGAGTTGTCACAATCCATAGACTCCTGCTCCTGCTCCTACTTCTAGGCAGAGTTAGCGCCAAATGCACTGAAGGTAGGAGATCTCCTTCAGAAGACAGCTGCGCCAGTCTAGTCGCCCTCAAAGTATGTAACTGCAGTTCATGCGTGGGTTGTCAGTGCCTCCATCAGGTGATCAAGGCCGAGACAGACTCGACATAGGTCATGTCCATCATCTGCCTGGAGTGAGGCCCCACAGGTTACACAACAGTGAGCCCCTTTCATGGTTGCACCAGGGTGTAAAAAAGGCAGGGATGCAAAATTACGCTACACACTAGCCACACTAGCCATCTACCCAGCAAGGATTACCACCACAGCATTAATAATTAGCCCGAAGTATTCAAACAGGTCAATGCTGTGGTCAAGCAATAACACAAGATCAAATAAGGTACACTAATCACAGAAACGTAAGCTGGGGGAGCACAATGTCTACACCAGCAGAGGCAAGAGTAAACACAAAGTGTATACAATGCTAGAAAAGAGCTCAGATTAGAGCTAAACATTAAACAAATCAGTGTTCTACAAAAATAAATAGAATGCTGCTAAGTATCAAAATAGCTAGCCGCAATAGCAAAGAAGGAGAATACAACCCAAACCAAAATAAAGATGGCCGCGTGAACACCTAATAATTCAGATCTACAAATGGATCTAGTTGAACTCAAAACAAAACACTGAGTTGAGGAAGAGGATGTATGCACCCCTACCCCAACAAACTAAACGAAAGTTACCCGAAAACAGTGTAACCACTGCTAGACGCCGCTAATCAAACTAAACAGAATCAGCTGACTTGTCCAACGCTGTTAGCCCGGGAGAATAGACCGTGCACGCTTACTACCCGGCAGAGGTGAAAACAACAATACACTTACGTAACCAAACAACAAACAAAAATATAAAGTGCTGCAGCCCTTGGAGGACAAGAAGCTCACTCCCCCGACCGATAGTCACAGGGCTCCCAGCGACGAGACAGAAAGGGTTTAGTGTGCAACAAGCTTTGATGAAAAGCGATAAACATGCACAAGTAGCGCCAACTGCGCACTAGAAGAAAAAAGGAACAGAGCCCTGGATGACACTGGAATATATTACCACCGGTAGGTCATCCAGGGGTCACAGGTGTGACTTTTTTGGTATTACTACTCCAACTGTGCATGCGCGAAGAAATCATTCAGTGCTTTCTTGGTTCTTGAAGGTAAGATTCTACTGCTTCCGTGGTACAATACAGTGACAAAAGCCATGATTATGATGGCTGGCTTATGTTGTGTCTGATACTAAACCTCCAGCCATCAGAACACCATAAGCAAGAAACTCATGAGCAGGCAACGAGTTCAATGCCATAGAGTCTTTATTGTAATGACAACAAATGACCCAAGTAGACTATCTCCAGCTCTACTGAACATCTGCACACCAAATTTGGGTTTTTATACATTTTTCACATGACAGTTTACAAATTTACAATTGCTCCTCGGGGGGACATAAGACCTCCTCCGTCTAGTGAAGACTTGACCATCCTCCTAACCTTTCTCCTAGTTCCCCAGTAACCTCTTGTATTAGGCACCCAGGGCCTTATCTTGACCAGATCTTCCCTGTATGTGTTTGTGTGCATGAAACTCAGCATGTTACCTTACATGAATACCTTACACTCTTGACATTATGTTTTCTGTTTTCTATTAATATGCTTCTAGATGTATTAATATAATATTTCATAAACCATAAGGCACATAATGTGAGCACATGTATAGGTGAATTAAAATAAATAAGTACACATATCCAAAATATAACACAACAAAAACCTGGTACTACTATATACTTATATACTTTGTAAATAATCATTCTCACTGTAGATTGTTAAAATTGATTCTTCAAGACAAGTTCTTATGTCTTTGCATCTGTGCTCTGTGGGTACTCGCCTGAATGCTTCAGATCAGCAAACGTCTACTGATCATGATCAGTTAATCAAGACTGGTTATTAGCAGCACCTGGCTGCAATTTACACTTAAATCCCATGGAAACACTTTGGGGTACACATTTTTATAGTTTTCTAAGGTCACAGGTAATATATCGTTGTTTGCAGTTGTATTAACCTCAAACTAATTATGTCGCAATCTAATAATATTTTGATTATTCATATTTTAAGGGGGTACAGTTAGGCTACTAGTCACTATTCCAGCTGACTATTTATGAAAGATCCAGTTTTAATTCTGACTAAATTTATTATTTGTAATAAGCAGAACTTGTTTGGGCCAAAAGAGGATGGGCAGTATTACACTGGGCAGGTGGCTATAGTGTTATGGCTGGTGTGTGTTTGTTAAAATTGTTAAGAGCAAACAATGTTACACCAACATTAAATATGGGCATGACATTGATAAAGTAGCTTGGCTCTGTTTGTTAAATCAAAGCTTACTTCTTGTAAGTTAGCACTACAGAATTAATCACAGCTCATTAAGTGCCATACGACATCCTACAACTCCGGCAAATAATCTCTGCTAAGTTAGAGCAAGAACTACCCATAAAACACAAATTATCTCAGGACATTTGCTTTTGTTATCTCAAGATAAGGGGACAAAATGAAAAATGTCTGAGAAAAAGAGTTCAAAAACTGGAGCATTCACATCATGTTACATTAACTCTTATGTAGGTGACTCTCACATTGGTAGTCTCCAGTCACTGCTCTGTGTCTGTACATGACTTTGCCTTCAGCAGAATCCCTCATATCTCAGGAGACTGTAGCAGTGGTTCCTGTTGATGTGTTCTCTGGAACGGGTGTGGGTAAATAACCATGCAGCTGAATTCTGAACGTACTGAGGTTTCTGGAGGTCAGTGGAGGGGAAGCCAGAGATGATGCTGTTGCAATAGTCCAGTCTGGAGCTTATGAAGGTTTAAATGTTTCGGCAGTGGAGGTGGAGAGGGTGGGACGGAGACGAGCAAAGTTTCTGAGGTGTAAAATTATATTTTGGGGATGTTTTGGAAATGAGTTTTGAAGGATAGGGTGGGGTCCGAGGTTCCTGATCGGGGAAGAGGGTGACTGTGTGCACATCGATGGAGAGTGAAAAGTCCTGAAAGCAGGGGAGGAGGGATTTGGGACCAGTTATAATAATCAGATTTATTGCAGTTTAGCTTGAGAAAGTTTGTTGTCGTACAAGATTTTATTTCAGTGAGGCAGTTTGTGAGAGTGGAGACAGTCTATGGGATAATGTTTTTTGTAGAGAGGTATAGTTGGATATCGTCAGCACAGAAGTGAAAATGTCCATGACGATGGATGATATGGCCTAGTGGTAACATGTACAGTATAAACAGAAGGGGACCAGGCACTGAGCCCTGGGGGACACCATGTGTTACAGGGACGGTGAGAGATGTGCAGTTGTTAATGGAGATGTAGTGGAATCTGTCAGAGAGTTAGGATTAGATCCAGGAGACTGCTGAACCACTTATGCCGATGTCGGACTGTACATGATGGAGGAGGATGGAATGGTCTATGGTTTCAAAGGCAGCATGGAGTGTTGGAGAAAGAAACAGAGTCTAAAGCTAGGAGGAGGTTGTTCGTGACTTCGAGAAGGGCAGTTTCAGTACTGTGGTGGGTGCGGAAGCCCGATTGAAAGATTTCATATAACGGATTGGAGTATAACTGTTAGAGGCAACAGAACGTTCCAGGATCTTGGAAGTAAAATGGAAGGTTTAAAATGGGACGAACATTTTCTAATTTGTCAGGGTTTTTTGAGAATTGGTGAGAGGGTCGCAAGTTTTAGTGCAGAGGAACAGTACCAGAGGTGAGAGAGCAGTTTATAATGTCCAGGATGAGTGAAGTGAGACAAGGGTGACATGATTTGATCAGTGAGGATGGGATGGGGTCCAGGGGGTAGATGGATAGTTTAATACTGGAGAGTAGTTTGTTTAGGTTGTAGATGGTTATGGGTGACAGGGAGAAGAAACAGTTGTCAGATCTTGGAGGAGGAACTGGCTTCAGGTCGGGTGGGATGGGTAGGTTCATGGAAAGCTTTTTGTGAATGTTGTCAATTTTAGTCTGAAAAAACAACCGTAAGTTATTGCTTTTCTCTGTGGTGAACGAATCAGAGATGTTATCCATTTGGGTAAGGAGTGTGTTTATTGTAGAGAACAGAAGGATGGATTGGATTGAAGTGTATGATACCCAGAGGTGTAAAGTACTTAAGTAAATGTACTTCGTTACTGTACTTAAGTATTTTTTTGGCTACTTTGTACTTGTACTGAGTATCAAAAATATAAGCATCTTTTACTCTCTACTCAACTACATTTTTGATTGAATACTTGTACTCTTTACTCCACTACATTTGAACTGACACTTAGCGTTACTCGCTACATTGTGTTTGTGCACGTCAAGTCAACTTTGTCTGCCGTGGCTACAGTAGGCGCCCTCATTGGAATGGAATATCGCGAGTGGGCGTGGCTGGCGGGTGACCGTGAATACGCAGAGTGCGCAGGTACGTACAGTTGTCACAGTACGAACACAGTTGTCTTTGAAAGATGGATAAAGCAAAAAAGCTGTCAGGGGCAACAAACAGAAAAAGAAAAAGTGAAAAGGAGATGGAGTGTAGGATTTAAAGTGTGACGTCTGTGCTTGGAGGCTTGCAATATTCATGTTAACAGACTAGCTAGCATTTGCTAACACTGGAAATATAGCAGCCAAATGGGGTTTAAATTAATGCTAGCTTAATGTGCAAAACCGAAGTTACTGAGCTGAAAACTGGAAAATATAAGGCAGCATGCCATGTACAATAAATTACAATCATTTGGAAAACAACTAATGCAATATCTCTGGTTTACCAAGATATCATGCAAAGATTTGCTCCAAACTTAGAGGCTTAATGTTAACAGACTGGTTAGTGTTTGCTAACTTTATTTATTAAGTTAATGTTGCTACAAGCTACATTTAGATTTTGGTTAAACCTTATGGTACCAATCCTATGCATGACATATCTCAATTTTATTAAGGTAAAATACTGGTAAATATAAGGTAGAATGCACAATAAATGACTAGAAGCTGAAAAACATAACTTATGTAATAAGTCTGGTTTACCATGGAATTATTAATAGATTTTGTTTAAGCATTAGCTGTTGATGTTAGCTGTGCTGTCGGACATACAGTCTGTAGTTACATCTGTTGGGTCTAATTACAGGCTCACATCTCTTTCTCTCTCTATATTCTATATTCTCTCTATATCTCTCTATTTTTTAAACATATATTACATTAAACATATATATATATATATATATAAAAAAACTTTGTCCTTCACCCTCCATGGTGGTCTCTTCCTTCGAGCTCGGGTCCTCTACCAGAGGCCTGGGAGCTTGAGGGTTCTGCAGTATCTTAGCTGTTCCTAGTACTGCACTTTTCTGGACCGAGATGTCTGGTGTTCTTCCAGGGATCTGCTGTAGCCACTCTTCCAGTTTGGGGTTACTGCCCGAGTGCTCCGATGACCACAGGCACCACTGTCGCCTTTACCTTCCAAGCCTTTTCCAGCTCTTCTCTGAGCCCTTGGTATTTCTCTAGTTTCTCATGTTCCTTTTTCCTGATGTTGCAATCACTTGGTATTGCCACGTCAACCACAACGGCCTTCCTCTGCTGTTTGTCCACCACCACAATGTCTGGTTGGTTCGCCATTACCATTCTGTCAGTCTGGATCTGGAAGTCCCACAGGATCTTGGCTCGGTCATTCTCTACCACCTTTGGAGGTGTTTCCCACTTTGATCTCGGGGTTTCCAGTCCATACTCCGTACAGATGTTCCTGTACACTATGCCAGCCACTTGGTTATGGCGCTCCATGTATGCTTTCCTGCCAGCATCTTACACCCTGCAGTTAAGTGTTGGATTGTCTCAGGGGCCTGTTTGCACAGCCTACACCTTGGGTCTTGTCTGGTGTGGTAGATTTGGGCCTCTATTGCTCTGGTGCTCAGGGCCTGCTCCTGTGCAGCCATGATGAGTGCCTCTGTGCTGTCCTTCAGTCCGGCCCGTTCTAGCCATTGGTAGGATTTCTTGATATCAGCCACTTCAGTTATGTTCGGTGGTACATCCCATGTAGGGTTTGTCCTCCCATGATGGTCCCTCCTCCAGCTCCTCTTCCTCTGTTCCCCATTGCCTGAGACATTCACTGAGCACGTCATCTGTTGGGGCCTTATCTTTGATGTACTTGTGGATCTTGGATGTTTCATCCTGGATAGTGGCTCTCACACTCACTAGTCCACGGCCGCCTTCTTTACGGCTAGCGTACAGTCTCAGGGTGCTGGATTTGGGGTGGAACCCTCCATGCATGGTGAGGAGCTTTCGTGTCTTAACGTCTGTGATCTGTATCTCTTCCTTTGGCCACCTTATTATTCCCGCAGGGTATCTGATCACTGGCAGGGCGTAGCTGTTTATTGCCCGTGCCTTGTTCTTGCCATTGAGCTGACTTCTTAGGACTTGCCTTACTCGTTGGAGGTATTTGGCAGTTGCTGTTTTCCTTGTTACCTCTTCGAGGTTGCCATTTGCCTGTGGTATTCCAAGGTACTTGTAACCATCCTCAATGTCTGCTATTGTTCCTTCTGGGAGTGAGACCCCTTCTGTGTGGACTACCTTCCCTCTCTTCGTCACCATTCGACTACACTTTTCAAGCCCGAATGATATCCCAATGTCAGAGCTGTAGATCCTGGTGGTGTGGATCAGTGAGTCGATGTCCCGCTCACTCTTAGCGTATAGCTTGATGTCATCCATGTAGAGGAGGTGACTGATGGTGGCCCCATTCCTGAGTCGGTATCCATAGCCAGTCTTGTCGATTATTTGGCTGAGGGGGTTCAGGCCTATGCAGAACAGCCTCCGGTTGGGGAGCACCTGTTGGCTCCCCTCTGACCTTGCGTCCTGGCTCCCCCTTGCCGTAGCATTTTTTGTGTTGTATCTCGTCAATCTCAAGTTGTGATAGCAGCTGCCGCTTGTGGATGTTGGAACACTGAGCTACTAGTTGCTTCGATGTAAGCCTGGATTGTGGGTTTCGTAGTAACCATTCATCCTACATTCTCTTCATGTAACCCCTCTGACTAGGGTTACTGGAGTAGTAGCATTCCAACAGAGCCTTGTTATTGCATCTCGCCCATCTCCGTCTTGTTCCAGTAGCCCATTTGTCATCAAGTTGCTCTGGTTCCCCAACACCTGACGCAGACCTTGTTTGGCCGGGCGACGTCTGAGCCGGCTTCTCATAGCATTTATTGTCTCTCATCATTATGAGGTAGGCAGTAGCGCGAAGGGCCTTGCCTAAGGACCCACACTGGATAGCACCCCGAGGGGGATTCGAACCTGGGTCCCCCGTGTGAATATATATATATATATATATATATATATATATATATATAGTTTTTAGTTTTTTTATTTATATAGCGCCTTTCCAGAGCTCAAGGACGCTTTACATATCAATTATTCATTCACTCCACAGTCACACACTGGTGGTAGTAAGCTACATCTGTAGCCACAGCTGCCCTGGGGCAGACTGACAGAGACGTGGCAGCCATTCCGCGCCTACGGACTCTCCGACCAACACCTTCAACATATATACACACACACACATGGCTCATGTTACAATTTATTCTCTAGAATGTTTGGTAGCAACATTGTTACTACTATTGGGCTGAGAACTGGCCAAAATTGTTGCTGCATAGCCCTCTAGCACTGGGTAGTTGCGCCCCTGAGTGCCAGCCCTGATTTGACTTTTTTTATTTTGTTTTTGTTTGTCCATTTTACTTATGCCATTTTTGAGCACTTGAGTTTGACTTGGACAGACTTGTTTAATCTGTGTTTTTGTTCTGCCGTGTCGAAATATTAAGGTGTTCAATTTCTTTTCTATATTAGGAAGTAAAACCTCCATAAACTTTCTTCTTTTTAACTGACCTACGTTATCTCTTTGTGTTGAGGTCTAGTGCATCTTTGAGCCAACATTCAGTATGAGTAAAATACCTAAGTACTTTTAAAATGGGATACTTTAAGACTTTTACTCATTGGTGACTTGTAACATGTAGTGGAGTAATTTTTACAGTAAGGTATCTGTACTTTTACTAAGTATGGCTTTCAGGTACTCTTTACACCTCTGATGATACCAGAATAGAATGAAGAATGGGTTTTACTGAGAGCTGTTTTGTGCAAGTGGGCATAGACGCAAATGGCACTGGGGACGGGGGGGACACGTCCCCCACAGATTCTGACCCATAATAAATAAATAAATTAGGGTTTCATTCCACTATACATTAGCCCGCTGCAGCCGCCCCTTTAATAATGCCAAACTTTGCGTTCACGGAAATGAATCGGACTTTCCAACACTAAAGCACAATAATAATCTACCAGTCACCATTATTTTGTACCACGCTCTCACTACACGCTGTTCTGTTGTCAATGAACACACACAGCGACGCTTCTGTCATCGTCGTTTGACGTTCTCTCTGTGTGCGTGCTACATCCGGATACGACTCCTGTAGCTGCCTCAATTGTGCCTGTAGCGGTAACGGTAACCATAGTGATCTTATAGTATAAGGACGATAGAAAAAGGCTTATACTTTCGTCTATGACTAAGCAGGTGGTTTTACAGACTTTTACTAACTGTAAAAAAAATAGGCCTACATAGGCTTTTTTACATCCTCTTATAGCTGGAATCTATGTTTATGGCACAGAAGATATAGATCATGTTTACAAAATTATGTTTATTCTTGTTTATGCTCTTAAAATATGGGCAATGGAAAAAAGATATAGTTCTTAATGAGTCACAGATTATTTGAAAGAGCTATTTCTAATAAATAAATTAAAACAAATAGTTTGAATTATTCTTAGACATTTGAAATAATAAACAACTAGTGAATTCTCAAGAATATGTTTTATTTCACATTGTTGTGAAAATCTAGTGGGGGTTAAGAAGGGTCTAGAAGGTTTACTGAAATTATAAGATTTAAAATGTTAACATTGTCCTCCTGGCTTGCAGGCAATTTTTGATGACAGTGAGGCAGGCCCTAGTCAGTCAAGTGAGGATCTGCCGGACGGCAGCCACAGTAGAAAAAGACAATATGAGGAAGCAGAGACAGTAGGATTGCAGACAGAAGAACCAGGGACAGAACAAGAAGGGCCCCGAGGCAACACAGAGGGAGAGGTTATTCAGCGAGCTCAACCACTTGCCCCATATGTACATTGTGAAGCACACTGTGTTAATTATGTTAATTTAGTTACACAACAGGTTTGCTCAGCCTCCAGTGTTGTGCGAAATGCACTTGACTGGATACATGACATTGGCACATTTTTTGGACAGTCTGGTAAGCTGAAAGACAGGTTTAAAGCCATTGTTGCAACTGAAGGAGAAGGACCAGCCCTGTCCATCAAGCCTTTATGTCCCACCAGGTGGACTGTACGCTCACCTGCTACCCGTGCTGTTCTCCGCCAATATGGGCTGGTACTAAATGCACTAGATGAGATGTCTGCAAGTAATTCTGAATCTGCAAGCCGGGCAGAGGGTTTACATGTTCGACTCCAACAGGGTAATGTTGTACTGGGACTTCTGCTTGCTTTAGATGTGATCAGCGAACTAGAGGTTCGAAACACATCTTTTCAGAAACACACTCAGACAGTGGAGGGCATGGTCTCTGCAGTCTCTCTTGTCCAAGATAGCTTGAGATCTAAAAGAAACACAGAACACTTTGAGGCATTCTTCAAGGAGGCAGGAGACAGGTGTGACAATCTGTCTCTAGAGCCCATTGTCCTACCACGCACACATAGGCCCCTAAAAGATATTCTGGGCAGGCTCCTGCATACAGACTTGGATCAGCGGTGGATTTTTACAGAGTAGAATTCTACCATGTCCTTGACACAGTAGATGCACAAATTACTGCAAGGTTTATGCAACCAGGCATTCAAACTGTAAAAGAACTGGAATACTCACTCCTGACTCCCATTACAAATGTTGCAGCAGTTCAAAAATACCCTGAACTGAATGGGTATTTTTGATCAGCACAACTGCAGATGCTGTGCATGCTTTGAAAGAAATTCTCCCTGTCCGTGGCCTATTTGATCAGGTAGAGACATTAGTAAGATTGTTGATAGTGGTGCCCATATCATCTGCCGAGGCAGAGCGCAGTTTTAGTGGGTTACGCAGATTGATATCATGGTTGCGATCAACCATGACACAAAAAAGACTCAATGGCATTGCTGTGTGTCATAGCCACCAAGACAGGCTCGACAGACTGGACAGACAAAAAACTGCTCAGCAGTATGTTCAGGGAAACGAAAGAAGGAGAGATGTTTTTGGGTCCTTCATTGAGTAAATTTGTTTGGCTGAGGGAATACTCAGTGTACTTACTTATTTTTATTTATGTTAATATTATTATTATGTGTTTATTTTTTGCATAGATTCTTAGCTTTTTTGTTAATAATGTATGCTGAGATAAGCAAATGTTCGATTAAAATTTTGGTAGGTGATTGGCGTACAATTTTATCATACATTGCTAGTGTTGTACAAGTAGGCCTTTTTTTTTACCTTTGTTCATTGTTGTTCATCTATAATGTCAAATAGAAATCCCACAATGGCTTTTTAGTGCAAACCATTAACCCAAATTGCGTAAAGATACTACAGTACTTCAGCACTAGTTCTAATTAAAGTTCAACACTGCTACTCCAGCTCCATCTGCCGCCTCATGCCTCGCAGGTCGCAGTGGCTCTCCATCCCTCACGGCGCCTTCTTCTTCCGAGCCACCGCCTTGGTGCCACTCTCCTGTTCGCACTTCTTCCCGGTCGACTGGGCCCTACTCCTGTGCTCTCCGTCTGCCTCCCTAAATTTAATAATTAAATATTATCTAATTTATTTGGGTTTATATCCTAAAACGTTACTAAAAAATTAGTAGCCTAATCCAGTGTTTCCCAACCTTTTTAAACCACGGCACACATTTTACATCAGAAAAGTCACAAGGCAGACCACTAAACAAAAATGGCACAAAAACTATATTTATTTAAATATAATGAAAATCTAGTCTCAATTTACTCAGTTTACTGAAACCTGGACCTGTTTAAACACAAAGTCAATAATCTTACGGGAATTGAAGAAAGACGCACACAAAGATCTAAGTCTGAGTCTCTCTCTTTTTTTCGTCTTTATAGCCGTCATGCTTGAAAAGCCTAAGGCGGGGTACACCCTGGACAGTGGCCAGTTAGTCGCAGGGCTGACTAGAACCAATCAGGTGAAATTTATTAATTTTCCACGGCACACCTGACGATCTCTCACGGCACACTAGTGTACCGCGGCACATTGGTTGAAAAACACTGCCCTAATCTTCCGATTCATTTATCATTTTGTTCAACCACAGCTTTATTGAAGCACCAAAGATAAATGTAAAAAAATATTACAGCCAGGACTGGGCATGGCTAATTAAAAATATACACATTAGTAGAACTAAGGCAGAGAGTGTTAAAATTGACAGGGGGGAAGAGAGAAGCAAACACAAGAATCAGCTGATCAGCCTGGGCCTGGGCCAAGTTCTGACAGTTGCACCTGCTGTGCAGTCTGTCTGTGCGTAAAAGCTCCACGCAGCTTAACACACGCATAACGATGCTCCACAGCTTGTTTTTAGTTGATCATGCAATTTTTTAGCAGAAGTTGCTGAACATCACTACGCATGCTTTAAGGTGGGTTTGGGAGGCTAAGATCAGTGGTTAGACCCATCTGCGTCATGCCATGCCTAGCTTTTTTAAACCACCACCCCTTGCTGGCAGAAACCAGCAACAATGTAGCTGCTGCGTTGGGCATAAAAAATATAGTAAATACCGCCGTCTTGATCACCGCCAGGTCTGCGCCACCGCACGATATGGCACTATATCTAATTGAGTTAAAGTCATTTGCTGACAGCTTGGTCCGTCCTCCCCAGTTAAAAAATCCCATTTGCGCCATTGCAAGTGGGTAAATCTTTGTAGGCTTGAGCTTGTACTGTTAGTCCTGTTTTCTTGTAGAGGCGTTCCAGTTGTCTGTGTTGTTTTTCTAAGTGCATTTAAGTGAATTTAACAGTTTTTGTTTTAACAGAAGCAAGTTGATTGAGGCTAGTGGAGAGTGTATTACCTTGTCATGTGTGGTTGGTTGCGGATGCAGCTAAAGTATCAGATATATAGAGAGTGAGATTGGACAGAGGGACTTAATATTTCTGAAGGTAATGGCACAATTTGCTTAGATTTGGAGATTGGTATGTCAGTGTCCATAGTTATAGCTAGATGATCCGAAATTGTGAGGTCCAGGTGTCTCATTGTTTTGATATAAAGGCCAGTGGAGAAAACAAAGTAAAAAATAAAAAAATAGGGGGAAAAAGGCTAGAATGTGTCTGTGACTGTGAGTGGGAAAATTTACATGTTGGGTAAAGTTAAAACAGTTTAGAAATCCGTTGCAGCTGTACAGTTTGGGGAGTCAACGTGAATGTTGAAGGACAAACTGAGGATAGGTGAGTAAGGAATTCTGAAAAATCTGACAGGAAGGATTTGTTGGGTCGATAGATTATTGCAATGGTTAAGGGATTGGAAGCATGGATTTTAAAAGACAGATGTTCAAAAGAAGGAACATCAGGAATGGAGACTAGCTGGGGTTTGAGGCTTTCTCGTTATATTACAGCAATACCTCCACCACGGCCCTCAGTGCCAGACTTGTCCATGTATAAAAATCCAGTTGGGGGGGCTTTGGGTTAATGAGAGGTAATCTAGTGGTTTTTGCCAAGTTTCGGTCAAGCAGAGTAGGTCCAGTTTTGTGTCCATAATAAATTTGTTTAGTATAAGGCTTTTGTTGCTGAGAGATCTTACTACGTAGATTACGTAGAGTAATCTGGAGAGACTTTTGTTTTGAAGGTGCCAAAGCAGAAGTGGAAATTGAGTGGAGGTTATAAGCATTCTTGTGACGGTTGTACTGATAACGTTTAAAGTTTTTGTGACGACGCGATGCAAAAGTGGTGCAGATGTTGGAGCAGATAATCAGAATATTATCTGTCGTAGATTTGTTCTTTGTAAACCCTAGAAATGGTTGTGCGTGAAAATCCCAGTAACTGAACAGATTGTGAAATACTTAGACCGGCCCGTCTGGCACCAACAACCATGCCACGCTCAAAAATCTCAAATCAAAAAAATTGCTTAAATCACCTTTAAGGCTGGTGAAGAGGCGGTTTCAAACAAATGAACTCGCATTTGGTAGACTGACGAACTTAAGTTAAAATCTCCATTGATCCTCCAAAGGAAACGAAAATAGTCTTGATCTTCGACTCTGACTCTGAACTGATGAAACATACGTTCTATGTCACACATTACTGCCACTGGGCCCTTGCAAAACCTGCACAAGACACCTATCAGGTTGTTAGTTAGCTCTGGTCCTGTGAGCGGGTGGTCATTTAATTACACACCTTCATATTTCGATGAGCAATCAAACACTACTCTTATTTTTCCAGGTTTTTGGGGGTGATACACTCCAGGGTTTTTCTCCAATTCTTCTAGTAGAACCCTTTCAGCATCTCCACGCTCTATTGTTTCGCTCTTAAATGTTGTATAGTCTTTGTGATATTGTTTGTCCCTTTCAAATCTTTTCTTGAGACATTTGAGTCAGTGTTCTGCACAGCTTTTATTATTTGCCAACCTTGGCCTATTTTCTTTAAATGGCAAAGGTAGCTCACAATGTCCGTCTGCTTTCACTTTCACTCCTTCCTCTAGTATAGAAATAAAGCACAGATCGTCTTGGGAAAACTGAGAATCTTCCACCTTTCTTTTGTTGAAGTCAGACTCAAGTACTTTAATCACATCAGTGGTTGTGACTACTTCAAATGTAATTAATGGACTTAATTTGGCATCTGATCTAATGACTGACTGGGTGTCACCTCCTTGACAATGATCCTGTGGCTGCTTCCAATAGCATCACCATAGTCAACACATGGGTCAACACCACCAACTATTGTCCAGCCCAGGTCTGTTCTTTGCGCGAATCGCTCATTGCAGTTGTAACCTATGAGCAGGTCAACATCGCATTCTATGAAGGGGCAATTTGTTTGGCAAGGCGCTCTAGGTGGGGCCATGCTCTTGCCATCTTAGGAGTAGGAATGTGACTTAGATTGGCAGGAATAAACTCTCTTGTATAAGTTACAGGAAGAAGAATTCTTTTTAAGGAATTAAAGAACAACATTCAGTAAACAAAGTTACTGAATGTTGGCAAGAAACTGTGCTGCTCTTCAACCTCAACGACTTTCCTATTCCATCTTGCTGTTAGCCAGTCAGGAAGCTTGCTTAGCATTTTCGAATTTTCGCTGCAGTCATTCAAGACTTAGCAAAGCAACTTTACACACAGGAGAGAACTCTCGTAACTCAGCAAACCCTTTGTTACGATCTTTTTTTATTTTTTATTTATTTAACCTTTATTTAACCAGGAAGGTCCCACTGAGATTACAAATCTCTTTTGCAGGGGAGTCCTGGCCCCATGTGTGTTTGGGGGGGGGGACTGTTGTACATGTTTTTTGGTGGTAGGGGAAACCGGAGTACCCGGAGGAAACCTACGCAGACACAGGGAGAACATGCAAACTCCACACAGAAAGGCCCTGGCCTGGATGGGAATCGAACCCAGGACCTTCTTGCTGTGAGGCAGGAGCGCTAACCACTCTGCCACTGTGTCTTTGGCCATGATGCTAACTTATCTCTGAAGGCTTTGGCGATTACAAATGAACTTCCATATCTTTCCTCCAGAGTGTTCCATGCTGTGCAGTACACTGCATCCGCACCCAGCAGGAAGTAACTTTCTACAGCTCTTCTGACCGGTCCACCAACATACTTGTGGAGATAGTAAATCTTTTCATTCACTTGAATATTCTTCCGTCTATTAATGTCTGAAAGGCCTTGAAAATGTCATTCTCCTGAGACTGTGCTTCTGGTATCAAGTGACATCTTGGCTGATGACTCTGGATAGTACACTGTTTGGATTTTACTTGATTTATTGTCTGCACATTTGATATTATGGACCACCATGATTTGATAAATGAAACAGTTTTCTCTGGGTCATTCTTAATTGGTTCTGCTCTTACCTGAGTGACAGAATACTTTGTGTTTTTATTAACAATATTTCATCTGAAATGATCCCTCTCCCTCATGTGGAGTTCCTCAGTGCTCAATTTTAGGTCTTATTTTGTTTTTATTGTACATTTACATTTACATTTAGCTGACGCTTTTATCCAAAGCGACTTACATTGTTCTAATGTAATTACCAGTGTTTCAGCCACTGGGGGCAAGGTGGGTTAAGTGTCTTGCCCAAGGACACAGCGACAGTATGAACTGTGGGGAGAGCGGGAATCGAACCGCCTACCTTCCGGTTGAAAGGCGACCACTCTACCCACTGAGCTACTGCCGCCCATTGTACATTTGCCCTCATGGTGAAATTATTTGCCATTAGAAAAATGTGTCTTTTATGATGATGACATTCAGTTGTACTGTTCTTTTCAAGTTTCTAAGTTTAATAAGTTAATCAATTAATTGGAGTATCTGTCTTAAATAATTGGTTATACAATAACTACTTACATTTACATTTACATTTATTCATTTATTCATTTAGCAGACGCTTTTATCCAAAGCGACTTACATTACATTACCAGTGTTACAGTCACTGGAGGCAAGGTGGGTTAAGTGTCTTGCCCAAGGACACAACGACAGTATGAACTGTGGGGAGAGCGGGAATCGAACCGCCTACCTTCCGGTTGAAAGACGACCGCTCTACCCACTGAGCTACTGCCGCCCAACAACTTACAACTGAATACACAAAAATTTAACATCTCCTTGGTGGAGCCTCAGTAACCCTGGTGTTCTGTTTGACCAGTCTATGTCTCTGGACGGACATTCTAGATTAAATGGGCAAAACTGTTTTGTATCATTTAAGAAATATTTCTAAACTGTTCTAAAGAGTGTTGTTGTCTAAAGCTGACTTTGAGATGATTATTCATGCTTGATTATTTATGCTCATGTGATGAAGAACTGACGAGCCACACCAGGACCAGCCGAACCATACAGGTTTCAGCCAGCCTGGTGCACCTGCCTGAACTGCAGAGTCATGCAAACAGATCTAGAAAACAAATGCTGCCAACAGGGTCTCAGCCCACCACATGGTGTTTTTTTAATTGCACGGTATACATATATGTATATCTATACATTATACAGATATATAATTATAGATTATTTCCTTCACATATTTATAATAAAGAAATGTTGCATTGATCCACAGTCTCTTTTTGTTGCTAACCTTGGTTTATGTGTCCTAGAGTCATGTCCTAGAGAGAGAGAGAGAGAGAGAGACTTTAGAAAGAATTAATATTGGTGTCATTTTGACAGCAATAACATTCTTTTTATTACATAGACATACAGTGTTTGAGAGGTAACAAACATGTCTACAGCAGTGTAGGTAAGTGCTCCTAGAAATTCTGGTTTAATGTTGATAAATACTTTTCCACTGCTGCATGAAACCTAAACCTGTCCTCTGTGGAGTTGTGTCTGTGCCAGTTCAGATGTAGGTGGGAGCACAACTCCAGTGCCCAAGGGCCCGAGGGTCATATGTCCTCTTGGGAGTCCCTCTGGAGACGATAAAACAGTGTTCGTTTATTTTTCTTTTCGAGTCGGTGTCCGGGCTGTGCTAGAGGCTAGTCTTTGTTTTTGTTGCTCGCAGAGTCTATCTTGATACATACGCTCGCTGTCATGGCGGCTATACTAGGAAGTCAGAGCTGTACACGGGAGCACGCACTACATCACATCCAGGTTGATTTCCCAGAAAAACGACCCAAATTCTTCACAATAAAATGACCCTACAGGCTCATAGAGACAACAGTTTTTAACAATAAAGGTCTCAGTCGTCTCATCTAATTATGGTTGGCTCATATTTGAGCAAATAAAAACGTTATTTGAGCTTCTCCAAATGGTGCAGAACGCTGCAGCCAGGCTTTTTACAGAAAACAACAGAAGGGCTCACATCTCACCGGTTTTATCCACTCTCCATTGGCTTCAAGTGAAATTTAGAATTGATTTTAAAATTTTAGAATTGAGCTCTGCTTGGACAGCCCCCCTGACATCACAGACCTGTTGACCCCTTACTCCACCTCCCGCACTCTTCGATGCTCAGATCAAAACCTCCTGATAATCTTCAAAACCCACTTTAAATAGTCGGGAGGACCTTTCCATCCAGGCAGTTGCCCCCAGAATCTCAGCCCTGCCCCTGTTCCTGCAAGTGCTTGATTGTTTTAAAAAGAAGCTGAAGACAATTTTATTTAGATACGCTTTTAGTATATTGGGTTTTTCTGTTTTGTTTTTATCTATTATAGTTTTATCTGTGTTTTATTATGCTTTTATTGAAATTGTTGCACTTTATAAAGCACTTTGTAATTTCTGTCTGTGAAGTGCTATATAAATAAAGTTTACTTACTTACTTACTAAAAGGTTTATATAACCATCTGGGGGGGAGGCTTAAATGTAAATGCAGGTCTAAACGTATAGCGCCACAGAGAAAGATATCATATTGTATGACAAATCTGCAATGTGGTTTCCATTTAAAAAAAAGCCGAGTTCCTTTTGACCGTATTATCATGAAAACACATGGACAGCTAAGTTTGTACTTGTTAACTCTACTCTAATGTTTAATCAGATATGGCATAGTCTAAGACATAACTTTTCTACATTCACTGATAACAAGTACTCCTGTATGAAATGGACAATGTGGCAAGAAACCCAAGAAGAGATCAGTGTGGTCTTTTTTCCAATAGAACCACTGAACAAAGCTTTCTTTTTGTACATTAAACAAGGGATGTAGAAGATAATAATTGAAGTTAAGTATTAAAAAGCATGCAGTATCTGGTTAATTATTGAGATGAATGGAAAGAGGCGTGATTTTTTGTTTTTTTTAAATGAACATTACATTCACATACCTACCCTTAAATGTATTTGCAACTTGTATAAAATGTAAAAAAAAATAACTAACCTTTATTTAACCAAGCACCTGACATAAGAAAACACAAAAACAAATTGATGCCATAACGTAATAAAATAATACAATGATTTCTGACTGTATTTTCCTCTGTAGTTTATGTGAAAATAACATTCTTGCTGCAGACTTATGGATAGGATCCTGATAATGTAATTATGATTTGTCATATATTGTGCAGCCCTACTGCAGCTTAAAGTAACATAGAGGTTGTGAAAATTTGCCCTGGCATGTCTTTAATTACATAACCACATGAATACATGTAGTAACAGTGTGTCCGGGCCTGTTTTGGCAGGTGTCGGTTGTGCACCTGTTAAAAACGGTGCGTCTGCTCCGGCTGCTGCGCCTGCTGCAGAAGATGGACCGCTACTCCCAGCACAGCACGGTGGTCCTGACACTGCTCATGTCCATGTTTGCCCTGCTGGCCCACTGGATGGCCTGCATCTGGTACATCATCGGCAAAATGGAGATGGAAGCCAACGCCTACAACTGGGACATTGGTGAGTCATGGTCTGGTTAGAGCAGGCCTGAGGGTGCAGAATTAATCCCAACTTGTTCACTATATTTTCTATGCACCAAAGATCAGCAGCTTTCTTTAATAAACTGAATGTTCAACAGAGTCGTGACTGTGTTTTTGAATCAAGAAGGTAAAGAGAGCAGTATTATTTGCATGTATCTGTCATGAGAGAGCCTTAAAGGGAGAGACATACAGACAGACAGAGCGGCAAACCATGTTTTTTTTTTTGAAGACTTGTGTTGGACAAAAACAGAGACTATTTAAAATGATGATATGCTGCAGTCATGTGGGCCAAAGAAACATTTTTTTGCCCATAAATTAATAATATAGAATTACCATTAGTTGTCACTCACATAAGAGTGACCTGGACTGTTATTTTCTTTCTTTTATCCGGGGCCGGGTCGTGGGGGCAGAAGTCTAAGTAGAGATGCCCAAACTTACCACACCCAAGGTGTTCCCAGGCCAGCCGAGAGACATAGTCCCTCCAGCGTATCCTAGGTCTTCCCTGGGGCCTCCCTTTCCGGTGGGACATGCCCAGATTACCTTCCCAGGAGGCATCCAAAACATTTGCCCGAGCCACCTCTTGATGTGGTGGTGCAGCGGCTCTACTCTGAGCTATCATTCGATCCCCGCTCAAAACCTCCCAAAACATCATAACATCCAGGTGGGCGGTTCGATTCCCGCTCTCCCCACAGTTCATACTGTCGTTGTGTCTTTGGGCAAGACACTTAACCCACATTGCCTCCAGTGGTGTCAGCTGTAACACTGGTAAAGCACTTTGAGTGCCTACAGGGTGGAAAAGCGCTATATAAATAACAAAAAAAAAATAAAGGACAGGTACTTTTGCACACCATTTGGCTCATTAGCCCAAATAAAAGAGAGAAACCAATCATCGACTGAAAGGGGCAGCAAGACGATCTTCTTGTTCACCGGAGTAAACTCCAACAAATGGTGGCTAAGCTGGGGAGCAAGCTCACACCAGCTTGCTGCCTCTCACCATGGGTATCTCCAGAGTTGAAAATAATTCAGTCACTACCCTGACTACATATCACCTAAGGACTAGAAAAGCTATTGATAATGATACAGTATATAACTAAACCTAAATGATCAGGTACATTAGATAAAGGATCTGAGTTTTCATGTATGTGGCTTTTGATTATTAAGATACCCATACAGTCACACTGACCAGTTTCAGTTCATATTATCTCAAAACAGACACACACACACAGCACTGCAAGTGTATTCATGCACCAATCAGCTTACAACACCTACTTAAAAAAATCTGAATATCCCTTTAAGCTATTACCGTTCGCCTGTAATACAGGGACAAACTTATTTGATGTTTGTTGGAAAAAAAACACTTGATGCAGATAAAGTAAAGCAGCAACTTATGAGGAGTTTCCATTTGGATTTCCTGTTCCACTTCCATTTCCTTTGACACAGTCTGAGCTGAATCAATGCAGGAAACCAAGGGCTGTTCAGGAGTTGTTTTGTAGAAAAAATAACTGCTCTGTTGCTCTCTGACATCTCTCAATGAAGGCCACAAGAACAATACTGCTGCATGTTATTGATCTCTTGATATTAATAAAGACATCATTTATCACTTAATTCCAATACATTATATGACTCCACACCTCTCTGCGCTCACATTTCTTTGGTGCTTTAGCGTGGAACTCAATAAACAAGATTTCTCTCAGTATTTCTGCAGCTCTGCAGCTCATTCTTTACAGCCAGTCAGTCAATAAAGTCACTGTTAATGGCAATGTTTATATAGCACAATTCATACCCTGGGTAACTCAAAGTGCTTTACAGGAATAAAAGACAATTTACAATATTTAGATTAAGAAACATAAGAAAAAAAAAAAAACACTTTAGGTTGTCTTTACTCAATGTACGTAGGTGGGGCTAAAGAGGAAGGTTTTTAACTTCACAGATTTCATAAGGAACTAGCATTTAGTCAGAAATATATTCTGGTGCTAAACCATTAAGAGACTTGTAAACCAGCAGTGCTGTTTTAAAGTCTATTCTCTGAGCAACAAGAAGCCAGTGCAGAGATTTTAGAACTGGACTGATGTGGTTGTACTTCCTAGTTTTGGTTAGAACCCGAGCAGCCGCGTTCTGAATAAGCTGCAGCTGTCTTAACCCTCGTTTTGAGAAACGAGTGAGCAGGCCGTTACAGTAATCTAACCTGCTGGAGATAAAAGCATGGATAAGTTTCTCTAAGTCTGGTTGAGACATTATCTCTTTGACTTTGGAAATGTTTTTAAGGTGATAAAATGCAGATGATGTAATTGACTTAATGTGACTGTCAGTGTTGGTCATCTTACTTCAAAAAAGTAATTAGTTACAGTTACAAATTACCTATCCCAAAAGGTAATTGAGTTGGTAATTCAGTTACCACATTGTAAAAGTAACTCAGTTACTCAGCAAAGTAACTGAAGTTATTTTTTATGTTCTATAAGGGTATTACGTTCTATAACAGCTTAAATATCAAAGATGTTTAAGTTAACTGATTGAAGAATAAAAACAATATATATAGTATTTTAGAACATTTGGTATTTATTTCAACTCAATAGATTGCAGTCTGCCATGTGATATACATAGAAATAAAAACATATAAAAAATAAATATTGAAAATAAAATTCAAGAGCAAAATTAAGTCACACAAATGTAAACTTGTGTAAAAATAAACAAAGGGAGACCTGGCCATTAAGTAGTGCAAATCTCTGTACCTGTAAATGATTGCACAATAAACAAAACACAATCCAACTCTCTCTGTAGATTAACATGTTGTTCATTCTCAAAGAAAATGAATAATACATTAATCTATTCTAAAATACTCCTCTCATCTAACAACTAAACCAGTGGTTGTTGCTGACACGTAAAATCGAGCGTTGATTGTTTTAACAGTGGCTCTGTCTCCTTCACTGGAACTCACGCAGCTGCCTTTGGGGTTAGCAGCAGCAACAAGTGTCGTGTTAGCATGTGTTGATGTGAGGTGCTTCATAAGATTTGAGTTGCTTGAGGCAGACGTGGATAAAGTCTTTTTTCCTGGACATAGCATGTTACAGAAACATTCTTGCCTTTAATTTCAATTAACGTAAAGTAGTGCCGGTACTTCCAGTTCGAGAACGCCACCTTTGAATTTCCCCGGCTCGTTGCCATTGTCGCTGTCGCTGTCGCTGTCTTGTGTTTAGTGGAAGTCAGAGCGCGCAGTGAGACCGCATCAGCCAATCATCTCTTTTGCAGCGGTGTCATCATCCCCGCTCTCTCCAGCAGCAGCTGATGTGTAGCCAAAGCATGACACCTCGCACTTTATTCAACCAAATTGTAGTAACGCCACACTTTACATTCTCAGTAAAGATAACGGCGTTACAACGATGGGGAAGTAATTAATTAGATTACTCCGTTACTGAAAAATTAACGCCGTTAGTAACGCCGTTATACTCTAACGCCGTTACTTCCAACACTGGTGACTGTGGAAATTGAACTCTAAGTCCATGATGTCCCTAGATTTCTAACCTGGTTTTTAGATTTTAGAGAAAGAGACTCGAGGTGACTGCTGACACTTTCTCTTTGTTTCTGTGGCCCAAAGATGATTAGTTCAGTCTTGTTTCTGTTCAGTTGGAGAAAATAATTTTGCATCCACACGTCAATCTGTTGTGACACAGTAAATGGATTGGTCCATTTTCACCTGCTGTGAGTGAAAGGTTAATCTGCGTAATTATGGTGGGATATGTCACAGCTGTGAATTAACTGGTCTAAAGGAAGCATGTAAAGATTTAATAATAGGGGTCCCAAGATAGACCCCTGTGGAACCCCACATGTCAGGGCCATTTGGTCTGATACACAGTTACCAACCGAAACAAAGTACTTCCTGTCTTCAAGATAGGACTGAAACCATTTAAGGGCAGTTCCAGTGATACCTATCCATTCCTCTAATCTTTGTGACAGGATTCCATGGTCCACTGTATCAAACGCAGCACTCAAGTCCAACAGAACTAAGACAGAGACTTTGCCTTCTTCAGAGTTCAGACGGATGTCATTTGTGACTTTGATAAGTGCAGTCTCGGTTTGTGATGAAGAATCCTTAATAAAAACGATCAAAGCAGTTGTTAAGCAATAAAAAGTCAATAAGTTGCTTATATACGACTTTTTCAATTTCCTTTCCTTTCCTTTCCTTAAAAATGGCAGGCTTGATGTGGGCCAATAGTTGTTGAGCACTGTAGCATCAAGACTGCTCTTCTTTAGGAGAGGCTTGATGACAGCAGTTTTTAAGGCCCTTGGAAATGTTCCAGACTATATACTCTTTGCATTTAGTGGAAACTAATTCTGGAGGAAATGGAGCTGGAGGGTTTGTTAATCTGTTCACTGTAGCAAACAGGACATGCAAGTTGTTACTGCTGTTGTTGATGATCTCTGAGAAAAAAAATTTCTCTTGCTTTTTGCGAAGTTCGATTGAAAACATGCAAATTTTCTTTGTATACCTCATAATGAATTAAGAGCTTTTCTTTTGGTTTTTCGGCATTCCCTTTTCTGTGCCCTGACAGAGTGAGCATTGCTCCATGAAGCCTTCTGCCTCATCCTGATCACTTTAACCTTAACAGGAGCAATGGTATCCATAACATTTAAAACACCCAAAGTATAACAATTGAACAAATCATCAACTTGACCTGATGAGGCATTTTCAAACCTGATTGCCTCCATAAACTGTGTCCTGGTGTTATCATTAATGTGTCTCTTTTTTACAATAGTAGGTCCAACAGCAACTTTTGGAATTATGGACAGATGAAAAAAGACACAAGAATGATCAGATAGAGCAACATCAATCACAGTGACATCTGAAATATGAACACCCTTAGTAATGATCAGGTCCAGAGTTTGACCTCTGTTATGGGTCGGCTCATTAACATGCTGACAAAGACCAAAAGTATCAAGAATAGTAGAAAGTTCTTTGTCATTCCTGTCACAAAACATTATCCACATGCACATTAAAATCACCTGATATGACTATTTGTTCAAATTCTGTGCAGATAACCGAATGCATTTCAGTAACTCATCAATAAAATCATGACATTGTTGGGGTGGTTTGTAAAGAACAACAAATAAAATAGATGGAGAAAACCTCAACTCCATTTTTAATGATACATACTCAAATTATGAAAACTCTCCAAGTGATAGCTTCTGGATAAGAATATTATCCCTAAGAAAGGCACATACACCACCACCCTTTTTGTTTTCCCGTATTTTGGATAAAAATGTGAAATTTGTCAGGGTGGATTCAATAAGGACTGCATTTCCAGTCTTGCTGTCTAACCATGTTTCTGTTAAAAAAGTAAAATCAAGCTTATTTGAAGTTATAAAATTATTAATTATAAAAGATTTGTTTCCCAAAGACCTGACAAACACTAAACACTGCAAGTTTCAAGTTCGTTTGAGCAGGACCCGACTTTATCTGTTTGCAGGGGATTTGAATTAGATTTAGAGATTAGATAAACTAACTGTCATTCTCTTCTCCAATCTGTGACCTCTGACTGTAGCTATGGAGCTAGGGAGAAGTGTTCTCTCCCAGGGCCACAGGTTGATAAGTAGTTTATAATGACAAAAAGTCCTAGAACAGCAGAGGCCCCCAGTGTCCTATTCCAGTCAAGGCTGTTGGAGCTGGTCTGGGAGGAGGTGGATGGCGCTTGACGAGGTGCTTTGGACTCTAGGTATTGGCCGAGGTGGAGAAGTGGTGCTCCTGGGTGGCAGTGGAGGTGATTTTTGTAGGGATGATGGTAGTACCAAACTAAAAAGATTGTCATAGACAGAAACAAGAAGTGGTTTAGATGAACTGATTAAGTCATCGTCATCTGCAAAGTAACATGATTTCCAACTGGAATTAAAGAAGGCTCTGTATCTCTCTGTCTTTAATCAACCCAAACACTGTCCAATCAAGCACAAAGGTTCTATATAAGCATGCTCTATCATTTCAAATTTGACACCAAGACAAGACTTTATTTATTCATCTCCTTCTGCTTAGTCCCGTTAGGGGTCATGCCTGACTGAAGCCTATCCCAGCAGCTCTTAGGCTTTCAAGATGTTTAGCACTCAGCTGATGATGTTTGAATTGATTTTATTGATTCTACATTTTTAGTAAAATCTCTATAAGTTAAAATATGTTCAGGGGATCCGGAGCGTTTGTATGCAGCTTATTTTTGTAGTGATTGTCAGACTTTGGCCATTATTTAATGAATGAGCCTGACTGAATTCAGCCTCTGTAATGAGTCCCTCTGGACTGATCTGAAGTCAGTATCGATAAGCTGCTCCGCTCACAATTACCTTACTCAACTGTTTCTTGGTCACATTCAACTTGTTCTAAGAACAATTCAGACTTTGCCAGTTACTGCCTTGTGTCATAATGGAGCAGGATTAATGTGGAATATTCTTATTATACGTTTCTGATGCTCAGCTCACTCTGACTGCAGCTTTGAGTGGCTTGTGTTCAATTACCATTCATCAGTGTCTGCTGGGCTTCTCCAGGGACACTGTGTCTGCACTTTGTACTGACCTGGGATCAGTGCTGCTCCATTCTTCTGCAGCAGCCTCTGCTTGTCACAGTGTTCAGAGCTGTCAGGGCTCTGTGTACATACTCCATTGCACTGGTTTAGACACACTGCACCACTGATCGACAGAGCAACGCAGTGTAACTGTGAGCTCTCCACTGTGCATTGCTGCTCACTGGGACATATGCACTGTTCTATTAGCCCACCTCTAAGACATGACTAACTCTGATTAGATAACAGAGCTATGTGTGCCTCAGTGTCTTACCTGGTACCAGCGTGTACCACAACGTAGCAGGTTCAAATCTCATCTTGGGGCAGTTTGTTCTCTGTCTTGCCTCCTTCTGTCTCTCAGAATTTTCTGAGCAAAGGGTGTGTCATTAGCCCCTTTTGTGTTTCTTCTGTCTTTTTACTGCAGCAGAAGTAGTGGAAAAGGCTCAAGCAGAAATGGGACAGTTAATGTGTCATTAAATAGCATTTCTTTAATAAAGTTGGTTTTACAAAGTTTCCATTCTATAAATCACCTCTTTTTTTTTTTTTTTCCTGTTTTGTTAAGAACTTGTGTCTCGGTACATATGTCGATTCGTAAAAATGAACCCTAAAACTGACTGTGGATCTCTCTTCTGCTCTCTCATCATAAACAGACTGAGACCTGAAAAAAGGAGCAAAAAGTGACCTTAGGTAAAATTTTGCCCTTTTTTGCTTACCTTTTGTTTTGGTGACACCATATCCTAAAAGGTGCATGAGGTGTCTTTCTTCTACAACAGGAGGTAGGAACAGAGATGAGATGAGCTTGAATGGCTTAAGCATAAATGGGACAGCTCAGTGTTACAGGAAATATATATAAATATATATTAGGACATTTTTGTGCAGTAAATGCAGGAAAACAGGGCAAATGCACAAATAGTGTGAGTAAATTGCTGCCTTTGTGTTTATTGATAAAAGTGATCTATGTTTCTTTTGATTTAGTTTTTATTTCCATTGTGTTTAGAGCATGTGTGGTGTTGCATAATATGTCCTTAAACAGATCACCAGGACATACCATAAGGAGACAGTGGGTCTTTTTTTTTGTTGTGTCACTAGTGGAGCATAAATGGGGCACAAGGCTGCCTGAGACAAGATATTTGTGAGAACTTAGATCCCGTTAACAGCCACACAACAAGTCGGTGGAATTTGCTTTTGCAAGTATAGTGGAGTGTAGTGTAGCAAAAGCTCAAAATGACTGGATTGTTCTACACAACATTGCCCCTTTTAAATTCTAATATTAAAGTTTTATCAGGATATTGAGCTGACTGCTGTTTGTTTCTCTCTGTCCCAGGATGGCTCCACGAGCTGGGAAAGCGTCTGGAGTCTCCGTACTATAGCCTGGAGGGTGTGAATGGCACCAGCAGCGGCCCGTCAATCCGTAGCGTCTACATTGCCTCTCTCTACTTCACCCTGAGCAGTCTGACCAGCGTGGGCTTCGGGAACGTGTCAGCCAACACAGACGCAGAAAAGATTTTCTCTGTCTGCGTCATGCTCATAGGAGGTACTACTGCGGTACTTTAACTGTGGGCTGCCAGAGGTCTGCATCCTAATGAATCCCATTAAAAAAGAATACTCAGACATTGCACAACACATTATTATAAAGGTATAACTATGGCTTCATTTAGCTCTCTTTATCCTGAGCACTCACAATATAAACAAGCACAGGGGTAGAACTAGAGAACGCAAAAACAGAAACGAAGTGCTCACAAATTATCTTGTAGCAAGAAAAACTGTTATAGTTATAAAAAGTTTAACTATAATTATAATTTTAATATAATAAATGAAGTCACATCATTGTTTACCTCTGCTGAGAGCTACTCGTAGTACTAACACGAGATAGTTTTACGATCTGGCGTGGTGGAACTGGAAAAGTCTCTCTTTGTACCCAGTTGATTACTAACCGGGCACAGCTGGGCTGAATCCGGCAGAGCTCCTGCACACCTGTCCTCACTCAGCCGGCAGGGGAGGGGGAGCAGGAGGAGGATTCTCCCGGAGTAGCCAGAAAGGGCTGGGCTGCAGCATGAGCAGTCGTAATAGTACCTCCCCCTCTACGGACGCCACCTGGCGGCCTACCACGCTTCTCTGGATGCCGGTAGGCCGCCAGGTGGCGTCCTTAGAGGGGGAGAATGTTCCTCCAGGCCATAACCCTCCCAATCTACCAAAAACTGTAGGCCACGACCCCGGTGCCAAACATCCATGATCCGCCGCACCGAGTAGGCTGGGTGGTCATCTATCAACGTGGGAGGAGGCGGGGGTGAACGGGGGGCTTGATTAAGGAAACATGGAATGTGGGATGAATCTTAAGGGACGCAGGGAGCTTAAGTCGCACCGCCGCAGGATTAATTACCTTATTATTACCTTCTCCACCTCGAACAGGCCGATGAACTGTGGCGCCAACCTCTTTGAGTCAACCTTGGCCAGCCAAACCTTTTGTCCCGGAGAGTACGTAGGGGCAGGGGTTTGGTGGCGGTTGGCTTGGGCCTGAGACTGGACCGAGGCACGTACAAGACCTGGTGACAACGGCGAAGGTGATCCTGAACTGAAGGGACCACCAGCTCTTGTTCCTGATCTGCGAACATGGGGGGGTTGGTAACCATAACAACATTCGAATGGGGACATACCGAGGGAGGAGTTCACCAGGGTGTTATGTGCATATTCTACCCAAGGAAGATGGGAACTCCAGCTGGAGGTATTTGGCGGACGACGTGCAGCGCAGAGCCACTTCCATCTGCTGGTTCGCCCGCTCGGTCTGTCCATTGGTTTGGGGATGATATCCTGACGAGAGACTGACATTAATATTCAAGGCGGAGGGGGATGGCCACTCCCATACCGCTGTGAGCTTTTCGGGGTCCATCTGGATCAGTCCCTGGCCTATAATGTATCCTAGGAAGGAGAAAGAAGATGCATGAAATTTACACTTTTCAGCCTTAACAAACAACTTGTTATCCAGGGGCCTTTGGAGAACTCTCTGGACATGTAGTTGGTGGGTCTCCACATTGTTGGAAAAAATCAGGATGTCATCAAGATAAACAAAGACAAACCTACCAATCATGTCTCGGAGAACGTCATTCATGAGATTTTGGAAGACGGCGGGGACGTTCGTTAACCCAAAAGGCATAACCAGATATTCAAAATGTCCTAGAGGAGTGTTGAAGGCCGTCTTCCACTCATCCCCCTCTCTATTGCGCACAAGGTAATCTAGCTTGGCGAAGACCATGGAACCGCAGAGGGGAGTGAAGAGATAATCAATGGAAGTGGTACTTGTTCTCAGTTGTGATCTTATTCAGGCCCCGAAAATCAATGCATGGTCTTAGTGACTTGTCCTTTTTATTCACGAAAAAAAACCCTGCACCCACCTGGGAGGAAGATGGTCGGATTATACCTGCCGCCAAAGACTCCTGGATAAATTGCTCCATCGCCTCATTCTCCGGACGCGAGAGAGTGTAGAGACGACTGCTGGGCAGAGGCGCTCCGGGGAGAAGATCAATGGCACAGTCGTACGGTCGGTGGGGTGGCAGAGACAGGGCCTGGTGCTTACTGAACACAGCACCCAGATCATGATAAGCAGGTGGCACAGAAGACAGGTCAGGGGGTCTGGAACCGGGGCGGACCTGGAAAAAAACAGAGAATGAGGTAGACTCTAGGCAATGTGAATGACAAAAGGTAATCCAGGACAATATATGGCAGGCAGACCAATCTATGTGAGGGTTGTGCTGTTTTAAACCAGGGTAACCCCAGTGTGAGAACAGTCAAAAATGTGGAAACTGATCATAAATTCTCTTTATGATTCCCAGAGAGGTGAAGGAGTACTGGGAGTGTCCGTTCTGATATCCTGGCCGGCACTTGTCCATTTAAGGCCTTGGCTTCCAAAGGAGGGTCCAAAGGTTGTGTCTTAATTCCCAGCTCCTTAACCACCGCACGGTCCAAAAAGCTCTCATCAGCTCCGGAATCAATGAGCACATGAAGGGTCAAGGTCTGATCAGGCAAAATAATAGCTCCTTCAAGGCTTGGCTGGGAGAGAGATGAGCAGTTGATTTGGCAACGGTACATCTCCCACTGTCGAGCCACCCCCTTTTACTGGCTAAACAGGACAGGCAGAGCAAAAGTGTTCCAACTGTCTGCAGTAGAGACAACTTCCAGAGTTAATACGGCGTTGCCTCTCCTCCGCATCCAAGCGGGCACCGCCAAGCTGCATGGGGTTAGGCTCAACTGGGTAGGAACCGGAGGAGATGCTAGGAAGCCAGGAGACAGAGGGGAAAAAGACGTTGAAGACAACAGCTTACCGGCTCTCTCCCTCTTTGTAGCGTCCCTTCCTTGGACTGGGTGATCAAAGACCATTTTCATCTCCGCAATGAATGCGAGGTTGGAGGCTCCTGCTTCTACCAGGCCCAGTGTAATGCCTGCCCCTGTAAGCAACCTATTAAAAGGGGATCTTTGCACGTTCGCTCGCATACGTAAGAGGCTGCTGTTCAAAGATCAAAGAGCACTGGGTTAAAAAGGCCCAACATGAGCTGAGGTCTCCACTGTATGGCGCTGGAGAGGGGACAAATGCTTCCTTGGTCGGCGGAGGCAGGGCCTTAGGAGACGGAGCAGAGGAAGCTGGAGCGCTGGTAGAGGGAGTGGAATCCCACGAAGCCAACTGGGCTCGCAGACCGGTGAGACTCAGGGAAAACTCCTTTATATGATCCATGATGGCTTTAAGCGTGTTATCATGCTGCTCCAGGAGAGTGATTTGAGCAGCAACAGTCTGCTGAAGAGCAATTGGGTCTGCTGGGTTCATACTCTGGCCATATCGTACTGTAACGTGTCAGGCAGAGAACCCAAACGCAGACACAATGCACAAGTTTAGTTTTGTTCTGGCTGGTCTCCAGGGACGAACAGGAACACACAGGAGTTGGCTGAGGCTGGACCGGAGCCGGAACCGGCGGCAGGACACGGTGGATCTGGAGCGGAACAGAAAACAGGTAAGTATCCACCATGTGTGAATAAGGTACGAATTGCAGAGAGCTACTCGTAGTAGTAACAGGAGATAGTTTTACAATCTGGCGCCGAAGATTTGAAAGAGGCTCTCAACTGGGCACAGCTGGGGTGGTTAACTGAAAAGTAGATCAGATATGACATGGCTGCCTGGCTTGGTGATGAAGCCATACAACACAAAAGCAAGAAGTACAAACTCTCCTTCTTCCAACCTCTGTAGCCCTTTCAAATAAACAAACCTAACAATTCCAGGTGTTATTTTGGTCACTTTATCTTTTACATATGTACTGTCCTTATCTTACATTTGTATAATTTAGCAGTTCTTTTATGTCCTATGCAACATTTTTATTGTTTTATCTTGGATCTTGCTGCTTCTTATTTATTCATTAAACATTACTTGCTGTATTTGCATATACTTGCACATATATTTGCACATACATACATAAATGTATGTATGATAAACTAGAATTACAAATACTAAACAGAACGGTGTACACTGGAATACAAAAACAGAAGGAAACTTGCCATGCAGACTCACGACAGCATTGAAGACAATCTGACACTGAACAGGGAAAAACACACGGGTCATAAAGGAACACCAACGAGGGACAGATGAAACACATTAGGGGCGGAACAGGTAATCACACAGGAGAGAAAGACACAAGACAGGAAGTCAATTAGAAACACAGACAGGGGTAAGACTCTTCACAATAAAAAACAGGAAATCAGATACAATAAAGACACAGGTACTAAGATACAATACAGAAACAACCTACAACAGAACATAAGGTTGGGATCATTACATTACAGTGTTACATTTACATTTATTCATTTAGCTGACGCTTTTATCCAAAGCGACTTACATTGTTCTAATGTAATTACCAGTGTTACAGTCACTGGAGGCAAGGTGGGTTAAGTGTCTTGCCCAAGGACACAACGACAGTATGAACTGTGGGGAGAGTGGGAATCGAACCGCCTACCTTCCGATTGAAAGACGACCACTCTACCCACTGAGCTACTGCCGCTCACTGCGTTGCACTGTGTTGTAGTTGAGACACCAGTTTTTGAGTCCAAGTCACTTTCAAGTCCTCAGTTTTCAAGTCAGTGTCTTGGTCTGAAGCATCAGTTCTCGAGTCCGAGTCAAGTCATGAGTTCTTTTGTCTGTGAACAAGTCCAAGTTATAAAAAAGCAAGTCTGAGTCGATTCATTAAAGCTGACCCACGAGACATGAAAATGAGCCTGATGACTCGACTTGAGTCCAAGTCAGGGACTCAAGGACTCCAGCTCTGTCTTATACTCTCCCATGACCTCCTGTCGGTCTGACTTATCCCCTCCTTGATGAAGGACTGTTGCATTGGTCCTTACACCCCCTGGCTCTGGGCAGGACAGGTGTTTGATGGCACCTGTCTCCTCCTTCACCTCTGTTGCTTCCTCTGAAGGATCCTGGGGCAGGTGACTAGATACAGGACACCATTGTTCTTCCAGGGATGAAACTGAAAGTCCTCTTTATTATTCTAGATAAAATTACATTTATTTATTATTAATATGATAATAATTAGTAGTAGTCATTATATTATTGTTGCTATTAACATAAAAAGCTGTAAAAGAGTATTTATGTATTTCGGCATAGAAAATAGATTAAAAACTAGTAACAGTAGCTTTGCCAGTATTAACAATTTGTCAAGTCCAGACCAAATACAGAGGCAGAATCCAGTTACCATCACAGCGGCAGACATCCAAGAAAGACTCTCAGGTATGAAAAACTGGACAGCACCGGGCCCTGACAGGATCCACACCTACTGGCTAAAGAAGCTCACTGCACTCCACGAGCGCCTTGCAGCGCAAATGAACCAGCTGCTAAGGGATGGGACGCACCCTGAATGGCTTACCGAAGGGCGTACAATCCTGATCCTGAAGGATCCCACAAAGGGTACAGTCCCATCCAACTATCGCCAATAACCTGTCTCCACAACATGGAAGCTCATGTCAGGCATCATTGCGGCTAAGATAAGTGGGCACATGGCTCAATACATGAGCAAAGCACAGAAGGGCATCGGCAAAGAAACCAGAGGAGCTAAACACCAACTCCTGGTTGACAGAACAGTCACCCAAGACTGCAGAACCCGACACACCAACCTGTGCACTGCCTGGATTGATTACAAGAAAGCATATGACTCAATGCCACACACATGGATCACTGAATGCTTGATGTACAACATCAACAGGACTCTAAGAGACTTCATTGCAAACTCAATGAGGCTGTGGAAAACCACCCTTGAGGCCAATGGCAAGCCACTTGCACAAGTATCCATCAAATGTGGCATATACCAAGGAGATGCTCTATCCCCACTGCTGTTCTGCATAGGCCTGAACCCCCTCAGCCAAATAATCGACAAGACTGGCTATGGATACCGACTCAAGAATAGGGCCACCATCAGTCACCTCCTCTACATGGATGACATCAAGCTATACGCTAAGCGTGAGCGGGACATCGACTCATTGATCCACACCACCAGGATCTACAGCTCTGACATTGGGATGTCATTCGGGCTTGAGAAGTGTAGTCGAATGGTGACGAAGAGAGGGAAGGTAGTCCACACAGAAGGGGTCTCACTCCCAGAAGGAACAATAGCAGACATTGAAGATGGTTACAAGTACCTTGGAATACCACAGGCAAATGGCAACCTCGAAGAGGTAACAAGGAAAACAGCAACTGCCAAATACCTCCAACGAGTAAGGCAAGTCCTAAGAAGTCAGCTCAATGGCAAGAACAAGGCACGGGCAATAAACAGCTACGCCCTGCCAGTGATCAGATACCCTGCGGGAATAATAAGGTGGCCAAAGGAAGAGATACAGATCACAGACGTTAAGACACAAAGCTCCTCACCATGCATGGAGGGTTCCACCCCAAATCCAGCACCCTGAGACTGTACGCTAGCCGTAAAGAAGGCGGCCGTGGACTAGTGAGTGTGAAAGCCACTATCCAGGATGAAACATCCAAGATCCACAAGTACATCAAAGATAAGGCCCCAACAGATGACGTGCTCAGTGAATGTCTCAGGCAATGGGAACAGAGGAAGAGGAGCTGGAGGAGGGACCATCATGGGAGGACAAACCCTACATGGGATGTACCAGAACATAACTGAAGTGGCTGATATCAAGAAATCCTACCAATGGCTAGAAAGGGCCGGACTGAAGGACAGCACAGAGGCACTCATCATGGCTGCACAGGAGCAGGCCTTGAGCACCAGAGCAATAGAGGCCCAAATCTACCACACCAGACAAGACCCAAGGTGTAGGCTGTGCAAACAGGCCCCTGAGACAATCCAACACTTAACTGCAGGGTGTAAGATGCTGGCAGGAAAGCATACATGGAGCGCCATAACCAAGTGGCTGGCATAGTGTACAGGAACATCTGTACGGAGTATGGACTGGAAACCCTGAGGTCAAAGTGGAAACACCCCAAAGGTGGTAGAGAATGACCGAGCCAAGATCCTGTGGGACTTCCAGATTCAGACTGACAGAATGGTAATGGCGAACCAACCAGACATTGTGGTGGTGGACAAACAGCAGAGGAAGGCCGTTGTGGTTGACGTTGCAATACAAAGTGATTGCAACATCAGGAAAAAGGAACATGAGAAACTAGAGAAATACCAAGGCCTCAGAGAAGAGCTGGAAAAGGCTTGGAAGGTGAAGGCGACAGTGGTGCCTGTGGTCATCGGAGCACTCGGGGCAGTAACCCCCAAACTGGAAGAGTGGCTACAGCAGATCCCTGAAAGAACACCAGACATCTCGGTCCAGAAAAGTGCAGTACTAGGAACAGCAAAGATACTGCGCAGAACCCTCAAGCTCCCAGGCCTCTGGTAGAGGACCCGAGTTCGAAGGATGAGAGACCACCCGCGGAGGGTGAAGGACAAAAGTTTTTAAGTTATATATGTATATGTATATATATATATTAGGGCTGCACGTTTTCAAGTTTTTCATTAACCGTTAACCAAGGCCCTTAGCGGTTAATACTCGGTTAACCATAGTGTGCGTCAGGGTTATTATTTTTAGTTTATTAAGTTGACGACCGCCATCTCCGTAGTGAACGCGCCTATAGAGAGAAATGCACATCATGGATTACATAATCAGAGAGTAGCCTATTTCTTCTCGTTTTAAATTGTTAAAAGATATTTCAAGCTTTCTTAAGATATATTTCATGTCTGTGAGGCCTACGCTGATTAGGATGAGATGCGCTCCAGTTCAAGAGCAATGCAAGTGGCCGCGAGGGCGCCTGCATGATTAGGCCTATGTCTGCTATATTTGCTTCTTATAGCACACTTTTTTTTAGAAACTTTGTGCAAAGAAACAGTTAAATAAATGCGTACAACAACATGTACTTGTATATCTAAGCACTGCATTGCAATACTTGCATTTTGCCCCGTCACTCTCAATTTTAAAGTGCTCCCACGCTGTACTTTTCTTTGCCCGCTCCATGTTAGAAAACTGGTCATGACTTCTTCTTGTGGATATTACAAATGTCTGGGAGCGCTCTGGCGGTCTCTAGTGGTGGAAAAATATATTGCAACTAAATTCAAAGCACGCCATTGACGCCGCTTAACCGGGCAAAATGTTTCACTCGGTTACGCAATTTTTAACGGTTAATCGGTTAATCAGTTAACCATGGACACCCCTAATGTATATGTATATATATATATATATATATATATATATATTTATATATATATATATTTATATATATATATATATATATATTTATATATATATATATTTATATATATATATGATCCATGTGCCCACTTATCTTAGCCGCAATGATGCCTGACATGAGCTTCCATGTTGTGGAGAGACAGGTTATTGGCCGATAGTTGGATGGGACTGTACCCTTTGTGGGATCCTTCAGGATCAGGATTGTACGCCTTCGTAAGCCATTCAGGGTGCGTCCCATCCCTTAGCAGCTGGTTCATTTGTGCTGCAAGGCGCCGTGGAGTGCAGTGAGCTTCTTTAGCCAGTAGGTGTGGATCCTGTCAGGCCCGGTGCTGTCCAGTTTTTCATACCTGAGAGTCTTTCTTGGATGTCTGCCGCTGTGATGGTAACTGGATTCTGTTCAGGAGGTTGCTGTGGTCCTCTCTCAGAGCCACCAGCCACTGTGCATCGCTGTTGTGTGATGCCTCCCTCTCCCATATACTTTTCCAAGTATTGTTCAGTTTCCAGCCTTGGAGGGTCTGCTCTGCTGTTATTACCCTGCCATTGAGCGTACACTTTTGCAGGTTGAGTTGCGAACAGCCGGTTTATTCTTCTGGCTTCTCTCTTGTGTACCTCGTTAGGCGGCTGGCCAAGGCTTGGAGCCTTTGTTTGGCAGTTTCAAGTGCTTCAGGTATGGGCATCTGGTTGTACCTCTTGGGTACCTGTTTTCTCATTGCACCTTTCTTGGCCTCTGTCAGTTGGCTTACTTCTCTACGTGTCTGCTTGATCTTAGCCTCCAGCCTTTGTTTCCATGGTGGGTACTGTTTCTCATGGCTCCCATGGTTGCTCTTATAGCCAAGCATCTTGAGGATCACTGCTGCTGAGTTATATAGCAGCTCATTGGTTTCAGTGATTGTTGTGGTAGGGATCGCACTCAATGCTGCATTCACATCTTCTAGGAGACTTTCTGATGGTACTTCACTTAGCCGTTCACTTAGCCGTTGGCTTCTGGGTTGCCTTGCATTCATTCTCGCCATGATCTTGTCTTTCAGGTCAGTCGCTGCCTCGTTCAGCATTATTTCACTTGTTGGGGCTTTATACCCAATCTCCGGTTGGGGAGCCCCTGTTGGCTCCCCTCTGACCTCTCGTCCTGGCTCCCCCTTGCCGTAGCATTTTTTGTGTTGTATCTCGTCAATCTCAAGTTGTGATAGCAGCTGCCGCTTGTGGATGTTGGAACACTGAGCTACTAGTTGCTTCGATGTACGCCTGGATTGTGGGTTTCGTAGTAACCATTCATCCCACATTCTCTTCATGTAACCCCTCTGACTAGGGTTACTGGAGTAGTAGCATTCCAACAGAGCCTTGTCATCACATCTCGCCCATCTCCGTCATGTTCCAGTAGCCCATTTGTCATCAAGTTGCTCTGGTTCCCCAACACCTGACGCAGACCTTGTTTGGCCGGGCGTCGTCTGATCCGGCTTCTCATAGCATTGTCTCTCATCATTTTTATGAGGTAGGCATAAGCGAAGGGTCTTGCCTAAGGACCCACACTGGATAGCACCCCAAGGGGGATTCGAACCTGGGTCCCCCGTGTGAAAGGTCTTGTCCTTACCATATATATATATATATATAATATATATATATATATATATATATATATATATATATATATATATATATATATATATATATTTACATATTAATATGTATATATTTATATAGTAATACCTTGTACTGCCCCCTTTGGCAAGCTAGGACCTGACAGTGTCATGGATTGTTCTCAATCATCGTCTGGATAGATCAGGTGATGTCAATCTCAAAGGTTTTAAATGCCCAGACTCATCTGACCTTGCCCCAACAATCAGCACCATGGGTTCTTCTAAGCAGTTGTCTAGAAAACTGAAACTGAAAATAGTTGACGCTCATAAAGCACGATAAGGCTATAAAAAGATAGCAAAGCGTTTTCAGATGCCAATATCCTCTGTTCGGAATGTAATTAAGAAATGGCAGTCATCAGGAACAGTGGAAGTTAAAGCAAGATCTGGAAGACCAAGAAAAATATCAGACAGAACAGCTCACAGGATTGTGAGAAAAGTAAGTCAAAACCCACGTTTGACTGCACAATCCCTCCAGAAAGATCTGGCAGACACTGGAGTTGTGGTACACTATTCCACTATAAAGAGATACTTGTACAAATATGGACTTCATGGAAGAGTCATCAGAAGAAAACCTCTTCTACGTCCTCAACACAAAAATCAGCGTTTGAAGTTTGCAAATGAACATATAGACACGCCTGATGCATTTTGGAAACAAGTACTGTGGACCGATGAGGTTAAAATAGAACTTTTTGGCCGGAATGAGCAAAAGGTATGTTTGGAGAAGAAAGGGCACAGAATTTAATGAAAAGAACCTCTGTCCAACTGTTAAGCATGGGGGTGGATCGATCATGTTTTGGGGTTGTATTGCAGCCAGTGGCACAGGGAACATTTCACGAGTAGAAGGAAAAATGGATTCAATAAAATTTCAGCAAATTTTGGATGCTAACT